>JAYKKI010000014.1:33225000-33825000 GCA_039881145.1 Druceiella hillmani | reverse complement strand
ATTCTCCTTATTAGTACAAGTTCCTTCCAAATATGCCCTTTTTTCAAATAGTACCACGCATAAAAAAATATGACACATATTTTCACACCGAGTTCCAACAAAAATGGAAGTAAAAAATAGTAATTATGCACTTAAAATTCTACAAAACCAAGACAGATAGGCAGATCGTTAAAACACACCTGCCGATATTAGAGTAAAAAAATAGTAATTATGCACTTAAAATTCTACAAAACGAAGACAGATAGGCAGGTCATTAAAACACACCTGCCGATATTAGAGTAAAAAAATAGTAATTATGCACTTAAAATTCTACAAAACGAAGACAGATAGGCAGATCATTAAAACACACCTGCCGATATTAGAGTAAAAAAATAGTAATTATGCACTTAAAATTCTACAAAACGAAGACAGATAGGTAGATCGTTAAAACACACCTGCCAATGCTTTGAAAACGAATAAGGAAAACGAAAATAAATTCATTTCAAAACAAGGTTATAGCGGCTGCTTATTAATCAGCCGACGCTGACGGACTTGTTTCTTTGACAAATTATAGATTACAAACTTGCCGTCGAAACTCAACTTGCCGTCATTTTGTTAAAAGTAAAGTTTGGCCCTCGGCGTTAACTTCACCGTTATCGACTTCGTACAGACACGCTTGTCAAATTTTGTCGATGGATAATCACTCAAGCTTAAAAGGCTATTTTCCAAATACAGATAGTCAGTGGATACTGCAAATAGTTGATAATTAAAGAAATATTAATTACAAGCTTGCGGCCTGTCTGCGTTTTAGACACTTAAAATTACATATCTCAACATGTTTTGAGTTGCTTATTTCATTTCTTGAAGACCTAAAATGATTACTTCTGGTCTGTACTGTTCTGGTCTATACTTTTTTAAAATTAGCACATGAATATAGAATGATAACATTCGTATCATATTTGATGAAGTGTTGTTATAATATAAAGAATTATTAACAATTAATCAGAGTATAAGTCACAAGATAAAGAAGAGTCAACAATCGTGTGACAGGTTAGTTATAGTAATTTATATTGGAATTAATTAACGTAAAATCAACTAACGTCAACTCAACGTTAATTAATCTTAAAAGTTTTATTATTAGTTTCTTATTTAATCAGCCAACATTCATTGTTTCGTTTATTATATTCTAAATGCCAGTTTTTTTCAAATTTTATCCCATGTTTTCATACCACGTCTACTTCCATCGTTATTCCTTCATGTGCTTCCTTTGTATGATCTCTAAAAATAAAATTTTGTAGAAGTGTCTCACTCCGGATTAGGCATTGAAACATGCGCTAGTTTTAAGTCGGTTGCCTTACTTGGAACGGAATTAACGAATGACATTTATGCAATTACAAACAGGTGAGATAATGCTAACATGGTAATATTTTGGTATATTGTCACTAGTTTGGTTGCAATTCAAAAGAATTTCCCGGAGTGAACCTGAAATCGACCAACTAGTCCGGAACACGCAAGCGCAAACACCGAATTAATGCATTTTTTAAATTTAATTGTAGGGTAGACTAAGTACGGTTGAAACAATTTTATTTATATCGTCCATAGTTTTTATTTTTATAATCTGAGCCACAAAGATGTTATGGCAATAAAAAGATCATGTTTCTATCTACCAATGGGCAATGTTATTTTAGTTCCAGGTGTGTTATTTTTAACAGTTGATCAAATTAAACCAAAAATCCAATTTGTTTCCATACCGGGGGCAGTTGAAACAGTGATCGGGGTCAATTGAAACACATGCGAATAATACAAAATATAATAGTACATGTTTTATTAATTGTTTATTTTAACTCTAAGAATAAACAAGGACTTATTTGGCAATAATAATTAATCATCTGAATCATCTTCAATGTTTTAAATACTTTTAAGAATATTTTTAATCAGCCTTTAACGTTTTTAGATCAGACATCTGTAACTATAGATTACTTAACATTGATATATAATTTACGTAAATTAACAAAGAACAAAACAAAAATCAACTGTTTGTTTGTTGAATATAACAATCTAAACAAAAATAATATTTAAATAAACGAAATGGATAATTTCTTTGACTTTCATTAGCAAATCAGTAGTTAGTCACATATAAAGATCAATCTGAGTGGCAATTAGACCTTCCGTACATTCTTCGTGGGTCCACAGTTTACAAGTGGTGCATGGGATCCACTTTTCTTCAGATCTGCTCTCTTAATATGGCGACATACAAACAAGACAGAAGAACTTTTTCTTCTGATGGTACTTCCTGTAGTACATTTTCCTTTTTTTCATAATCTAAAAATCTGTTTAAGTAAAAACTTAAGAACTTTTATGAAATTAATCTTTTTCTCTTTTTTTTTATTTTTCTTCTTACAGAAATTACAATTTTTCTCCCATATCCAGATAATATATATATATATATATATATATATATATATATATACATATATACATGTATATGCGTATATATATATATCTAAATTTATTAATTAGGCCCTATGCAAATAACTTGATTGCTCACACGCACCTATTCAATTAGTTAATGAAAGTTACAGAAAACAATTTTGTTTTGATTTTTTTTAAATGCTTGTATCGTAATTTTTTTCACATATTTTACATGCATAGTTAAGACAAAACATGTTTTTAAAAATTATCCAATTTCAAAGACAAAAATATATTGCAAGACAAAAAGCGCATTGAGAAGTATAAAATAATGTGAATACGAGTATTTGACATAGTTGGAACTTTTGCGGCAAGATATCGTACCGAACATAAATAAGTTTGCAAAATACGAAATTGTCCTCTCTGATATTCACATCCGCTTCTGACAGTCACCAAGCCCCTCTCCTCTCTGACTTTTACAAGCACGTCCACACATGTAAGTGAGTGCTATATTTGACTCTATACAGATATGACATGTATATTATATTCCGTCTTTTGGCTTTACCATTATTAAAAAGTTCTAGCTTGTATATAATATATCTGTACATATTAATATTCTAGTTGTAATATACTTTCGTATTTGCATATACTTATTTGTCTGTAAATAATCGTACTAATTTTGATAAGTTCATTCATTAGTTTATACTAGTACTTACTGATATACTTGTCAACCGATTACTTACTGCCTGCCTTTGTATATACCTGTATATAGTTACCTCCTTTCAACTAAATACTCAGTCCTAATGCTGCAGGTTTACTTTATGCCTAAACCGTGAGATTTGAGAATCTGCTTTTCCAAATTTATATTATGTGTAGTGGTAAATATATATATATATATATATATATATATATATATATATATATATATAGAAATAGATTGTGTGAGTCATATTAAGTTGTTCGATTGTAATCAACTTATTAGCTCAGAGTTTCGATACAATGTTTTTCTATAGAAAACAAAAATCGAAGTCATTGTCCTAAGACAAGAGCACAATCACAATCACAATGATTTTACAGTGAAAATACAGTTTATCGAATAGATACTTAAATTGTAAATAAATACTTGCATCAACATTTCCTTCACAAAAAACATGCTTGAGTCTGTATGTAAACTATGATCATCGCTCCTTGCAAATTTTAGCCATTTTTCCGTATTTGTGCATTGTTTCGAACAAATATTACTTATAATTTGTTTGACGTTTTAATATTTGTACTTTTACACTGAGGCACTAACAGCACTTGTAATACGACGAATCCATATTTAATTAAACAAAAGAAGCAACTGCCATAAACAGCAACAACTGTTTTGATTTGTTTCACTAGTAATGACGTCATTCACCATGACAGTCTTGACGTTGACGCTACGACAGTCTTGAACGTTTTCCAGGTAAATTTAAATTGGTACTTTAAAATGCAAAATTCTTTATGTAAATGTTTAATTTTTGGAAAAATATAATTTTTTTGAGTTAAATAAATATTAATGTAAAATATTAACACCTTCCTAAAATTTAGTACATATATATATATATATATATATATACACATATATACATACAAACATAATATTTATCCTTCAAATGTGAAACTTAAAGGCAATTCCACAATCTGTAGTGAGAAAATTGTGATATATTTGGCGTCAAAAATAATTAATAATTAGAATTCATTCTAAGTATAAAAACATTTTTCACTTTTTTAAAAATGTTAGGTTGTTTGCAAGAAGTTTTATATTTTTTCTATAAAATATGAATACAAGTCAATACCTGGACGAAAAATATTATATCACTAATGATATGATGGTAACCAGAACTAAATTTAATTAAAAATACCTTATACGACGCCAATTATAAATTCCTTTTGACATATCAACACAAGGATTAGTTGACATTAAACAGTTAAAAACTATAATAAATTATAAAATGTATACAGGAACGTTAGTGTGCCGTAACAATTTCACAAACAGAATCTGGGTTCAACATGCTACGGATATCGATTTTAAGTACAGCATGACTGGTAAACGTTGAAAGAGACTGATCAATCATTAAAAGCTTTTCACCTCAACAGCTTTCTACCCCAAAAGCTTTCGCTTCAATATTAAATGTCCGTTTAAAGTTTTAACGCTTCAAGATGTATTACATACTGCGATTCGATATGTGAGATTACGTAGCAAAGAATTCACGTTACTTAAAAATTTAAATGTAGAGTTTATATGTAGATGTTGTGTGCTGTGATGGAATGCGTCTAAGTGGATTGTCGTTACATTTTATTCCTTCACAGCACGTGACATACTTATATTTTTATTTTCAACGAAAGAAAATTTAAAAATTAAGAAAAGGCTTGGAAGGTCCATTGCAGGCAAACAAACAAATCAATTTAGTAATGATTAAGATCTAATTCTTTCCCGTTTTTTTAAATATTTTTATTTTATTATTTTTCTATGATGGTTTCTAAAACAAATACTATCTGTTTATATGTCAGGTAAATAATGTTTAAGTTCTTAATAATGTTGTTATATGTTAGCCTGCAATGAACCTTTTGAAAGAAAAAATTGCTCAATTCAAAGAAAAGATAGACGAGATTAAAGTGAGTATCATGAAATTAAAGCGCAAAATAGCAGAAGAGGAAAACAACGGAATTGGTTGTCCGAGAGGGAGCTCTTAATGATATTATGCGGTCTTTCTATTAATCCAAAAATGGTCGTTTGAGACTGTAGTCTATGCCAGTAACTTTGGTGGACACTTTGATGGACTGCCGAGGCAATACATCTAAAACAGAACGAGGGAATACCAATGGATCCACAGAAGCTATGTGTACTTTTTATTTTATTAATGGATGTTGATGATGAAGAAAATTATGTTGGTGCTTTTTGATAATTTTTTTAAACGTGCTAAAGCTCGTCTCGTTTTTTTTTGTGCAAGGTTTCTTTGTGCATTGTTGCGTAATTTTCCATTTTTCATTTAACACAATATTTTATAAGCACATAATGAGAATAATAAATTTTTATTTATAACATTCAACAGGGATAATAATAATAAAACTAATTGATATAAAACTAAAATAAACTTCTGCCCGTGACTTCCAATATCTATCTCGCTCGAATTAAATGAACTCATCAGCGCAGTTCCTTGCATTTTCATTTCATTTCCTTTGTTGTGCAAAAGCATATTTATTTATTTGAATAGTTATACCGTAATGGATCACATATTTGGATACTTTATTTACTACATTAAATATCTCGACCTAAATCTAAAAAAAAGCCCTTGTATTTACCATAAATTTTGAACTAGTGCAAATTTAATCTCAAAAACAGGAGGTTGACACGAACGATTAATGACTGCAAAATAAGCAATGGGACAAACTGATCTATTTTTTATACAAAAGTTCCTCTTTATTTTATATAATAAATATATAACGCGTATAATAAGGCTTAAGAGCAAGAAAATGGGTTTAACATTAATAAATGCAGGGAAATTAACCCCATCCACAAAAAAAAAGTCCTGGAAGAAGATCTTGTTTCATAAACTACAGGAAGTATAGAGATTTGACACAGCAACAGGTAATTTTATAAAAATAAAGACACACTATTTAAGACACCATGTGCTTTTGTCGGCAAGAACTGCTTCAAATTTTAAAGAAAATTTTGTTTCCAATATAAGATAAGTTTAGATCGCCTCGGATATAGTTTCATTGAGAATCTAATGGGGGATGAAAGTTAGGTTCAGGGTTCAAACACATCTCGTTTCCCTTCATAAGATAATAGTAATTCGTATACTTCTTAATCAACACATGATAATGTATTAGATAAGTGAGTTATTTTAATATATAGTATATGGTTTCTCGCCTGGCGTAATTCATTCATTGAAATAAAATGAAAGAGTTTAAAATCGCAGTAAGAAATCAGTTCGGGAACAAAAATGAAAAAGGGAAACACGTTGACAAACCAAGCCGTCTCCCAGGTGCCGCACCATCACCAAAGTATAATATATACTTTATACTAGTCACAACACTTTCTCGTCTCGACGGAGGGCCGTCTGAATTTCAGTTTTGTTTTTATTCATTTAAAAGAAGAAATGAACGAACGAGAAATGTGTTTAAGCACGACGTTACAATTTACCTGAGGCATTTTTTATAATGATTTTTAGAAAGAAAACAACCCTAAAATACGGTTATTGCGTTAAACCATTTGTTTATAGCTATGAGCCCCGTTGGAACAGGAGGCCAGATGTGATAATTGAAAGCAACGTACGTGCTAACGGCGGAATCACCGAGTTGTCTTGTTGATTTTGCGTCAATTTATTTATGAGGTTTGACGCGCAGTTTATAAGATTACTAAGTTAATTTTACGTTCACGTTGGGCTGATGTTAATATTATAATTTTATTTAAGGATTAACTAAAACACCTGTTACAATGTTGTATAAAAAGATTTCGTTTCTTATATTTAGCTTAGAATCATTTTTTGTAATCAAAAAATTTATACTTATAATTTAAATTTTATTGGAAATTATGGATTTAACGTATTCTGATATTTTATATTCTAATGCGATATATCATAACATTATAAAAGATTATTTTCTCATATCTCCGTAGATGAGATAGGTTCATAAGTCAGTTGTGCTTGAAAAGGACTGTAAATTATTAATTTATTTATAAGATGAGATACAATATTTAAAAGCGATATACCTATCAATTATCTGAGGAATCATTTAGAGCAGGTAAAAAAATAACAAATATAATACATAATTTAATACAGATCTCATTAATTCTAATAACGATGGAAATAATGTTCAGTTTTGTTGATAAGAATATGTACTAGGTATATTTAAAATTAGAAATGAAATATTTGGTGCAAATATAATATAAGTAACAAAACTGCTGATGTTAAAACGTTAAAAATTTCGATATATACTTAAATGCAATATTCATAGTTACAACAAAATAAGGTTAATTTTTTCAACGGATACAAAAATTTGAATAACGTCATGTCATGTGGTCACATGGAATTTCCATAAACGAAAGAATAATACTTAAAAAGATACGAAAAATAAAATTAACTAAAAAGTATAATGAAATATATGAAAACATTAGTCTATACAACTTTCAATAAAATTTATCAAAAAGATAAGATTATTTGACATTTTTCTTTTTATTTTTTTTTTGTTTGAAGATTATACGAAATATCCTGTAGTATACATAAATAAGTTCATATATTGGCTCCATAATCTCGGCATCGCAAACTTTTCGACTTATTTTTCTGTTCAATTTAACACTTCTAAATAAGATAATTTATTATGTGAGCGGTTTACCTGCCATTCAAGTTTTATTTTGAACTAGTTGGAGAACTTATTTTAATAACTGTTTCTCTTTGTGTTTTATTTTAAATGTTCGCATGTTTTGTAGTAATATATCTATAATTTCGATCAGCTTAGTTTTAATAGGTTGTATCTAGATATTATTTTAAACAAATAACAAATTATCTTAGTAATGTGTCATATCAAAACCTGATGTACGAATAAACGAATTTCTTGATAAATTTTACAGACAAAATTTAAGGTTGCAATTCACATTAGTGTTATAGTAAACAATTAATGTCCAACTATTTCCATCGCATATAGATGGTTTTAGTTCCTGCTGATTTTAGACGTTTAGTCGTCGTGGAGCCTTGTTCCAAGAGAAAGCCTCCTCAGGTGGCGAAGAGAAGAGTATTAATTTCTGAAAAAACCTCCACTTTGTTTCGGTCGATCTCGAAAATGCTTTTCATGTCCCAGGCAACAATTATATCAAGCACAAAGAGAGTAGTTTTTAAAAACTGTACTTTTCGATAGTTAATTGTACTTTCGATAGTAGTTAAATAACAAATTACGTTTATATAGAGATATGTTTATTTTCATAAAAATAAATTAATCTTAAACTAGCAATCAAAACATGCTATATAACATATCTTTTCCAGATATTTAAATTATTATGTACTCTATCGGTATATTCGCATTCCGCAATTATATTTATTTAATAAGTTATGTTTCTAGTTTCTACTACATAAGTGGGACTAGTGAGTAAAATAGATTAAGCAATTATATTAAGTAAGTACATTTTAAGTAATATAATCGAACATCGTTCTTTTATATTAGTTTGTTTATACGTACAAAACATCGAAGGAAACAAAATTAGTAGGTTATTAACGAATAAACTCGCCTCATTTTTAACGATATTTGAAATTATTAAAAAAATAAGGGATGGCGCGGTGGTTTGATTTTCTCTTTATTTAGCAATAGATTTTGACAAGTAAAAAATAAAAGGGAAATAAGTCGTGAAGAGAACTCGAAATGATCTTGCTTTATGATTATTTTTTAGATGGATAACGACAAAATATTATATACACAACGACGGGTGAAAGTATACTCTTGTATGACTGCACGAAATGTTCGATGTGAAAAATTAAAAAAGTAAGTTTTGGTCGTTCTGATAATCTTTATCTAAAGTGAACTTCTTCATTCCATTTAGAAAAACTGGAAAACTTTATTGAATAAGATTTCACGTTAATTTCGAACAATTCATGCTTTGGGAAATAACTCTAATTATTTTTTGTTGTTTACCATGCGAATTAAAACTGGTGAACAGAGATGGGGACGATTAAGTACTAACCTGATGTTTATGCCAGTAATGTGTTGAGTTTTACTATTTACGTGATTTTTGTTGAAAAAAAAATATTAGAATATGGACATGTTGAATATACAGACGCTTATTTCAAAACAACTTTCTCGACATGCAGTCCCCTTCACCAGAAAAAGCATTGCAAAAAAGTAACAATAAATTAATTAAGAATTAATTGAGGGTTAAACTTGAATCTAATTACTAAAGTATTTTAATTGAGTAATAAAGCACAGGTATTGACCTTATTTAAGCTTCGTGGTATATTTCAGGTGTCGACTCCAATTGCTTTGCTTTCAATTTACTCGGCGACCCGAAAATCACCAAAGAGTAAAAGGATTAACCGCCAAGGAGGTAAACGGCAGGTTTTTGCTCAATTATGACGCAAATAGAATTCAAAACATCAAACGGGGTCTTAGCGTGGCAATTTAATAAACACCACAAATATTTCGATTAAATGCGGCAGAACCTTTTTCACGGCCGATCGGCCGACATCTGAGCACGAAATCAAATGAAAACTAGAAAAGGGACGATGGAACAAAAAAACAATAACTCGAAAAATTGTGAAAATAAATCTGATGAATTTATTACGGCTGATGAACGTTAAATAAAAGAGTTGAATCTAAAGGAGGGAGAGAGAGATCCGAAGCCGGTGCGAGTAAGCCACGCGTAACGAAGTGTGTATAATCTGATTACTGGGTTGACTCCAATCAGCGCCCGCCCGCCCCCTCTTTCCTCCTATTTCCTGTGTACACTGAGGTAAAAAGCTGTCTCTCACAGTTTGTTCATTAATTGCCAGAGCAAATATTCAAGTAACATGTTACGTGCAAATTACACATAAATTTGTGTCGGTTTTAGAATTAAACAGCTTTTTACTTTTGTAAACGAAAATGGAATATACATAAAATCTTCTATTTTTATTACTTTTTCATTTCTTTTAAAGTTTTGTCACTGTCTCCTTAGCATACATTTTAAAAAAAATTTCCGCGTCAAAAAGTTATAACCAACAGAGATCGCGAAAAATTTAATAGTTAAAACAATATTAAATCCACTATCATTGAATTAATGGATTACGAGTATAATAAATAATATAAAAAATTGTCTATACCAACATTCATGTGACTATGAGAAAATTGAAGTCAATCATTATTATGATAGCGAAGATAATATATTTCAGAACGTGAGAGCCTCAATAGAGCCTCAATATATTTTAAAATAACATTAATATCGGCATTTTAGCATGATATTGTTGTTATCATGTTTACAAACTCTTCTGTATTTAGTGAGAAATATATTTGCTTCAAAATAATGCTATTATTTGAAGCGAGTATGGATTTTCGATAGATACAAACTTTTAAAAAGATAAATTGGTGGGTATTATATAAAAGGCGTCTTCTATTAAATATAGAAATTTAATAAGAATATAAAAATAAAAAAAATAGCATAAATCGAAAAAAAACCTCCAGTAAAAAAATGTTGTTCCTCAATAACCATAAAGTAAAAAATTTACTTACTGGTAGACAGATTTTCAATAAGCGAGTCTCTCAGATGTTTTAATAAGGGTGTTTTTTTCTATCTTTGTCTCTGTTTGTCGTATTTGCTTTGCATTTTTATATGCCCATCGTAACTTAACGGCAACAAAATTGTTAATGAATGTCAGAAAAGTTCTGAATCAATGTTTCACTTCTAACTGGGAAGGATTTCTTTTTTAATTTGTGCAGCTTTTAACAAAATTGACTCTCATAAATTCTTAAAATCATAATTTCTCTTTATAAAATTAATGTAGATATGCAAAGATCAGATTTCAATTATTTATGACAAAATGCATTAAACATTTAAAAAAAAAATTAATAATAAGGAAATTTTAATAATAAGGAATTTAATTACCTCGCTAATTTATGTGTCATAATTTCATCACAGAAAACGCCTGAGCTGTTACACTTCTTTGACAATAAGAGCTCACTTCACTATTACTTTGAAGTATTTACTATTTCTCTCTAAATTTTAATAAATTATCCTTAAGATTAATTGTAAAAATTTAGGTCAATCTTAGGGATGATTTGTAAAAATTCAAAAAGAAATAGTAAAAAAAGAAGAAATATTATCAAATATGATGAGAAGCGTAATCAAATTTTTGTTATGAATAATACAGGTGTGTAAAACAGGACAAATTCATAGTTTTCCTAGGCCATGCATACAAATTATTCAGATTTCAGGGCTTGCCTATACCGTCGTTCGTATATTACCATAAAGTATCTCGTGAAATATTTGAACAAAAAATCCGATATTTAAATTAGTTACATAAAATTGTGGTTAATGTTCTAAATACTGATAATTAGAAGTAGGTTGTGTTAAATTAACGCCATATATTCCATGCAGGTGTGAAGTTCTATTATCTACTTAGGGCTTCAGTTTCGTGAGACGTGAATTGTGACTATCTTTCAATTTGTCACTTTCTTTGACGTGGTAGTGCATGTAGACTAGATGGAAACAAAATGTAAATGAAGAGGCATTGAAACTTACACTAGATTTAATCTAGACGTCATATTAAATCAATAATTTCAATTGCTGTTTTGTTTTTTTACTCTAGCTTATACTTAAGCATAGCTAATTATATACTTGCTTTATATTAAAAAAACACCTTAAAATTTATATAAAATGCACCTTAAAATTAAAATAGCATTTAATTGACGAACTTAATTAATAAATGTTCATTAGGAACTAGTTTATTAAAGTTAGTTTCATTAGAGCTAATTCATATTAGTTAATTTTCTCTAAGGAAATGATGCAATTGAGATCGTTTCTTGCAAATTTTCCGGAATCTCAGGATATTTTCATCGATCATGCATACCAGAACATGAAAAATAAGCCATTCGTTTATGTAAGTTTATATTGAGATATTTGTGTATATATTTGTTTATATAGGCATACATAGACACACCCACACACATAACATAATTTTTCCTAAATACGATGAAAAAACAAATAAATATGAAACAAACATTAAAGTACGCTTAAAAATAGGTAAGAAAATTTTATTACCATTAGGAAACCCCGCAACTATTGGGATTAAGTTGTTTGTATTACAGAGATAATAATTAAATTCTTTGAATGTTTTTATTGTACACTGTCTTTGAAATTATACACGCAATTATTTTTTACATTATAACTTCACTCATTTAAATAAGCTTTTAACTCACTTAAAAAGAAATATCATTCTGGAATAGCTGAGTGAATAACGTTGCAATATTACAATTTTTAATTCACACTTGAAGATTCAAATATAACAGCGAAAAAATTGAAAAACGGAAATTGAAAAAAGGGCAAAGGTGATAAAGATGTTTTGATTTGAAAGGAAATCGGGAGTAATTTATTGAAAATTTTGAGAATATTCACGGTTATCGATGAGGTTTAATTTGTATATATCGTTGATATTAAGTAATTCTATTTTACTTGATGCCAAGACATTATTTGCAACACTGCAAATGTGACTATAAATGAAAACTGTATATTTATCTTATCCTAACACTTATCTCTTTACATGAAGTTAAATTTATGTAAGTATATGTACTTATTATAAAACATAGTCAGTTAAATAAACAGATATAAATATTTTTCTCACTGGCTGTACCCCATCTGCCATCCTACCTACAAGAAAATGTTCTCTTTTTGATCATTGCCTGTCCTGTTTGCTCAGTAAAGGAAATTATTGGACTCTCGTTCAATTTTCAATACAGCGAGTAGGAATACGTTTGCTTCACCTGGTGATTTTATTTAGCTTCAGCCATAGGTTTATTTAAGGACACATGTGTACATTTTTATATTTTTAAAGAAATAATGATTATATTTTATGTCATATAGTGGAATATTTGTTTCTCTCTGTTATCTACATCTTTACCTTATAAATATAGATTCGATGGTAAGTCACTGTATTACTTTTTGGAAATTCATTTAAAATAATTAATTCAACATTTCAATTTAACTGTACATATACATCTTACCCGACTTCAACAGAGTAACATTTGAATATCCCTATCGTTTTACTCATTTTTATAGATAATTTCATACATGACTGGCTATTAAACATTATTAACATATTTTAGACGTTTATCAATTTAGTTAAATTGTTTTTTTTGGTTTATGAACTTAAATTTTTTGTCAGTATAGGATCTCATCGATTTAATAATTTTGATATTATCGTTGACTAGCTATGTATGACTCGCGGTTTCTCTCAAGGGGAAAAGCAGATAAGATGGTAGAAACATTTAAAAATATAAATGTTTTTATGGAAAAATTAGGTATAAGCATTGAAAGTGGCTTGACTTGAGATCCACAAAAAAAATGTAAAAAAAACGTCTGAACGGGAGTAAGATGCTGTAAGCTGTCATGATACCGTGATATGTTATTGCATGTTATGAAAAATATATCTCACTTTAAAGAGAGATATGAATTTACTATGAAGATAGCGTATTGCACAGAGTGATATTACTATTTGAATTTTGAATTCTGTTAGACTAAGTATATTAGAATTTATTAACTTATATGAAATTAGGCAAACAATTTACGATAAATCTAGTGCAATATAGACTCAAAAGCAATTTTAAGTAACAATAAGCACTGTGAAGCATAAATCTCTGTAAATTATTAATTAAGTATTGAGTTTAAATACTGATCACAAGTTTCCAATGAAAATATTGACTAATGTTTCTATAAGTAAATTCGGTAAAATAAACTAACAGCAACCGACACGAAAATTAAGTGCGTGATTAAAAGCGAGTACAGTAGCGCGAATAAACGATTGGTTTTTGTTATATAAACAAATACTCTTCAATATCTTGCGGAAAGTGAGTAGCATAACAAATTTATTAGCCTTGAGTTTCGCAAAGAAATTTAGGGATGTGGGGGAAATAGATCTCTAAAACAACTCGATGTGAAATCCGGAGTAGTGGAACCAGTTACGTTCTTCAGAAGCACTTAAATATGTCAATGCGTCAAAGCTTCACTACGACTAATTATAATTATCCAAGAGGATATTAATCGACGAACGTCTTTCTGGATTTTCATTTTTAATTGTCGATTTATTAATGATAGATCGCGTTAATGCCTAAGTCGACTTTTAGATTCCATTCACGTACTTTTATGTAGTTTATTTGTAGAGTGTGCCAAATATTTATTATTGAAAGTAATTATTGCAAAATAAATTGAAGGTTTATTTAAATTTTGGCCTCCAATTTAAATCAGGAATGTCAAAATAAAAAAAAATTGATGTAAGCAAACCGTCATGATTAATTGCTATGTACGTTATTCATAGTTTTAATATTTTAAATATTAAAATATATAAAATAATGACAGGATAAAAGAAATATATATTTTAACATAAATCTATCGCTTTAGATTCAATCAATAGTAAAAACCTGATAAACCATTTTCAAATTATAAAAGTGTAGATATATATATATATATATATATATATATATATATATATATATATATATATATATATTAGTTTTATATGCTTCAGCGTATCGATATCAAGTGAAATAAGCATCTCTTTTGATCAAAACTTAATTTTACTAGAAACTAGACGCCAAAATCAAATTCAGGTCACGAGCTCCGCCAACCGATTAATAATAAGCCGACCGATAATTTTCTAAACAATTAATAACGTCACCAATGACAAACTATCCAGCAACTCCTCTCGGCTATAAAACTTTTATAATTCGATCCTGGCGGCGACCAATGAGCGACGAATGCGACTAGCTAAGTAATGAAATTTTGTGGCTTCGATCTCCGTTAAGTTGGCTGAAATAATGGACGCAGGCATTCTGCGGTTGCAATTGAATGTGCCTCCGCAACTTTCCCAGCGATGGTTGGACCGTTGGCGCATAGTTTTAGTTGAGTACTACTTTTATAGTTGGAACTGTGGAAATGGTTTCATAGCAGCGTGAAAAGAGTTTATGCTACTTCGTATAAGCTACCAAGTGGTGTACGTTTAAAGAAATCCTCATGAAGTTCGAAATGAATGGTTTGGTCATGGAATCTGTCGAAAAAACTTACGATATATATATAGTTTAAATGCAAAATATTATGATATATTTGAATGTAAATGGAAAGTATTACGTTATGTTTGTAGTTTAAATGCAAAGTATTACGATATATATTTGGATTAGCTTTAAAAATGTTTTTCTACTAAAGTAGTTCACTTAATATATAATTAGATATGAACTTACTTAAACAAACTTAAAACTTTTCGTTTTAGTATGTTTTATATGGTTATGTAATTAATTTCTTGGCATTATTTGTTAAAATTGTTTTTCAGAAAATAACATGTTAAATTACGAAAACTCTATTTAGGTATATACAGCATCCCTTTCCTGTTTTCCGAACGTAATTTTCCATTCCTTGTAATTTTTTAGAAATTGTCCATTTCTTCAAAAGAAAATTTAAATATAAATTGCGACGTAGTTATCATGGTAAATGGAATATAAAATTTACACGCAAATAATGGGAAAAGGTTATCTCAAATAATATTTATTATGAGGAAAAATTTCAGTACAAGTAAATAGGTTTTAGATTTGTATTAATGTGTAAAAATGTTTCTACGTCAAAATCGTGAAGACATTCTGTGTAAGATCAATGAATAACCTTTGCGTCACTGATTTTTCTGTTTTATTAGAATTTGTATCATTTTGCTCATTGTGGCACTATGAGACCAGTATGTTCTTAATTTTTTTTTAGACATTACAATACATAAACCTGGCGTCAAATCTTAAATGCCATATTTAAACATTTTCAAAACCAAAAGGGAGTGTATATAACAATCTTAAATCTTGACAAGTCTTTATTTGTTTTGCCTTAAATTTTTTTTCCAAAATCTGTATTCCAGAGTATTCAATGGTAGTGCAGTATCTAATAGATTGCTGGAAAGACATTGGAAGTTCCATATCAAGGAATATAGTAGTCGAAACAGTCTTTGCTTGGTTCTAAAATCTCTGTCGTCCCAATGAAGGATTATCTGTTTAAATATGTATTAATAAACGTATTTTCATATTTAAAAATATACACAGCTCCTATAAGATTTAGCAAGTAAATTACCAGTCGCCAACTAAAATTAATGTTAAATATTAATTTCAAATTCAAATGGATTTCATGAACTAAAGAATAACATTTTCTAAGCTCATCACAAGGAAATTCGTAAGTGGTAAAAAATAAAAATTTTCATATTCTCATTTATTTTATGGAAAAAGTATTTCACAAATGGGGAAGTCTGTGAAGAAAATTACTTCGAGGAATTTTCTTATCGCGCATTTATTCTTATTTACCTCCATTTTATTTTTTAGCGGCGCAATATCTATTTGCCTCCAAATTTACTTTCTGTTTACTCATCTGCCTACTTGACAAATTTCTTTGTGTCAAACATTTCATCATAATACAATTTCATTTTACCGTAACAAAATTTTATTATTTTACGATAACAATAAGAATACCTTTACGTTATTTAAAAATAATTATTCATTTTATATAAAACCGAGAATCCTTTATGAATTTTGTTCAACCCACATTTTTGTTCTTCAGCTGACTTTTTTACGCAATAGATCATAGTTTTTAGCAGCAAAGATAATTATTTCAGTACTATTATAGTGAAGATCTTCATTATTATGCTTAACATCCTTTTAATTATTAGTCCTCCAATTAATACATAGTTAATAAACTCATTAATTATTTGTAAAAAAATTGGAAATTACTCCGAAATATAAAGCCAGCTTATTTTTATAATAATTACGCATAATTCAAACGAAGCACGAAACCAAAGTCGTACATTAGGCGAAGGACGGAGCATCTCCGCTGCTGTAAAGAGGGCTGTGGCTTTGACACAAATTGATTGATTTTACTTTTCAATTACCTACGGCGTAGTCGGTATTATCGTGGAAGCCGGGATAACGGATGCGGTCGTGACAAATTTTGTAGCGATAAACTCTCACGAGAAATATAGTGCGGTTATGGTAGTCACAGAATAAATGGTCGGTGATCGTAGTAGGGGTATTCTATAATTTTTGTTTTGTGGCATGTGTTAGGAGAACGTTAGGTTGTTTATTTTTTTTTCATTTTGAACATCTATGGAGGAATAAACAACTGATAAATTTAAAATTTTTTAAACTATTTATGAAAATGTAAATACTACGTTTTTTTTCTTTAGACCGAGTACAAGCGCGCACAAAAACCTTTTTATTGTGTGTGTATATATATATATATATATATATATATATATATATATATATATATATATATATATATTTAGGTTTTTGTATTTGATTTGCCGTAAATCCTGAAGTAGTTGACACACATTAATCAAAGTAATTCAATTTTGAAAATCAAAGCCAAATGCCAATGTTTGGAATTTGGTCACATTTTTCCAACCGTTGGTTATAAAATTAGAGTTGACGTGGAAAATTTCATATCACTTGAAGCTTAATATTTTGAAAAAGATATTGAAAAACATAAAATTCCAAACATACTCTCAATTTCATTTTTTAAAGACCAATCCCGCTATATCCCACTCAATAAGATGATCAATAGGATGTACGAAAAGAAAATTAGGCTTCGCTTTATGTGTATAGGGAGGTGCATAATTTTTTTGTTTAATATTTTACCATGTGTTAGCTAGGATTTGATAATAAAGTATACACTTGCAAAATTATTTTTCAAGAGCGTTTCCTTTCTGTTTTGTTGTTATGTTACAAATAATCTTACATTAAGTGCCTTTATTCTACATTTATTTCTCATTGAGATTCTCGAGTCACATTAAACCTTCCATTGGAATCTAGCAGCCATATTTTGCGGTCGGCTTACTTGGAAATGGTAAGTGATGACATCTTATTGTTATGTCAACAGTTTCACAAGTAGGTATGAGATTGAAACTGAACCTTAGTTGAGAACTTTTTCTGTAAAATTATAAAACGAAGAAAATATGATACCCGAGGGACCCACTTTCCATTATAATGCTAGCTAGGAAGTGTTTTGGTCTAGTTGAGTATAAATATTAAATAATGAAGTTAGTTCCGTACTTATTAACTCATATTTCAAAGAAGTTGAAATTGACCTTAGAAAATGATGCGAGTATATATCTCGTCGACGGAGATGAATTCAAAAATTCACGACTTCTTTCTTAAAATGACGATTTTATCCATTGCGCTATATCCTTTTGCTCCGTCTCCTTGAAACGTCCGCGCGCGCTGCCAACACCTGCCGCCGACCGGCGCCACTTGTCATTGACCGGAAGTAGAGCACTCTCGCATCTCCTTCGTCGACGGAAATTGCAATTTTATCCGCATTCTATTTTCCCATTGCCTTGCACAACGTATCGTCCGTAACGTTGGCTATTTGTAGATAGGCGGCGATTTTTCATTTTGTGCAAAGGATACCAGCGCAAAGGATGAGTTGCGGGTAAGGTTGAGGTTGTGTATCTCGATTGCTCGAATTGGAGAGTGAAGTGCAATGCAGTAAAATAGACTATCGTCATTTTTAATAGCAATATAAAAGATAACACCATTTTATTGTTTCGATTTATTTACCAGTTTTGTCATACGATTTAAGTACTTGGTGTTTCTCTCTTCATGCCTATGTTCTCTTGGTGAGGTAAAGTGCACCCGCAAAATTTCATTACTCCGATCCGTCCTATACATCACAAATTCTTACCTCAATGCCTTGCCGATGCCTTTTAGTTCCGTCAGCAAAATTTACCGCCAGGTCTTTTTCAGATGGCTACGTTTCCGCTAGTCTTGAGGATTCCAAGCCAAAGCTTAATTCAAATCTAGTTATATTTCTGATGTTTTATTTGGTAACTAACCGGAACCACCTTGCATTAGTCTATTTTCATTTTGAATTTGATTTTTCGCATTTTGTTATACCTTTTGTATGTAAGGAGTTCACCCGAAATATTTTTTTTTAAATGGTGTTTTGTAGATCATTACGTTTATAAACTAGAGGCCTATGATAAACGTACGGCCAGACTATTTTCGCAACAATGGCGTTTCTTACGAAGCTTTTGGCTACAGAGTATAAAAAATAGATGACATTAAATAATAGATTACTACAAATTCAACACATAATGGTTTGATAATAGAAATTTGTCCTCGAAACCTTTTGCAAATATATTCTGAATAGGTTTCATGATTGTGTGGTACCAGAAGCTTTTGTAAATAAAATACAACAAAACGTTGGCATAATTTTATTATTTTTAGATTCAAACCTTTCAATACGAAAGTACATTTTGATTTAAAAACATAATTTTAAATTTTTAGGAGCGCCTTCCATTAAATTTAATTTATATACCAGATATTTAGAAGCTTGTACGTTTTTTTCGTTTGATTAAAACATTTTTTAAATACATAGTACTGGAAATATTTCACCTTTTTAGAGAATGTATATATATATATATATATATATATATATATATATATATATATATGTACACATATATATATATATATATATATATATGTACACATACATATATATAATATATATATGATAAACATCTAAAAATTATCCACGGCGATCAATGTCAAGAAGTTAGCTGCTTTCATCTTACTACTTTTAATGGTTAACTTTATAAATTAATATGTTTGATTAGATAATATTTTAATACTTTTGATCGAAAGAAAAATTATGGTAACTTTTGGATGGTAGTGCCTTAGCCGAGTTCTGTCAGGGCAGAGCGGAGTAGGCATAGAAAAAGAAAATAGGAAAGCAGTTCCCTCCAGCACAAACCTTATTGCGCAGATATGGGTACTATATTGTATAAAATATTGTTTTAAATATCCTCGATGACAACTCGATAACAATACTGTATTTGAGAGTCATGTAACCCTAACTTAACCTGATGTAAACTAATCCAACCTTACCCAAAATAACTCAACGTTAACCAGGGTGGATTAGGACCCAATATGATCTAACCCAACATAATATAATCTATTATTATTTAATCTAACTTAACCCAAACTAAACGAATCTAATCAATCTTAATCCAAACTAACTCAACATAATAAAACCTAACTCAATTTGATACACATTAATCTAATTCGACCTAATTTAATATAACCTGTCTCAATCTAATTTCATCTAACCCAATTCAATCGAAATTAAGCCAACCTAACCTAATATCAACTAATGTTATAACTTCATTTAATAAGCTATTCTTTGACCTTAGATATAGAAGGAATGCATATTTGGGCGGGCTTCATAAACGTTTCAGACGTTATAATGGGTGGAGTGTAAACATTTCTGTAATCGTTTTTCCCAGGAAGCTATGTAGTAGAAAGCTAAGTAGTGGCATTGTGATACTGGAATAATCATGACACTTTTCTTTCTACCCTTCATTAAGGTAAAATGTTTCCAAGCACAATCCGAACCGATTTATATAGTAACTTAAAAAATCTTGCATGCATTCTTGATTAAAAAAATATATATCTTATGTCTAAGCGAAATTTTAAATCTAAGTCTGCACGAGTTCTACTCCTGTGTTTTCCGAATTTATTTCCTCAGGTATGATAAGTTATTTTCAAGTTCCTTGAGAAATATTTCATAAAAAATCTTAATCTACATTATTAATATTATCTCAGTGAAAATTTAATTCATATGATATGAATTATTTTTTACGTGATGCATAAATAGATAAAAAATTATCAAAAACAGGCGGACAGACAAAACATCGCAAGTAAATAAATGCAGGGGAAAGGGCCAGAATTTTTATTTTACCTCCAAGGATCATTTTAGTTCCTTTTAAAACTATCGAGCAATTCTAGGGCGATACTCGAGCAAAAAGATAGACAGACAGACAAGCAATAATTCTGAAAAATTCCTTTTGGGTTCATAGCCATGGCAGCATGTAAGTAATTTTTATCAAAAATATATTCGCTGAACAAACACACTGCGGTTATAGTTTATTAAAAGTGTATACATGGAAGTGAATTTTGTCATCTCACAAATAGTTCTTAAAATTAAATAAAATCACCAATCGTGATTCAAGCTCACAGGCTCGGAACTAGGATTCATATTCACTATATCAATTGCAATTGATTTATTAGACATGTCATTATGTATACACACACAAACGCAAGCACGTACGCACTCACGCATAAACGCATGCACGCACGCACGCATTTAAATACCGGAAGTAACAATGAAATATACATTTAACATATGTTGCTAGGTCAACTTCACTTTACGCTATAAAACTGTTATATTTGGTGAATTGAAAATAAAGTTTCAGGTATTTGCAACGAATTTTGAAATAATTATTGGATGATAATTATTTGAATCATTAAAATTTGGCTACGTACATAGTACTGAGCATATTTATTCTATTTATATGTCTTTGGGAGTGATAATAATTCAACATAAGGGCAACAGTATTGTGATGACTAAATGATTTATAATGATAATAGTATAATCATTTCTCTTTAACGAAAACTATCAATGTCTTCATTTTCCTTTAATTTTTTCTGCAATTTACAAAAGATATAATACAGACATTTAAAATTTTCTTGCTAACAAAATTTGGACATTACGTGATGGGAACACTTTTCATCATAAGTTAAAAAGAAGATAGCGGAAAGTTAAAGAAAAAATATTTTTTGGACATAAAATAAAACCCTTTCATGTACTGCTTAACCTTATTGCTTTACTTTTAAATTGTATACATATAAACACAGACGCCATTGTGAAAAAAAAAATTTTCAAAACTCTGTGACTGTGCAAAATTTCAAGACGATGACAATAATAATTGTTGAAAAAAATTGCCGTCATACACCGACAGATAGACATCAAAGTGTCAAACTAACAGAACCGTTTTTACCTCCTAGGTATCTGAAAGGTAAAAATAGTTTCTAACTAAAAAAGCATATATTTTTACTTTCATTTAACAAGAGTGCTTAAAATTCTATTTAAATAGATAATACGAAAGATACATAACTAAAAAACAAGGGACGAAATAAGTATTAAATGAATTAATATGACCATTAATCTGAAAGAAAGTTCAGTATAAAATATTAATGGAAGGTGTTAATATTCATCGTTCATAATGAATTCTGCTCCAATTAATTAATTTTCCATTTCTTTGAAAGAAGGTTGCTAGAAGAATAAAAATAGGAATTACTCATTCAAGTGGAGACCGATTTTAGTTTTCTGCGATATCAAGATACGCTGAATCATCAAAGAACATGGTGTACGGTGTTTTAGAAAAAGCATCGACTATTTTCTTATCACCTGTAGCATACGCAAGTTTTGCAACCAAGAAATAACGCCCAAAATATTGACTTTCTGATGTTGTGATGAGCTGTTGGATAGATTATTATCAAAAAAGAGCAATATTTATCTGTGCAAATAAGGGAAGTTTTAAAATCCCGAATAAGGAATGGTAGGTAATCATGCTAAAAATCAATTAATACTGGGGTTCTAAATGGGTAAGTGATTATAATTTTAAACAGCCGCTTACACTCAATACACAAAATTATTTAAACTTCCTGCCAAGTGATCTTTATGTTCTACTTAAAAACGTGCTGTTGACTCTAAGGTGTTCCATGTAGGACATACAAGAAACTTACACGTGAAGGACATGAGCCGCTTAAGTACCATTCTGTGGCGACCGTAGTTGTCAAATCTCGACCGTACGAACTTTTTTATTGGTGCTGTATAAACGGAAAAGTTTACAGACTCCCGATTGGGAGTGCTTCCCAGCTCCATGAAGGTTTCCGTTGAGACAAGCACATATTAATTTGGACATCTTGTTTATATTTTCATTTCTTAGTTTATTTTTCTCCATTCACTTCCCAGTCTGTTGCACATGTTGATACAAAATTTATGAGCTGCAACAAGATTTCAAGTACATCATTTTAATAAAAGTTACAATAAACATTTTTCACAGAAAATTTAAATTTTATAAAATAAGCCTCAGTTCCAATTTATTAGCATTTTTGACAAAGAAAGACAAGCGACCGTTTTACGATTTCAAAATTTATATTAAATAAGAAACTTTGTAAAGTAGTTTATTACTCAGATATTGGTAAGTTTTTACACACCACGAGAACTCGATTTTCGGGGAAGCCATTGGGCGAATCACATATTTTTACTTTAAATTGTTGTAAAAAATATTTAAAAATTTAATTATACTTATATTTGAGCTCTATAAAATAATTGTGCAAAAAAAATTTAAAAGATTTTGATTTGTGGTTATTGTGCATAAAATAAGAGCCGGGACTGCTTATTTTTAAATAAATTGGGAAAAGCCCAAATATTACAAAAAATTGTTCATATGTTTTCTAAATATATATATTTATATATATATATATATATATATATATATATATATATATATATATATATATATAAATATATTTAATGTGGGAAAAAAATGTATGTTTTCTTACGTACGAGCGTTAGTAGTTATATTTCTTTGGTATAATACAAGAAAAAATGGGAAGCCAGCAGAAAAATAAAACGGTGTACGTCAATGAAATTCAACAATGTTAAATGCGAGGATTGAATTTCTAACTTAATGAAGTTTAACGAATAATGATAATAAATGAATATACTGAAAATTTATTCTAAGGTATTAATTTCAAGTATTTAAAAATTTATAATGCAAATAAATGCATACCGAATTCGAAATCGTCTGGCAAATAAATGGTTTAGAATAAAAAGCCAGCAGAAAAATAAACTATGATGCATTTACCTTCACCTTTTGAGAGAAATACGCATTTTTTTCTTTTACCACCTCTCGTTGCTTGGTAGCTGCGATATTTCGCATCCTGGGTTTACTGTATAATTTTTGTCAAATATATAAGAAATAAGCAATTTTCACACTTGCCAACTCATGGTGGCCTGGTAGCTTGGATAATTTGAACAAATGCGGTCACAGTATAATTTGTCACTAGTGAATAATCGCTTGACAACACTATCATCAAACTCTTTCATAAGCATATGCGCCCGAGTCATTCGGGCAAGTAAATTGTTGAAAAATAACATATAAAATACAATAAAAATACTTCCTGTATGTTTAAAATTTCACTCTCACCATTTTTTATAATGCACCTAAAGAATATTTAATTTCAACAAGACTGTCCCGGCACACTTCTACTATTTTCACTAATTCAACATATGTCATAGAAATGTGGCTTCATTTCACCAATAAATTTAAGGATTTCTGCTTTGAACTCGCGAATCGATTAAAGCTTACTAGCATATTATTATTATTTAACAAAATACACACGAAAGTAACAAGATCTTTCAGTCCAGTTGATATTGGTTATCATAGTGCCGTAATGAAATCCATTCATAATAAATGTATTAGTAAATTTTGCCGTCCGAATATTTTGCATATTTTTGAATCGACTCCGCGTAATTTTGACAATATTTAGAGTGAATTTTAACAATATCATCAAATTCTCCTGCTATAGTTACTAACCGCAATAACGGTAGATAAAAACCTTTAATTTTTATTCTAGTTTTTTGGAAAAAAAGTTGTAGCCAGAATGAAAATATGCACTCCTAATGTTATTCTTTTTACT
Organism: Druceiella hillmani; assembly: GCA_039881145.1. Lineage (NCBI taxonomy): Eukaryota > Metazoa > Arthropoda > Insecta > Lepidoptera > Hepialidae > Druceiella > Druceiella hillmani. The sequence goes on along the minus strand of JAYKKI010000014.1, from coordinate 33,800,343 downwards.
TAAAAAAAGGAAAAAAAAAAAGAATATTTATATATATATATATATAAAACAAAATATTCCATAGATATTCCCTTTTTTTTCATTGTGGATTTACATTAAAAATTTAAAAAAATATCGCGTAGCATCATACGTATTGCTTTTTTCGTCAAGTCGACATTGTATTATTAGAAGCTAAATTAAAAAAAAAGAAATATATTTGAGTGTTGCTGTGACGATGTGACATGATTTTTTTTATTTTATTGCCAAATTATTAACGTTAATTAAAACAACGTCATAAATTAAGTCTACGTTTTCTGGTCATTTTTCCAAATGTTATACAAATAATTAAAGAACATTTCTTTCTAATTTGCGAATTCTACTTATTCACAAATTATTTACGCTATTATTATATCCATAATTCAAACGATATTTTTTTAAATACCACAATACCAACGTTAATCGGTGAATACGTTCACTAATTACAGCACATCGATGTGAGTTAGCTATTTATTCTATTGTGATGGCACATGCACAAATCTATAACCCTTCACGTGCCTGCCTCCGCCGGAGTTTCTAACATTTCGTGACAGGACATTACCCTTCAATAACAATGAACTGCAACGTCAACTTGTTAACTCTATAAATGCTACGGGTACCATAACACTGCGTGTATATGAATACACACACACACACACATATATATATGTATATATATATATATATGTATATATATATATATAGAGAGAGAGAGAGAGAGAGAGAGAGAGAGAGATAATGCACGTAACACTTATAGTGTAAGAGAAATTAGTGAGAGCTGATGAGAGAGAAGGTAATTTTAGTAATCTAATTTTTTTAACGTGCTGCCTAAGGAGTGAGACGTTGTCGCATAAAAATGTAACGGTGTGTAATAAATCGAGTCTGTACTGTTAGCTCAAAAAAGTTATTGATGAAACAGAAAGTCTTAAATTACAATGTGTATAAATATATACTTATGTGTATGTATATACATGAAAATCTCAGCAACGACATTACAAATTAAATGGTAAATGTTACATTGAGACAAATTTCTTCCCCAAGCCAATTGCACCGAAACACGCATCAGATAACGAAATTTTCCGGAGAAAATCTTCCGCCCACCGTGTACCGTATAATGTACTTCAATCTTCGCTCATACAAAGATCTTCCAATGAAGACTTAGACTTTAAAGCTCGATAAGCTCGTCGGCTTTGACATTTCAATTAAGATATATCGGGGGATATTACTCCAGCGATATATCAGGCCCCTGCCATAAACAGCAATTATTGACTTTAATGCCTTATCGAAGTATTGAGCACGTACTGGGGGATGATGGCTCTGGATACAATCAGGAGTATATCGAGATGCCTTCAAGGCTTACTCACATTCATGCTATATTAAATATAAATAATTGTACATGTAGACAACCCAAACTGAAGTTTCGATATTATCTTAAGGGGAAGTGGAATATATAAATGAGTTTGTTTGTTTGGGAATATCAATAGTTTGTACGTGATATTCGATAAGTCTTTGAGACGAAAAGCAATTAATATTGCTTTAATGAATGATTATTTCAAATGGCAAAATTTTATCAATATAAATGTAGATTCAAAACTATATGGCTATTTTGAAGAAATATGATAAGCATTATAAAAGCAGAATTATTATGGAGAAAAAATACAGAGAGAAATCACTCGATTGAGGAGTGTAGTTTCAATTGAAAAATACAATGTGCAAGAAAATATTGTTAAGTCAAATATGTAATAAATTCTTAGGAAATATTTGCAAAATTTTCGGTTATGCTAATATGCTTACTGGCACTAAATTAAATTTAATGCACCAAAATCCCTCAAGGTAATACGAAGATGTGCTTCTCAAAAGGTTTTTAACTTGTTTTACTAAAAATAATCAGTAATCGTTTTAATTTTTATTTTAACAAACTTTTAAATCGCTTAAATATTAAAAATATAGAGAAACGGATTGAAAATAAATTAATGAAAGAAATAGATTAATGTATATCTATTAGGGATTTTTGAAAATGTATATTCAAATTTATGTATAATTATAAGTGTTTCGTTTTTTATTATTAAGTTTGGTTTTCCCACATGCATGTGGTAAGTAATAAATTTGCAAGTAAAATGCGGAGATACTATGAGAGCAAATGGGGAGATGTTTATAAAAATATAAATGAGAGTAATTCATATTTTAGAATGCTTCTAAGCAACACGACGTGTACTTAGTAAAGAAGAAAAAAGCTGCACGCGGATCAGTGGGACAGTATACTTTTCCTCGCTAATCATATTGTCATAGGACATCATTATATACTTATTGCTTACTTACTTATGCCGCTTATATACTCTTGCAAGTTTATTATGTTTAACTTTCATTTAACAGACCTAAGAAATAATAGAAATTTACTTATTTTTAAAACTTTACAGTGTAAAGCGCAGTGAATATGGGTAAAATTGGGCAAAGGTAAGGATGATACCCTTGCTTTTTTTAAAATATTTATCTTGCTTTATATGAAATAACGACATTCAAATACATATGCATATATCCATAAATTTTTAAAAAGTCAACTTTTCAAGTTTTTGTTTACAATACCGGCGGAGTTTTATAAAGTGATGAGAATAGCCTTGATGGCATTATTTTCTTTCAGAAAATTTGGAAAATGTCAGAAAAAATTGGAAAAGTGGGAATAGAAAAGAATTTCTTACGCACGTGACTCTAATATTTAAAAGAAATTTATAGAAAACCATACGTCAAAAAAGTAAGTGATTTCAAATGATAGAAAGTAAGTAAGAATATATCTTCGAAGGTATATTGGATGCTACTAGATCCTCTATTATAGTTCTTTGAATATTTTGTTTAAGACAGTAATAACTATAAAATAACCAAAAGTAATTTGAAAGGTGGTTATCTTAGGTGAATGTGCATATCTAAAAGATAATACTAATAGGAGAATACAGTTATATAACAAAAAAAACTATCTTCAGTCGTGTTGTATCCGAATACCAGTGATAAATCAACATCAATAAAAGCTCCAAGAATACTTTCGACAATACAAATTGTGAGCAGCATAACAAAACTGCCTAATACTTTAAGCAAATAAATTTGTCATACGGAAACTTTTTCCAGATTTTCCGGTTTAGGAATACAAAGAAAAAAAATACGTATATATTACGTTCACTGAACAAACATGCGGGGTAATGGCGACATAAATTTGAACGAAATACGCAAATATTTCTTGCGCATCGCATGGGCCCCGACTCTCGGAGGAAGATCTCGACACGACCGCCCTTGTGTTGAAAGGGTTTTGTAATACCCGTCATTATTATTGGTTTGAACCAAGGTATTTAGGAGAAAATCCTAAATAAACACACGTGTTTCCACAAGTTCAACGTTCCTAACATAATAAAAAATAAATGCTCCATGCCTGATATGATGGAAGCCTCTTTTAAAACAAAGCGGTTTACATTAAATGAAAAATAATCCTGAATTAATTTAAATTATGTATGTACTGGGAAAGACCACATTAGCCCATTTAAACTGATCTCTAAGCTGTTCGATTGTATTTCGATTTATTTACGATAATTTTGTTAAATTTATTTAAAAGAGAATCTAAAAATAATTGCACAAAGAATATAGGAATCAAAATACTCAAAATGCCTAATAAAACTTTAACTTAAGATTACAGTAGATAATTTTAAAAATAATTGAAGATCACTTTTCGTCTATCTGCAAAATTGTGAACTTCTTCAGTTGTACTTAATATATATATATATATATATATATATATATATATATATATATATATATATATAATTGTATATATATATATATATATATATATATATATGTATATATATATATAAGATTATAGTTTTACCCTTTATCCTTCCCGTTAGTAAATAAGTAAAGAGTGAAGGAGTTTTTTTGTACATAGTTTCTCCTTTAGTCTCCTTATGTAAGAAAATGAATGTATATCTATGAATATATTGTTATCACCTATGTATTCTGTATATGGTTCTAATTATTTTAACAAACTTATTGTCGATAAATTGTCGTAAATAAAGTAAGATTTAGATAAAACGGGAGTATATATAACGGTATATAATTAACAATTTTTTGTACAGAATTTAGTTTTAAAAAATTAAAAAGGATGTAAGTAAATTTATTCCAGGTAAAATTAGAATTTTTCGGATTATACGCAATAGAATAAACGCATAAGAATATATATTATTTTATCTAATTTTAAATATTTATTTTATCTAATGAAATCATTAAATAACACATTCATTTAAAAACCGATGTAACAACATAATAATATACATAACGTCATATATTAGACTAGCAATTGTCCGTAATGTTAGGATACATCCACCCAGCTAACCTTTAAGCGTGTTCCTGGTTGTGTCACGTTAAGGTCCGTACTTCTATACCAATTGCTCAAGAAATCAAATTATATTGTTGTTGTTTCTCGTGTTTTCAATCCCAGATGTTTAGTTGATTTATTTATTAGAGATTCGGCCCTGGCTCGACTCTCACGAAATATATTTCTGGAGAGAATATGTGAATATATTTCCTTAGAGATAAATTCATACGTATCTCCAAAGAGAATGTGACTTTGAAGATGTTTCGTTACATAATAAGTAAGCAATGTTGGCATGTTTGGCAATATTGAAGCAGCGGCAGTATGCAAAGTCCTCAAAAACCTTATCTACATACATTTCCCAAATTCTCTAAATAGGTATTCTCTAAAAAGCTACTCAGGCCGAACACTATCACATTTGACTATACGTCAAATAAATAATTTTAAAATAGTTAAAACGTGAACACATTTGACGCTAAATGAAACATTTATAAATATCATTTGTGATACTCCTTGCAGTTCACTCATTTGCATTTTAGTGGTGATAAATGCATTTTAGTGACGTAAATGAGAGTAATTCATATTTTAGAATTCTTCCAAGCAAGACGACGAGTATTCAGAAATAAAAAAGGCCGCGCGAAAACTATCCTTTTCCTTGCCAATCATATTATCATAGAATAGTTTGTGTGTGCTGTTTCGCAGTTTGCTTTTGTGGGCTAATTTATGAAAAACTCTGGTTTTGTATTTTACTTTTGTATTTATATGTATATCATACTTAACTTTTTCTCTCTGGGAAGAACGAACGCTATATAATCAAAGATAAGATTTAACTTTTATTTGACAGATTTAAGAAACAATGGAAAGTTACGCATTTTTAAAATTTTGCAGTTTAACTTGCTTTTGTCCAACATTACTCATTTTAAATAACTACCTGCCATTATTGAAAAACTATTTTACAGCGAAATTCCATCAGAAATAGTGATATCTAAAGTCGGCGGAATTGTCGATACATATATACATACACATGTAGTGACACGTCATAATTTAAACTATATTTGTTTTGTAATTCCAGTAGATAAATATTATAATTATATCCCCAAATAACAAAACCTAATCAGTTATAGTTATACAATTTACTACCTAATGGCGTGTAGATAAACTGCAATTCAAATGATTTGCATAGATTCTTCTCTGACAATACCACTTGCATCCGAACCGCTCCATAGCTGATCATTTCACAACAACATTTCGGATTTCTGAAATGAATGTCGTCGTTTACTCGAACTTTATTGAAAAGCGGCGAATATGCGGAGGGAAATGTTGAATTCTGCAGAATGATGTTTCGCATTGTATGCAGGAAATACTCCCTTTATTTGATTAAACTATTGGTTGCTGAATTATTATGCTGAACAGGATATTTATTATATTTTCATATCAATGTACTTCAAAGATATTAACATGTTATAAGCAAAATTTTAATCGAAAAATAAAGTTTTCGATCATATAGCTTCATTAGTTATTTTTTTAAATTAATTACATGTAAAGCAAAGGAAAACAATTGGGTTTAGATTATATAGTAAAGGTTACATTGATTCCCTTGTTTGAATTATTCCCTAACTCTGAATTACACAAATTGCGTTATTGTACGATGTTTTTACTATTGGTAAACGTGATTATACTTAATTTTAATTCTAATTAATAGCTTTTTAATAGATAATTTACGACCACAAAATTAGAGAAACTAAAGTGAGCAGTTAGAGAAGCAATTTGAATATCTACTTATTAAAATGGGTCGAGTCACATATGACCCTTTCCTTATTGATTTTTTTTTAAATAGAAAATTCGACTCTTCCAAATCACTTTAAGTATTTACATACATGTGTACAAAATGTGTAAATATCAATCTGTCTGGAATATTATATCACTAATTTTATTCAAATACTTGAGGTATTTATTGCCTATTTATGTTTACAAATTTCCTGTTTGTTTTAGAAATTACTCCCTATGAACTTAAAGCTGGGAATATTTACGTATTTTAGAAGAACATTATGTAAAAGTATATAGGTTTTGTTTTAATAATTTTTAATAAACTTACGTGAAAATAAAATTTTTTTAAACATTTACTAATGGTACTTTTCTAAAGAATTTTTGTCGGATACTCAATACCAATTGTCACAACATCTGCTTTCTTGTGTATGTTCCGGATTTGACAATGGAGAGCATTTTGGAAAAGCAAAATTAATGAAAGTACAAGCAAAATTAATTCTATTGATGCTTGATAATAGTCCATGTCTGAGAGTCGCCAATAAAACATCATTTGATTTGGAATACAAGACGAAAAATAATTTTTAATTAAGACTTTTTAATTAATACTAAGTACCTAAAAAGTAATAAAAGGAAAATAAAATAAACTTAACCGTTCCGTTCACAATCCTCCGATTATATAAAGATTTATCTACAAAAGCTTATAAACATTTCTAAATAAAAAAGATTTAAATATTCAAATCCAGTAGAAATAAGAGGAAAGTTTTAATAATACGTATCTAAATGTTTATGTCTGACTATAAATAGGTATATTATACTATAAGTATAAATACAAATAATAAAGGAAGTAGTCCTGAAAAGCCTAAAATTTAGAGAGACGTGGGTTCAAATATGGTCAAAAGATAAATAAGAAAAGAGTTTAACATTTTTTTCTTGTCAGTGCAAAGTCTACTTTGATAAAGGATTACTTATCTTGTTAGTGAAATATTTATTTCCCTCTCATGAAGCGGAATATAAGTCCTGATAAAAAGTGAACAAATTTGTTTTAAGCTTAGCTGCGATACCTATTTTTGACTTGTATATATTAGTTTGAGACTTTGATTTCTAACAATTATATACAAATCTTACAACTCACTTTTCTAATTATCGTATCAATTGAAAATTTTGCAAGCTTATGCATATCTAATGGGAATTCAACAATATGATACAATCGAGTTGATGTGATGGTAAAGGAGGGAGGTGGTCGTAGAAACCTCTTAATGGTTAATAGTAAACCTGTCGAGTTTGGACACATTAGACATGCTCAAAGAACCCCTTGGTTACAAAATATAACCGGAACAATTTAATGTTGGGGAGAGGGTCATGTGAACTTCTCAACAGCTAACAAAAAGCTATAGAGATTGAGGTCGAGAACTTTAAGCTTGATTGATTTTAATCTAAATGAGCTCTTTGGTTACACTTTTTATTCGACTGGGTCTGATGCTGGTTTCTTAATGGTTAATCCATCGAGTGTGAGTTCATTTGATTTGTCTTAACTTTCTACTGGTTACAAAGACGTGTTTTTAGTTTTTTTTTAAGTTATATATTTTATTATTTGCCGATATTTTTCAAAAAGATATTTACAAAGTCATTATAACTTCATGAATAACTGTAATTATGAAAAAGTAGAATACGATTTTAAATTTGAAATTTTAATTTTACTAGTATCATACTATTTACTGTAAAATATACCTTTTATATAAATTACATTTAATACCATAAAAATCGCAATTATAAGAATGATTTTTAGTACTGAGTTTGTGTTGATAAAATTACATACTTTTTAAAGATAATTTTTTGAAATAAGTAAAATATTTTAATTTCAGGGTAAAAATATGTAAACAATTCAATGTGCTTACACTCGGGTTGTTATAATTCTAATCTAGTTAAAACGCATCGTATTATAAATAGTGTGGTACCATGCATAGGCAGATCAAAGAGGATAAACTAAGTTTCAATTTGCTTGATTGATATTAATGGTTGGGTTCCTATTTAAATAAACCAAGGAATTACCTGCAGCACTTGAGATGAAACATGAATTTCTGTGCGATTGTTTGTTTTGAAACGTGATGTTTATTATATTATATTTTTAGGTGCGGAGACTCGGAGTAATGAGATTGTAATACGGGGTTCTGAAAATACGTTCCTTTTTTATTTTGTAATTTATTTTAAAGGTAATTTTATATAGATTTCTCAATAAAATAAAACAAGGTGTAATTATCGAATGTCATTTTCATTATTCATATGTTTTTTTTGTTTGCTTTATAAATATATTTTCTTCTCTCTTTAAGCGTTTTATTGGAATACTTATTGTGCTAGCTTTATTAACCATATAGATTCACACAATTCATTAACTTTTGCTACTAAAAATATATTATACCAACCGGGCACTAAAAAGTATCATTTATTATAACGAAAATATTCTAAAATTATATTTCTTTCGCTAACAAAAATACAAATATATCGAATTTCTAAATGATCAGTAAAAGAACTTTGAATCAAGTCTGATATGTAAAAAAACAAAAAAGACCGAACATCACTGTATAAATATGTACATTAAAATAAAATAAACTTGTATAAAATAGTTTTGTGCATAATTTAGTCCATTTTTACATTCCAAAATATGCCGTTTATATAGTTAACTAAAGAAAATACTAATGAAAATATAATAGCGCAATATATCGCTTTCCGATTATTCGATTCTAAATTCGTAAATGTAGATTATAAACCAGTAGTCATAGCGTCGAAAAGTGAAAGTCTCATTGACTTACAATAGTATACGAAAAATTATGATCATAAAAAAATATTTTTGTCAAATCGAGTCAACTTTAAAATTACAACAAATACAGTATCACCATTATAATATAAGTTAAAATAAAAACTCTACATTTGTTTACTACCATGACGACTTAAACAGGTGATAGGTCTGATAGGACTAAACTGCAGTTTAGCCCTTTAACTTAAAAATACCGAGTTCTAAATCTGACTGCTGATTTAACATCTTCACTCAAAATTAACTTAAAATAGGTTAACCATAATCATTTAACATAAACAGTCATTATTACAATAACTTAATTGGTACACCTATAGCATTACTAGAATATCAAATTGAGGTTTCAATCTGAAATAGTTAAAAAATATTATTACTAAGAAGAACAAAATACAATTTTCACATTGGAATTTACTTACACTATTAAATTTTACATATCACATACTTTTATTAATTTAAGAAAACATGCAATATTCTCGTGTTTATCATGCATAATCTATACAGTTCTAATATTTACATATCCCAATAGTATATAATGAGCTCTGCGATTAAGATTTATATATTGCATTCCATTTTTTTAATTATTAATTTCTTAATTTTTTATTTATTTTCACTTAAGTAAAAGTCATTATTAGTCAGGTGAGATGACATTACATTGAATGAGGCATTTTTCATTTCAAACCACTAGAATTGGTTAAAAATTGGAAAGAAGAAATAATGAGTAATATATAAAGCCTTTTGAGGCTTCCTTTCCCTTTATAACATGAACGAGATTGATTTTATTTTGTCAATTTATTTTTTACGAACACACTGTCAGATTGAAATAGTATTTGAAAATACTTTCTGTTTATGAACTTAATAGTGAATACTTATCTTTTACTACAACATTTTTTATACCGAAATCTATCCCAACACTTGCATTATTGCATATTTGAAAGTCTGTAAATAAAATGAAGAAAGATTGAGCTCCACAAAAGAATTATTATGAATAACACCTATTTTGCCTAAATTCTATGCAAAATAGGTGTTATTCATAATATATAATACATATTTTGCCAAAATTAATTTTATTCAAAACATGGGCGTTGCAGTACTTTTAAAATAATATAATCATTAAAAATAAAAATGGTATGTATTAAATAATAAAATTCATGGAAGTTCTCACAGTTGTGACGCAAATTACCATAGCTTCTCTATTATGTTTAGAAAGCTATGATAAAAATATGAACTACCTTTTTTATTATCTTTCTTTTTATTATAACTAACATATAAAAGAAGTCGTTACTTTAAAATATATTTTTAATACGAAAGTCTTATTAATCAATTATGAGAATGATAGTAATTTCTCAAGTTTTCTCGAAAAAACTTTAAGATAAATTTTGATTTTGGAATATTTTCTACATACAGAATTAATTTTGTTACATTTTATTATATGTATAAAATTCGAACGGGCTCCTTAAATGCAGAGAGGTGCCAAAAAGTTTTTTATTACGCCTACAAGTGTGAGATATCATTTAAATAGCTCTTTGAGTATAAATACAGTTTTCATTTATATTTTCATTCTTACTGAAATGAAAATCATCAATTTGCTTTCTTCAGATATCTTTCGTTACGAAATCACTCTTGGCAACACTATATCCAAGCAGTTGGAATCATAGTATTTATTGAAAACAAATTATATTCAAAGAACAAATGGTAATCATATGTTTCACAATAGTAAATATTTATGAGTAATGCGAAGATAATTTTTTTAGTTATAACGACCCTCTATGATTTACTTTGAAAATGTATCTAAACGTCACGCTCCTTATAATTTACATCGTACATTTCCATATTTTTATACATTTATAATACATTAAATATACGACGAATTGCTTTTATTCAAAATGTATCATTCCGTCGTTTTATATATTCATGTACTAATATTTATACGCCTATTATTAGATTCAAATTCAGCCGTCGAAATGATAATTTAAAGAAATAAATATTTAGGATACAATGCGAGGAAGAATCAAATGTAAACTAACATAGGCACTATTGAACCAGTGTCAGGTGAACCATTGTATAGCTCTGCTTCGTATATTATGTATCGGTGTACGATTGTTTAATGAGTGGCTGGCAACGTGAGCTAGCAAAACACTCTTGAGTCTAGTATTGTTCCATAACGGTTTATTTTAAATTGTAAACTCGTTGAAAGACTATACGAGTACACGCAATTTCCTAACTAGATATTACATTATAAGTGTTTATGTGGTCAAAGAAAGCAAAATTTAACCTACGTGTATCGACTGAAGAATGGCATCAGTTGGGAAAATAATTACGTTTCCCGAAGCAAACGTAGAAAAACATGATTATAATTACAAATCTGTCATATAAAAATTAAAAAGGGAAATCTCATTACGTCAATTCAATATATATTTTTTTAACTAAGGTGGCATTCGAAATCAATTCGTGACTGAATTTTGAAAAGAAAACCTTTGATTGCTAGTTTAATATATAAGCCTCGTTTCCAAAAAACTCAATTGATTCTTTTCGTACAGCGGAGCTAAATTATAAATGAGCAGCCAGCCTAACCAGTTCGCAGAAACAATTTCGCATCCGCGGTCCTATAACGGCGAAGGACTGCCCACGGCCTCGCTTCGAGACAACAAAAAATATGACGTTAATAAATCAAAGAACATCTCCGAAATATGAATACTCAAGCCATCTGTTTTAGCTGTTACAATCCGCCCCACTCTGTAAACGCGATTCGCTCGCAGCCACCCTCCATTTCTTTTGGCCTACCCCATCTTATGTATCAATTTGTCACAGTAATAACTGTGACATCCGCACTGATCCTTCGCGTCTGCTATCATCCTTTAACAGATATGTCAAGCCTACTGGCTGCGGCGGTATCTGCGAGTAGGTTATGCTCTGCGGTCGCATGTTCGCGATGCCAGCGGGACAATAAACGTAATTTATGCGATGTGTTTTTAAGATTTGTTTTTAGATAAAGGATGCGGACTGCGCCTCGGTCATCTGTCTATGTGTGCTTTTGTTTCGGGCGGGCAAAGTTACCAGTGTCACTTAATTTTATTTATATGCATTCTGGGCCTCGGTTTCAGGTAATGTTTATGATATTGAATAAATATGTCAATTCTACAATCAAAAATGCTTATTAAAATAATAGAGAAGAACTCACCATTCGAGATCAGAGCGGCTTTGTACAATTTTAGGTATACGGCGACATATACATACATATATATATATATGTGTGTGTGTGTGTGTGTGTGTGTGTGTGCATGTGTGTGTGTGTATAATTATTTTATTAATGTGGCATTCATGGCTTGAAAAAATGATAAAGCACATTTCCTTTTCTTGTATATTCAGTTATACTTTTAAGAAAAATCCAAACATTTAAAGCAATATATTAATTATTTATAATCGATTGTTAAATGTACATTACGCTAAACACTTGAAGTATAAGTAAGTAAATGATTTATTTTCCCCTATTTATGAAATTCATCTTAATATCAGCTGGTTAGTTTGATAATTTATAGGTTCTACTCAACGGTGAGCTTTGAAACTAAACAATCTACCACTAATTTGTATTTCACCTACGACATCTTGATATTTGATGAGTGATTTTTTATCAAGTCTTGTCCGTAGATGTCATTGAAATCTATAAAAACTATGTAAGTACCGAGCTATGTCAGATCACTCGCAATATCGATAATAACTTGTTTTTTTTTCATTCTCTTTCTTATTATGTAAGGCACTAGTGAGTAATAGCTTAATTAAGAATCATATAGACGCCATAAACTTTATGGAATAACTGGCTGTAGCTATTATTAACATAAAAAGGAACATATTTTAGATATTTTAAAACCACAAGAAGAATAATAAACTATTATAGACAGATTTTTTATACATTTTTTTTAGTGTAGCTAAAATATGCGAAATATTTTTTTTTATTCCAACATGCTATTTAGACACAAAAGAGTACCGCAGTTAGTACTATCATTTATATGTAGTCATAGCAAACATAAGGTCAGCGTTGTGTTGAATCAACATGTAAATACGAAATGTAAAAGGAACAGGAAATACCCGAGACCTTAAATTTACGTCCCTTCCGTTTCTCCTGCTGGCCCGGCCCTAATGTAACTATATCTATATAAACACACAGGTATATGTATGTATATATATTTATATACATATATATATATATATATATATATATATATATGTATATTTATATATATATATATATATATATAGTCAATATAAAAAAATACAATTATATATGATTAACCCTGAGGAAATTATTCATACATTGTATCTGACTTTAAATCCTGAGATATCGATATTTAAAACGATTCTGATGAAGCTGTAATTATTTTGTTTTATGTGAAAAACTTATTATGTAATTTATCGTTCAATGCCCTCTATCATGGTTAGGTAAATGGGTAGCTTTTGATTTAAATTCGAATTAGTAATTGGGGTTAAAACTGAATGGAAATTTTACATATTGAAGACATATATAAGAAAAATTTTTATTAAATCAGTCAACTGCAACTTGATGGTGATAAAATCCGTATGTTCGGTATTGCCACGGTCTCATAAATAGGTTATTAAATACTTAAGAAAAGATCTAACCTTGAGACATATGTTAAAAGAACCGGTTAACCGCGTGTCGAATACGATGGGATGTTCTCTCTATCTTTAAATAATTTATATTAGAATCACTAAAACTCTGATTAATCTTATGTTAAATATGTATTTACTCACGTTTTCAGTAAAAATATCATTCATGTTTTGCTGTGCATGCTGTAAGTAATTGTTGAGTATATATCTGGGTACCGAATATATTAGAATATGTTATTTTCAAATACTTATCTATTTAGGTATATTCTGTATTTAAATGCCTTAATATGATTAACTTATTTGAGTCATTGTCATCATTTCAAACAGCATATTTATTTTATATGTATATATGTATACAAATACATATACATACATATATATATATATATATATATATATATATATATATATATATATAATATATAAGTTAATAAGCATAAATATTGTAAATACCTAATTCTTTATTAGGACGCATATACATTACACAAAATATTTAACTGTATCACAATGTAATGGCAAGTATAGTTTGTGGATAATTTTATAATTTTTCATTTACTTTCCTTGGAAAACAGAAGTTATGAGCTTTTGCATCTTGATGTATCTCGTATCTCTTAAATATATTAGCCAAATATAACTTTTTTTCGGTCACTTTCATACATTATAATTTTTATCTAGCGATCTAGTAACAACAATGGTCAGTGCTCGTCTCGTTCCGATAGTTTTCGTTATATTTTTCGGAATCAAAGCGTATGAGTATTAGTCGCACGAATATTCGTTCGTAGTCAAATTTATTTTTCCTCACATTCGAGAATCTGCTCAGCGCCGGCCCAATAAGCATACACATTTAAATTTTTATGATTTATAGTTCCTATTCATTTAATTTTTTTTTAAATCAGCCCTTTCTATTCATCAATAATAAACTAACTTTGCCTATTTTTTTTCTGAAGTTTGGGAAGGATTGGCCCAACGATATGATTTTAGAATTCCTCGAAATTTACGAAAGTGAATGCACTCAATTTGGAAGGCTATTAATCCGATTTTAAAAATTAGAACGAGGTGTATGATATTAGGAAACGAATAGAAAACAAGATGGGAGAACAGTTTCTAGTTACAGATTTAAAAAAAAGAAAAATTTGTTCGCGAACTCATTTAGAGCCTGTGTAAAGAAAATTAAGGACATCATGCAGAGCGAAATCAGTGCTGATGATGTTTATATATCTAACTCATTTCTCTTTGAGAGAATTGCTGCGTTCCTGAAGGATAAAGATACGCCACAGGAAACTATTTATTTCGAATTAAAACTATTATTATTTATTGATACGATTCAACTACACACATTTTCACTTTCATTTTGTTCGCTTCTTATTTTTAATAAATTTGTAGCCATTGCACGAAATAACAAGTGAGGTAAATGTTACTTCATAACTGTTGTTCATGATGATTAATTAAGAACTAGCACGATACTTGGCACTTGCGTATCGCTGTAAAGGTCGAGTATTCGGACTAAGTCCACATTTATGTCAAAACATGCACTCTGATTATTCGGCATTCGGCGAAACACATATCTCTGACCGAGGCTTTAACCAATGAATTGATCTGCATAATATATGACATTTGATAATTTCTTACTAATATTTACTGATATTTTCCCGTTGGGTTTAAACAATTATTCATGATAGAAGGAAAAAGACAAAAAAAGAAAAAAAATTTAATCGATTTTTACAAAATTTTTCCATAATAATGACACCCAATATACCAAATAATACGACTTAACTATTTTTAGCGCTTGCGTAGTGTTTCTGACGTTATCGTACCTTTTTTTTTATATAGGTAAATATTTATATAGTTATCTTATAATTTCAAAACAAAATGATGTTTAAATTTATAAACATTTTGATACCACACTGTCAATATTTATTAAGGATTTCCTTCAAATAGTTTTAAAACATTGCTAAGCAGATTATCTATATAAAGCTTCCACTCAGATATTTCAACTTTTATTTTAATTTAAGTCTTGTGTCACGCCCTATTTAATCCCGGCTGTATCTCAAGAAATCAAAACCTTTCATATTCTCTCAAAAAGTCGAAACAATTTCCATTTCACTATTTCTATTTCAATCAGAATGAAAGGGGAAAATGAAATTTCCAAACAAATTTTTGATGGATGGTAACATTCCCCATTCACAACTGAAATTAACTTTTTATCGTACCGGAATAAACAAAACATTTCATTTTAGCCTCAAAAGTAATTTGCTTGATTATTGCCCTTAAAATAAAAATGTACTTCTTTATCTTAACTTGCATGGGATTAATGGGAAATTGTTATATGTTTATAGTATATTTAATCCATCAAGATTTTCTAATTAGTTTTAGTTATTTGTATTGAATATATTTGGCGTTAATTTTGTAGAAATTCATTATTCACTGTTAAATGAAACTACGTGATGTAGTATTATTTCTACTTTTTTAAATTTCTTTACCACGACCTAGGTTTCGTTGTATTACAACATCTTCAGGTGGGATATTAGCAAAGATCTTTAATGTGATGACAATAACTTTGCTAATATCCCACCTAAAGATGTTGTAATACAACGAAACCTAGGTCGTGGTAAAGAAATTTAAAAAAGTAGATAAATACTACATCACGTAGTTTCATTTAATTGTAGTTTCAGCTCATTAAAGCAGAATGTATTTTATGAAGACTATAGGATAATATTTTTTGGACATTAAATTACGAAAGGATCTTGCATTTACAAAAGATACGTTTTCTTAAAGAATCCAGGCGTTACTATATATCTTAATTCTTCTAAAACATAAATAATTTAATTTAATAATTATATTTGTAGGTCTTTTGATTTGTAGGTAAGTATTTTAAAATAACAAAATATATGTTATGTAATAGATATTGTGATAAACAGTCATTTTATGGTGTTATCTTGTCTCGTGAGAAAAATTGGCGTAGAATAATCATTCCAGTTTTCGATCTTGGCTAAGATAATATCAATCGATCCAGGATTTGATGGATTATGTCAAAAACATCTTATTCTTCAAATGACCTTTCACGTAATACCCAGTAATTTTGAGATTTAAAAATGTCCGAAAGATACGTGCATTCTATAATATTGTTCATCGGAACTATACAGCATGTTAAAAGTAATTTCATTGATACCTTGTTCGGAAGTGATTCGTGTTTAAATATTATAGCATCGTGAATTTTTTTGAGTTATTGGCATCGCATTAAATACCATATTTATTTTACATGGAGTGTACCAATTCTGTATAAAATTTACACTCCTACCTATACTTCTGTATTTCTCTTCTCCACAAACTCACTCAATCACTTATACACAAACCATATGAAAAGCCAACAACTTCACAGTACTCGGATCCTTCCTGATATGAATGGACACGTGGTGCGCTGGCTACTCGCACCATGTAGCGAGCGCCCAACTAATCAAATGATAACGCTGCGCCGCACTGTCCGTCGTGACATTATCACGATCGTACCTGTTCGGATACGCTGGACAGCCACGGCTGTGACCTAATTAAAAATACAATACGAATGGGTACATATATATATACATATATATATATATATATATATATATATATATATATATTTATTGAGTTTTACCTTTGGAGGATGGAATAATAATATTAGTAATTGTCTATCAATAATAATGGCCTTATTAATCCTTAATAATCATTACTTTTAATTATGAAGTTTAATATTAAATTTTGACTTCAAAAATATTACTACCTATACTCCCCGCGGGTGTTTGCTTTATTATGGATTGTCACGTCAGTGTCGAATTGCGATGGTATAAGTAATTATAACTCGGGTAATTTTGAAAGTAATTAACTTTGAGACGGTTTTTTTCAAAAGATGAGATGTTTCTCTTAAAAGTGATCATATTTCAATTTACTAACATATTTGTTACTAGCTGTGCTCGCGATTTGGTTCACGTAGAATTCAAAGTAAGAAATGTTTTTGGGCATTTGTTCTTTTTTCTCCAAGGACTCTATGACCTTAATGCTAATTAAAAAGGATAAGAGACGGCGTTAGCAGCTAAATAGTTTCCGCCAGTTCTGATATTAGCATGCAGACTGAACGTAAAGATTGATGTATTTTTATATTTGTAAACCAACTGAAATGAAACACTGAAAACTGCATAAATCAGTTGTTCTGCATAAATCTGAAAACTGCAAACAGCCGTTGCTGAGATTAGTATACACTACGAAAATGCTCACAGACAAACATATAAACAGGTAAATAAACCAAAATCCTGAAAACTGTGTCTTTAGTAGGTAAAATTCAATGCACAGATTCTGTTTTTTTTAAAGATTTTGTTATATGTATTCATATAGATATATAGATAATGATTATATATCTTTGAAATATTATTTCTCTTTGATCTGTACGTACGTATGTATAAGGACATGCTGCAGATCGCAATTCTTGACCGATGTGGGTGGATTCTTTTTTCTGCCGACTGTTTACCTATCAGAAAATAAATCTATTAATTTTCACGACTTGTCATATAAGTTTTCATCAAATGTTTTTATTTTTCTAAATACTTTTCAATAAAAACTTTCGACTGTTCCCGGTCTTCGTTTTTTGGTGATACTTCTTCTCCTTATTTCTGTTTTTAATTTTTACATTTTCAAATAATAACATCTTATTTTTAATAGTTATATGACTGAATATAGCGGTTTTGCATGATTATTAGTTACAAGTAACTAATATAAAAATGTCGCGTTACTTATGAATATAAACATGAGAAGAAATATTCAATAAAAAGATATAAATAAATGCAAAATGTACCTTTAATATTTTATAAAAGATTTAAAAAACCAATTTTATTAGAAAAAAACAAGTTAACAGGATACATAAAATATAGAAATGTGAACGTCTGTCAATTCTCTTTAGATCGACATTACGTATCAATTAAAAAGAAATGTCTTTTTAATTTCTGAATAATTGGTTATATCTGCATTTAAGAACTAAAATAAGATTACAACATTAAACTTAAATAGGAACAAAAACATATTTGACTTTACGTATATTCTACTATGCACAAATTTTACTTTTTTGACATAAATTGTGAACAAATTGCATAAAATAATTTAAGTTAAATAGCATAAAATAATTTAAGTTAATTAATATATTTAAAGATTATAGAATGATATAACTAATTGGTACTAATTGATAAATAATAGGTGAGTGATGAATAAATAAATGTCTTTAAACTCAGAAAAGTATTTCGTACATGATACTATGAGAACTTTGAATTCTCTTTTTGACTTAAGACACATTTAATGCAGTCTAATTAAATTTTTCTATACCTTTCCACATCGTTTGACATTTCTTTTTGTCACGCTTTTTTTCGTTTCATCGATTAAAAATTCTTAAAAATTTTATTTCTCTGTCTATTTAACCATTTATTAACTTTATGAATGTACTTATCGCGCAACGTACGATTTACTTTATTTTTTAACGCGCGATTTACTTTATTAAAACTAAATAAAGTAAATCACTATTTTAAAGTGCTCGTAACTTCGTTCATGCGGACCGTTGGAAAATATTATTAAGTTAAAATTAATGTTTAACGCTAAAATATGTGTAACGCCATCTATGACCTTCATTCTAAAATAAACTTTTTATCACGTGAGTGCTTATCGTATCAAAAATTAAAATGACGAATTCATCAGTATAATATACCGACAATAAATAGAAAAAATTGCAAAAACTCCATTTTTGTATGCTGCCCCTAAGTATTTTGAATGCGCAGACTTGCTAATGTTCTATTATATATTCTATCTATTCCTTTCAATACACAAAACTTATTTTACTTTTACATTTGAGAGCAACAGATCATCTTGCTGTCTGTCTCATTTATATAACTGTATAACTTTCTAAGTCATAAATCAATTTATAATGTTGTTAAATTCCTTATATTAAAGAATCTTCTGTAGGTGCCATGTGAACTTGGTAGCTTTTTAATTGTTATGTTTTGCTTTATAGCTATTTTATGTTCACTTTCTGCTATTGCATTGTTCTCTCTAGCCAAGTACTTAGCAATGTAATGAAGGTAAATGAGTACCTAAGCAAATGCCTAAGCTTGTGTAACTACAAAATAAATTGGAACGGTCGACTTGATGATTAAGTCATTAAAATTTAACGATGCTATTAAATTTTTACCCATTAATTAAATTTTAATAATCCCACTTTAAGGAACGAATAGATATAGTGACGTGTATAAAAATATGAGTATTGGAAATATAATAAATTAATATTGTTACAAAGGTATGTAAATAAAGGCAAATTCAAATTACTTTTGTACATGGAGTATATTCCAATTTTATTTTTTGCAATTTCTATAAATATTTCCTTTTTTCATATTTTTCAATTTGATAGGGCTTTCCCATTGTTGGTTTTTCATGTTCTATACTCGTTACTTTTTAATGTATGTTTCATATGAGAATTTAATTTCGTTTATTCATTTTATTATTTTTTCCAGTAAATATATGAAAAATTGGAGTTGATTTTATAATGTACTTAATTTTATTTTGCACTCTGTTAAAGTAACGTGTAAGTGTAACTCTAGTTAAATTGTAATATACCGTTATTAGGTATGACTTAAGTACTAAATAAATATAAGAAAAAGGCAATTTTTTTATATATATTCGATGTAATATAACATCTTTGACACACATTGAGACTTTGATCGGAAAAATAGATGGAAATGCTAATGAATCTACAACAATATTCACATCGTTTAACTTTTCGTCTAGGCAGTAAGGAGTGATATCCATCTTACGCAACTGCTTCACGCTTTATAATGTTTTATATTATTTCTACTTATCTTATCAAATAATATTAGGAAGTGGCTAAAAATTCTCATAGAAAAAAAGTAATGTCATTTGTTGATTACTCATCCAAATATCTCCTATCTAAATTGCAAGTTTAGCCATTATAAGACAACACCAAATTTTGCGAATATACAGAAAGTATTTATTGACATCAAATGCCTCAATTAAGGAGGCTGGTTTTATATAGCACCAACCTCGGGAAAGTTGAGTTTTAATAATTCTCCAAAAAGAGTAAACAATTTCAACACATTTTACAGTACTAAAGTATTGATTATCCTATAGCCATTGCAATCGTACACAAGAAATAATTTTGCCAGATGAAAAGGCAGTGAAAATGAAAAAGAGGGAAAACAAATAAAATTAAGAGAATAAAAGTGTCATTACTTATTTGCAGAGGCCAGAGGAAATTTCACGAAAATTTGATTTTAAAAGAACAATATCTTCATTCCGTCACGGTGGCCTTGCTTTTATTAAACGTAATTATTTTTTGTTTTGATCAAATTTATGCATAAATTTTTAATTCGTAATATGCATGTTTGACCAAAAATATGTTTTCGTTATTTTTTATATTAATTTTTGTTGAAGCAATATTTTTTGTGTTAAAATGTTTAGAATTTTTTGTATACCATAAATAAACATTTCACAATTTATTTATTTCTATTATTAATTAAAGCTTGTCAATATATTATATTTTAATTTTGTCCGTTTTCATAAAAGACAAATAATTTAGCTAGGAACTCGCACAAAAGGAAGGTGGATATATTGCTCATTAAAAACTCCGAATTTTCATTTTATAAGTAGGTTAATTAAAAAGGAACAAGTCCTCTTTCGCAATGAGTAATGGGAGGTTATTTTCATAAAATCCGAAGGATTATATCCTCCGCGGGGAGGTTAAGCTCTTTGCACACATTGTAATGGTCTGTGTACATAATTGGTATTTTTATACGCGCAGTTATAGAAGGTAACCAAATATTAATTCAGCGCGGATGTCTATGTGTTATTCATATTTGTATTGTAAGAATCAAAGAAGAGATGATAATTTTGGTGTCCGTTTTCTGAGTTCTGTACTTCGAAAACAATTTCCTTCTAAGATTACTTACGTGTCTTTTCTCTCTCTCATTGGCGTGAAGACAAGCTGCTGTAATATCTTAGTTAATTCCATACTAAGTTACTAAAAAAAAAATTTTCCAATGAAATTTAATATTTTTAAATTGAATGTATTGTTTTTGAGCTTATATAAATCTGCGTAATTTTTTTTAGAAGGGACGACATACTAAACTTCAATATTCACCAAATTAATGAAATTAGTGACGGCAACTGTGCTGGCGGTCCATTACACCTGAGAATAGGTACGGTGATGAGGAATGGTTTTAAATAGTTTTGAAAAGTAAAGGTAACACCACAATAGACTTAAAATTATTTACATTGGGCATGGAACCAGACTTGGGCTGAATGAGTGATTCGGGAATCTCTCAAACAGGTAGATAAATTGAGGAACTTGGAAAAAAGTTTAACATAGTTTATTCGGTTCGATGAAGATATCAGTGCAGGCCTTGATAACGTGAACGGACAAGTTATCAGAACTGAGAGTTGATTTTTTTTAATCCATTCAAAACAAGTTCGACTTCTGTACAGTATAGCTTTATGAACGAAATTTACCAATGTGCAAATTATGTTAAAACATTTCTTTTAAGTTTTTCACTTGCCTTAATTTCTTTAAATAAAAAAAACAAAATATTTATAAAAGTTTAAATAGAAAAAAATTGGTTTATGGTTTACAAATCAAATAACTTACCCTCTTTTTATGAACAGATTCATTACTTGACTGACATTTTCTTTTTGGTTTTGGTTTTTATTTAGTATTATAAAGTACAAAATACAAATTACTATGAACTTAATACGAACTACAAGTACCTAATGTGCTAGTAGAGGAAGAAACGTAACCCTTATGAGACACATGATTGTCCATTCACCGGTCTGGATTTTACACCGATGTTTTCTTACAAACTACCTGATGGAGGAACATTAAATTTGATATAATAATAAAGTATATTATCTCACATATATCTCAATAGCTCACACTCAAAAAAATTATATGGAAATTTTTGAACGTAAATGAATTATTGAATATATTTGGCGTTAATTTTGTAGAACTTCATTATTCACAATTAAATGAAACTACTTGATGTAGTATTATTTCTACTTTCTTTAAGTTCTTTACCACGACCTAAGTTTCGTTCTATTACATCTTCAGATGGGATACTAATGAAGAATTCTTTGCTAATATCCCACCTGAAGATGTTGTAATAAATGAAGAAATGTTGAAAAGTAATCGTGCGTGATCTTGCTGGGATCATAAATAAACCTTGCTTCAAATGTTACCCAAATTAGTCCATCCATTGAGTAGGATATAGCAAATGCATATAAAATCATAGAAAAAAGTACACATGTACACAAACGTAGACCTATGTTGATTTAAAAGACCTAGAAACCCTCTAGATTTTTTATATAACGTATGTATGTAATTCGTGAAACCTTAGGTACATTTCGTGAATTACACATTTAATATATCTTTTCTACTATATGTACTTTTGTGCAGAATGAAACAAAATTATGCTTAATTAATATACATCTCGATATAGAAGCACGCTTACGAAATTTCTTTTGTGGATTTAATGATCCTTTAAAATTATAATATAATCAAACTAGCTGCACATATCAGATTCTGACTAAATTTTCAACGTTTTTTATATAGAACTTGGTATTTTAATCATTACATTTCTTAGTACTCTCCAATCAAAACTACCTGACTGAGAAAATTAATAAATGTGAAAATGACAGACGACAATATTGATGCCGTTAGCAAGAAAATATGCTCAGTATGAACAGACTCCAAGCCCCACCCAACTCTTATACAAATTGCGGCGTATTTTAAAAAGAAATTTACATTCAATTTAAAAATTTCAAAGCAACAATGCGTTTAATTATTTTATTATGAAACATTTCAAAACAATTAAAAAAATAAAGGAGACTTCTCGCGGTAAGATTACATTGCGAGTGGTTTAGAAAAAGATTTTCCTTTCATTCGAATTTTCCGCTGAAAAATAATAACAAAGCCCGACCTGACGGGGTCTATGTTATTTCGTTCACAAAAAAAAGTGAAGGCAGAGATTAGCTTTATCCTTTATGAAAAATAAATACATTTTTAAAGAGTTAATCCTTAGAATTAGATTGCTGAAAAGAATTTCAGCCGCCTATTCACGCGGATGGAGTTATTTTAAACCGACTTATTGACAGCGTTGTTACACTTCAAAATATCTAATTATTTGTCCATTTTCGTTTGTAGTCTTTCTCCGAATAAATGTTTTCAAGGCGTAAATTTAAAAAATCAGTTTCCTTATATATACATAAATATATATATATATATATATATATATATATATATATATATATATATATATATATATATATATATATTTGTGTGCGTGTGTGTGTGTGTTCATCATTATAATATAATATTATTCAGCAAGAGACAAAAATAAAATGAATTGTACAATAATAATTCACTTTGAGCATCGCCATAATAAAATATACCGATATTAAAAAAATTATAAATATTTATTTAATTTAGGATACGTGGGTTCTTGGAAATAACCATTTAAGACAATGTAGCCGTAATGTGTTGATGAGTTACTGATATATAGTTTTTTAAATCATGTCAGTAAAACTAAGATTACTTTTAAATAGATATAAATACTCAAATAGTATATACATTTAAGTATATACAAGAGTATATACATTAAGGACATTCAATGTCCTTAATGTATATACTTTTGTACACATTAAATTAACACGTTATTGAATACAATATTGAAAATACTGTCGAATAAATATCGTAAAATACATATTTATAATTTTGTTTCTTTAAATGGTCCTGACCAAAACAAAATAATTTTATCCAGTGTATTGAGGAAGAAATTTATATTAATAAGTATTCATAATTATAACCACGCGTTAAATTAAACATAACATAAATAATTCGAAATTTTTCTTAATTAGTAAATTTTTAAGTTAATTTGTTTCAACAAGGTATTAAGTCTTGCTACAAGTGCTTTTCAGATCGAATTAGTGGTCCAGGGTGAAGATTAAATTCAAATTTCTAAGCGAACATATTTCCTAAAAGATAAAATGAAAAAAGCAAGGAAAATAATTAGCTCATAGCCGAATGAAGAAAAACTCTGATACTATTTGTATACCTTAGACAATTTTTCTTTTGTACGAATATACCATAAATTGAAATAATTGACCTAGACTACTACCATAAATTTGTCTTTCTGAAGAAACATTTCGCCAAAACTTTGTAGTTACCTTGGATGGGCAAATAGACTTTAATAAAATATTCTTCTTTCCTGTGTATTTTACATGAACCGATTAATTTGAGATTTCAAAGCGTAATTACTTTTTCTGGCGTTGGTGACATAAAAAAATATTTTTCTAAAGTTCAGTGGTATCGACCGATGCTGATTTAATAATGAAAACTGAGTTACGTGGAAAACTTTCATCGTAGGCTATTCTTTATTATTGTATTTTCTACCACAGTAAAATGAACGAAATAATTCCATGTAAATCTGATATGGTGTCTAAGGAAATCGGCTTTGAAATGAGGTTATTCCATATGAAAATAAAGTGTACACTTTATTTTCATATGGAATAAACTCATTCAGTGTAGTCGTGCATATTTTTTTGTTAAATGCAAGTCTGTATAGTTTGTTGTAATATTATAATATTTAGTTATTGCTGGGCTTATGACAAATTTGTATTAACTCAAAAAACGTTGATCACTGAAAATTTTAATATCACTGAAGTCGCGTGTATCTCGGCACACTCCGCTCTTGTGGTACAACAGTTATTCTCTTTTTTCCTGAGAAACCAGTTATTACGTATTATGGAGTTTAAAGGAAGTAATTGAATAATTAATTTCAGAAAATCGGATTTTAAAAAACATTGCAGATATTTAAAAGAAACCACCAGTTATCAAATTTCAACTAAGTTGGTCTTTTGGTTGAGGTGCTAGATCATCGTTGATATATACACACATTTGCACATAGATTCCTTTGGTTTTTTGTTTCTAAGCTGTTAACGTAATATAATCAATTTCCGTCAAAAACTCGAGTATGAAAACGATTATAATGTTTTCTTCGCTTGTTAGGTCGCTCAAAAGTAAAAGATATAATGAGGAAATTTTTTTCTTTACAATATTATCATTGTTTATATTCCATGAGCACTTATTGAGGAATTGTTGATAAATTTGTTTTAATGACATACATATATTCATTTCGTATCCTACGCAAAAAAAATTAAAAGCGAAATGTAAATCTAGTAGGTACTTCTTATATACCTACTTAGGTATTGAACAATTTACTTAATAGAAAAATTAGTTCTATCCATGGACGAGATAACCAATCAAAATAATGTGTCCATAAAATGAATATTTTTTATAAATTTGTTAAAAATATATAATTTCTATAAAAATTGCTAATGAAGAATGACAACACGAAAAACCGTTTTAGCAACCATTTGTAAATTATAAAAACAAAATAAGTCAGAAAGAAAACGTTTATGTCAGAAAGAAAAACGTCAGGCTTACTATTGATGATCCTAATTTTATGGATTAATTTGTATGAGTACGCCTCACTACCTTTAATTACAAATATTATAATTTCAATCGATGATAAAATAAAAATTGCTAGTTGTATATTCGTAACCCTATGTACGCACATCTATTCAATAAAAATTAAATTAACCCTTCGGGCAATTTATTGAATTCCGTCGAGTAATTTATATGACAAAGTTTACCAAAGTTATAAGATGGAACCATTATATATTTTTTCAATAAAAATGTGGCTCCTTGGATCCTATACTTAATAGATGGTGTTAATAAATGTTAATAGATGGTGCTGAAATAAAAATGAACTCATTTCGTAAAAAGTGTAAAACAAAAAAAATCATTGTAATCTTAGCTAATAGAATACAAACTAACGGATTTTTTCTTAGTTTTACTTTAGTCTACAAAATGTTTATTTCAAGATTAAAGTCTATTAGTTCAGAACCAGAATTCAGATTTTCTCGCTGCGCCAATAGCTCACATAGGAATGGGATAAAGTAAAGTTGTACTTTTTAATAGATTCCAATTCGTTGGAAGTTCATGCGGTAAATTGGCAAAATTGGTAATGTATAGTAATTTTCCAAGCATCAACAATTAATCTTATATCCAAATGCTAAGTTTCAAATTCTTAGCTCAACTAGAAATTTCCGAATAAGAAGGTTACATAATCGCGCGAAATATCCCCATAAACATTTTCAACGTTACAAAATTACATTATCCCTTAATTTATATTAATAAGTAAAGATGATTATTCCTTGCGTTCTTCCAATAATTATTATGAAATTATTCTTAAAGCAAAACTCAAATTCAAGACCTATATACTAAGAATGATCTGTATAAAAAGGCACGCATTATTTAAATTTTCAAGAAGCGAAAGCAAATTCCGGATTTAAACTCCGACCAACATCGCAAAACTCGACAAAGAGTTTAATCCAGCATATTGTCTCAGGAGTAATTTCGTAAAAAAAAAGAAGAAGTACACAATATCTATCTCCCCAGAGCGCCGGCCACCTCTGCAATATAACTATGGAGATAATTACGCCGTCCTTAATAGCGGCTGGCGCTCCTTCGGCCGCGCCCGCGCCTTTACGACGCCCAAACGGCCGGCGGCGTCGCCGAATGACCCATTAGCACTTAGGGGTCGAGTTGACAGCGGCACCGCTCGAGGCGGCGCCCAGATTACGCCGCCGCCTTCGAGTTGAATAATTCCTCCGCGAAATTGTCCAAGAGGACGCCGGAGCCGAGTAATCTCATTGATTGATGCGGCCCCTCGTTTAAGTTGCATCTTTTGCGCGGCGCCTGAGCTGGTTGATTCGGTTTATGTGTTTAATCAATTTGCGGAGACACGCTCACAGTTTCGGCCCCTTCGTTAAGTCAAGTGAGTGATTTACATTTTTTTTACTACACTGCTGTTGAGACAAATGAAGATTCCGTGTCTCCTTTCCGTTTGATAGATAGTGTGACGCCTTCGTGTGTCATAAAAGAACGGTTGCCAAGAATCTGTAAACCTATCTAGGTTTTTAATTTTCAATTTGGTGAAAATAGCTTGTACGGTTTAAGTCCACGGCTATTCAATTAATATTAAATAATATAGCTGTGCAACGTGACCATGTGAGGTAAAAGAGTGCGTTTTCTCAATAAAATTGACAATAGAACATTGAAAACGTTCTAATAAATTCAAAATGTAAAAATAAATTCTAAGAATATAATGTCTCTGCTGATCTGCTTAGAATGGAATTCTATTACGAACCTTCACATCATACTCGCTTCCTATGGCTAGATTTTTACAAATAATAAGACGCTTAATTCTTTTTAAATAAGTACGTATAGGCCTGGGAGTGCATGGAAAATTAATTTAAATAATTTTTATACTATGTCATATACATTTTTAAACAAAAATGACACAGTGCTGATTTTTGTACTAGATTCAGAGGTCCATCCGCAAAAATTTAGTTTTTAAGATTTAAAATAAACATCGTTGAAATATCTGAGCATTTGGTAATACGATTTATATCCATTTTCTGCTTCCGACTTATTTCTTCTTTTTAAACAATATATTTCTATTGACTGTTATTCATTGACACTGTTCTAAAAAAAAATTATTTAAACACAAGAGAAAAAATTATGTATTAATAAATCGATTTTCACGCAATTGAGCGTATATTTGTACTATATTACATCTTATATTTAAGTGGCTATCATAAGTTTCAAATATGGTAATCTCGAATCAAATCATACCAGTCTTTTCAAAAGTATCCATTACTCAATGATCGAACATTATACAAAATATACATTGAAAATTTTTCTTACTGCTACTAATAAACACAACATGGTTAATTGATTCATGTTTTAGAAATTTTAAAGCTTTTCGTGTTCCTTGAAATAAAGTGATAATGATATAGTTACATACCATCTTATAATTCTTAAATTTATTTCCCTTACTTTAACTGATTATGCATTAATAATAATGTATTTATTTGTAAAATTTGATGGAATTTATTTTTTTTCGAAATGTTTCCAGCAAAACTGATCGAAGCCTAGCTATCTCAGATAGTCAGCTCAGTTTGAAATATTATTAATTTATTCAAATACTTTTTGTGTGTCTATATACACGAGGACGAGACGATTCATTCAATAACTGGCAATAAATAAAATCCAATGCGTGTTGAGTAATTTTATTTTCCGTATTTGTTTAAGCAATTTGTTTACTGTTTTAAGCAATAATACAAGTGCATTCAATGTATTTGTGACGCCTCTAATCTAGGTAGATAAAATAGTCTGGCATTCCATGCCATATTTCTAACGCCTGCTGTATCTCTTTGTATTTTTTTCATTCTCAAAAATAATAGTATGTACGTTCTTTTATTTTAACGATTTCCTTTATTAAAGTTCTTAGACTTCTGTCGATGTAGGTTGCTAATCTGTTTCCACGTATTTTATTATTTATTTTAGAATCTCCTCATCATATTTTCCGAATTACTAATCAATATCAACGTAATTACTACTTCGCACAAATACGAATGGTATGGCAAGCAAATTTAATAAATATCAAAAGCATAAAAAGGATATAAGTTGCCAGTCACACTTGCGTGTTTTCTCTGATTGTAACCTCGCAAATGACAAGAATGACATTTATATATTATTCCGCCTCCCTATTTATCATGCGAGGGTCTCACGATTCTTTTCCGAAGGTAAATTTAAGTAAAGGTATTGAAAATAGACCCAAAATATTTTATTCTTGTGAAGAGAAGTATAAAACATTTCAGAATATAATGAATTTTATAAACATACCTTAACGTCCGTCAACCGCTGCAGTGTTTTCTTCGAAATGATCTGCAACAAAGATAATTAAACATGAACATAATTTAAATTTTTGTTAACAATAAACATTTTGTTCACCTCTTTAAAAAGTTTGTCCATTCAGAAATAGAAATTATGGCCTGGTTGCATATTTGCTGTACCAACTTTTTTCAAAATTAAATATTTTGGGGAACACTGTGATAAAACTAAATAAATACTCCGTAGCAAGCCACAGACGAAGTTGCGTTCTTATAACCTAGAATTATTTGGTAAGTGGGACAAACTTTATCGTATTTTTGAGATAATAAACCTCGAAATTGAATTAGATTTGTGATTAATTTTGAAAGATCATTCAGTGAATTTAACAAAATAAATCGTGTAAAGAATACAACACGCAGAAAATTAGTAAATTTGTTTATTTTTCTTATTGGCGCGAAGATTAAACCTTACGTCTGAACATGTACGAAATCGTACGTAGTGTTTATATTTTATATGCTTATTTTTTCTACTTTCACTCAGTTTTTCCTTATATTTGTTTTCATCATCAAAGTCCATATTAAATTTAGTTTTCAAAAGAAAAATAGAATTTCACTGATCCATATATTGTTTTATTTCTCCGTGTGTCGAAACTATTTGCCTTCTCGTAGCCGTAACATTTTTAATAATAATTCACATTACGAATTTTATCGGATATTTTTGGCATGACATGATAATGGCTGTATGTATTTTTTGTATTTTTATGTTGAATAAAAATTAAAAAAATATATATAGAACTATTTAATACTATAAAATAATATTGCATTAATAATTTGCATTAAATAGAAATTACTTACTGCTATATTTAATCTGTAAAAATATCTGTTATTTTTCGTAGTCAAATATGATAAAAACGTTTTACCAAATCATTTGTGCCATTATTCTTGAATGTATTTGATTTTGAAAAATGTTATTAAGGGCTTGCGAATTTCCTACGGGTTTAACGTTGTATTTTATTGCTATGTATTAAAATTAAGAAAAATAGAGCTATAAATACAAATGTAAAAATGATATATGTCATATAACAAAGTTTTAAATAAATATTAGCCGTTCACATTGAAATACCCATACGAGCTTACGTAAGCAACAGTAAAAGTCGTCACCGATGGTTACCAGGACAACCGCAAAGCCCAGTCTGGTCGTAAACCGATGCTTCCTCAATCACGACAGAGGCCATGAAGGCATCGTGAACGATCGTAGATAATGACTCCGTATTATCATAATACGTGGCGTAAAATACGTGTTGCTTCGAGGGTTAAAGCTTTAGGCGGGATTGTCTGGTCATACACAGTCGGTCTTTTATTGAAGCTAATTGGACTTTCACAAGTTCATACCTTACAAGTAACGAGATGTAAAAGGAACCTCTGGTCTTTCTTTTAATCATCCTTATTCATCCTTTCATTCTTTTCAGTTATATGATGTATATAATACTGCGTCTTTTATATGGAATATTATTGTTTATAATTGATATTAATATTCTGTTTACTGTATATTACTATATATCTATGGTGCAATTTGTTTTTATATCTTACTATAAGTATTTTTTTCAATATCTTGGGATTATATGAAGCCTCTATTTATAATGTTGTGATTAGTAAATACGCTCAAAAAGTTAAGATAAAATAAATAAAACTTAATAATTCAAATATATTTCAAGCAATTACCCATTAAACAAAAATTTCTGTTCATTTCAGGTACTTACGTTCATATTCTAATCTACAGGTTTTTTAAGTTTTGTTTTTACTATATTTAATTTAATATGCAACTTAATGTTTTTTAAAATATAATACACTCCTATATTAACAGATTGTTGCATATTATTCAATTCATTAATTTTTTACAAAATTGGTTATTTCGATTAAAATTGCAATATGTATAAAGTTCTGAAACGAAACCCTACTTATCTGTGAAAACTTATCGAAACCCTACTTATCTTTGAAAACTTATCGAAAACTTACTTATCTTTGAAAACCGAGTTAACCCATGGAATCGTAGATAAATTTCCATTTTATTTATTTATGCACGTAAAAATACAAATTTATGAAAACAAAAACATGGTCTTAATTTTGCCGCGTTTAAACAGTGCTAATGAAAAAGAGAAGTCAAACGAATAATGTGTAAGTTAGGTACTTTTTTTATATGTTACCCTGTTTCGAAAATATCAAAATGTAAACTTTTTTAAATACGCTTGCTTCCTTACGAGCTATTCTTTTTCTATTCATATATTTCTGTTATCAATCATCTTAAATGGGTTGAAATTTTACGTTAGATTTGTATTAAAGGAGCTAAATTTTATAAAACTTTACAAAAATATAATTATCAGCAGTATACATACTTATTGCATTATCACTAAAGTTACGTTCCCTAACAATTTAATTTTTCCTTTAATGAAAAGTTAAATTTTGATAAATTAAATACTAATTAACACTAAAGCGACGTATGACAGTTTGTAACTTCTGCGTCAAAGAACAGTACTCAAGCTTTCAACATCTAAGTAATAACCGAGATTACCTTGAAGTAAGTGTGGTATAATACGATCTAAGGAAATTACAAATTTACTAAAGGAATCCTTAAACTAAAATTTTACAAAAGAAAGCTTCAATATTTATGTAATACAGGGCAGAATACTCTTTTTAAATTATGTAACTAAGTAGGTTATCCATATATTCTCGTTTTCCTTAGAAATATTCATTAAAACATGTTTATAATTCACAATATTGTATGAAATTAAACAGGAAAAACAGATGAAGTGCGCCTCGGAATATGCGTAAAGTGGGCTTTCGCAATTATTTAAGTCTCATGAAATTATAGTCATAAGTTAATCAAAATTATTTCGGAGCTTAATATTTTGCTAACAAGGTCAAAAAATTAAAAAGTAACAAATTTAACATCAATGTAATCTGACAAGTCTTACCTAATGACGCCTGTTTAAAAGGATGCGCGAACAAAATTACCCCAACGCGATGTTACATGTATAGGTAGTTTAAATATTATTTCAGACATTTGGTAAATTAAACATTTTTTATTAATATTTTGCTGCATTTTAATTCAGATCTCGACATTTAGTATTATTTGAATATGTGCAATTATATATTCATATTTAAGTGGTTCTTCTGGACAAGAATATAACTGCGTTTGGCGCGCAGCATCGTTCAACAATATTTCAGATTTAGACGGCAGAATTTACATAAAGATCTAGTCTGGTCTAGAAAAAAATAAATGAGCAATATTCCTATATGCGTTTCATTGTTTGCTGATATATTCTAATCTCATCATCAGCTTGTATCTATCTGCTGCTAGATTTACTACTTTTTTAAGGCGCACCATCACAATTATTCTTCTATATCTATCTTCTGCAACCAGTCGCTCTTCGCCAATTTTTTTAGGTTTTCAGTTCATCGGGTTAGGGGATATTCCACTTTATCACTCAAGGTTCGTGGTGGTCTCTATGGGAAAACTCGCCTACCTCATTGGTATACTGACTACCTTCTTTGACAAATATGACCTGTCAATCGCAACTTTAGTTTGATGTTGATCGCTACTTTGATTATTTTTATTCTTCATCGGATTTCCCCATTTTGGACTTTATATTTTAGAAACGCTTCAAGCATATCTATTTTCATTGCTCGCTGATAGATTATAAATTTGTGGATTGGGTCAACAGTGAGTATTCAACTTTTAGGGCTGTTGGTCATCATTTAAGTAGAACGCATTGATTGTAGGCCTCTTTCTTTAGAGGCTGCTTTCCGCCAACTCCGGTGACGTTTTTGTTAGAATTACTTGAATGGAATATACTAATCATTTAAATTTATTCTACGCCAATTTTATTGAAAAGTTTTGAAGATACATTTAGCCTTATCGAAACCTTGCATATTACAGAGGCTGGAAATAGTCAAAGTTTTGGGTTCATGGCAACTATCAAACATATCTATTAGATAGATATTGAATTAAGAGTAAAATCGGTTAGTAGTTTTGGAGAAGTGTATTCTCTGTAAAAAAAACTGTATAACCGCCCTCTCGCAACACAACTTTTGTAGTGTCCCGTCGAGAATAATGATGTTAAATGGTCTTCACAAATTCTTGTGAATCGGTCCCCTCCTGCTTTCAAGAGCTCTGTAGTAATGCCATTGTCCTCCAGAGACAAATTGTTTTAAGTGTCATCCAGTGTCAAGTGTGTAAATATTCGAGATATCTTCGATGTAGTAGCTTGTTAATTGTAATATTTTATTATATCATTGAGTTAAAAATAACCAATAATATCCTGAGAGAATTATGCTATTTATGAGGTTAAACATTAGTCTGTCTGTCAGATCATGGTTTATGTCCATATTAGGTTTTACACCAATCTGTTCAGTCGTTTAGGTGTGATTGAGTAGCAAAAATTTGACGACATTTTCACGGTATTAGCATTCCATACTGAATGAATTGCTGGTAAATTTATTTATTCTGTCTATATATATATATATATATATATGTACTCAATTTTGAAAACAATTTGTTGCTTAGTTGTATAGTTATTTAGTAGCATAGAAATTTGTAATATTATTGGAGACAAAAGAATTTTTATCAAGTTTAACCATGAGTAATATTCGAATAAATTGTCTATATTTCCATACCTGTAGTTGATCTGCGGTTTATTTTAAATATCATTATTTAGGTATATCCTTTTATTTCCTCTTAGTACGTTTGTATTTTGTTTTGATTTTGAATAAAATTAAATAGAGAGGAAAAGCATCGTAAAGCACCTATCTCGATATATAATGTATAATAAATGGTATGATAGAAATTATTACTTTTGTCGCCATTTCAACTAAAACAACATAGTTAAATTATCTGAGACCCTTATTTACATGTCATTAAGGCTGCTATGGAAGAAGATTTCAGACGAACTTAATTTAATTTGGGCCATGAAACAGCCACCTTTTTAATAATGTCTTATTCCTTACGTAAATTTCAAACATTCAAGAGTTTGCCAAAATTTAATAAAATTAACGTGTTACAGAAATTTATTAGATTTGCTAAGTTTGAGGTAATATGATTTAACCATAAATTTCTGTTACATTTTACGATGTTAATTAATTTTGTTTACTTATTTAGTGACGTTAACACAATTGTTTTCAGCGTTCAATTAATTTGCGACTATAAATACATAATATTTGTTTCTGGATTCTGAATACTTTATCATTTTTGACCTTCAATTATTGATTAAAAAAATCTCCAATACTTAAACGTCATTCTTATTAATTATTTAGAATTTTGCTTCTAAACATTGATCTGTTTTGCAACTTTCGATATTATCTCTTAGTTAATTATTCGTTTTTCAGTGCTTCTAACTAACTTAAATACCCATTTTCTTAATAAAACCCAGTTTGGGTTTACTAATTCGATGGAAAATGGAATACTTATTGAATTGTAGTCGACAAGAAAGCAAATTTCCGCTCGTGTATCTCCGTACAGCGATATTCGTAGACCGGGCGCATTGATTGCCGATATCGTTTCGCAGTCGTGAAAGTTGTTTTCGATAAGCTCAGTTCGCTTCCCGGTTTTATTACCCTTATCTATAATTTGTAAGCTCGTGTGAAATTTAATACGAATACGGGGATTAATATTTGTTTCGATACGTCTCTGGTGTGTACGTGTCAAGGTTTATGACCCTATATATATACGTATATGTGTATGGGTGTAAGTTATGTATAGAGGCTGGCAAAAACTTTATGGTTTGTGGGGACAATGGAGGCAGAATTTAATGGCATGGTATTATTGCGAGAACGTCTTTTAAATTGAGTGCTTTTGTCTGGTCGTTAAGTTAGAGATTCCGGTTAAGTGCGTTACAGTTCGTCGGACACGTTCGTGTGTGAACGTATTATAGAGTGTACATGTATTTATGACGCATTTCAGTATTTACCATATCGATAAGAATTTTAATGAATACATTAATGCCTTCGGAACAATTTCGATATGTATGAAAAAATAACTATTTCCATAATAGTTTTTTTTTCCATTTCGTATGCCCACGAATTTCAATTTTTTTAGTTTAAAAATTTCTTATATATTTTTTACATTTTGCCGTTGGGTATGAGAATTATATGAACCACATAATTTAAATTAAGACGAACTTTAAATTGAATTTAATTTAAATTTGTAATTTTTTAATGTCGTTAACAAGTGGCTCAATATAATAATATTATCTTCGAACCGCAGTTTTCCTATTGTGGAAAGGGGAATAAATATGGACATAACTTGAAAATCATACTTTTACGGATATTTTGTATTATAACATTTAAAATAGCCAATTAAATTTATACTTATTTATGTGTTTATCTTTGCGTTTTTATCTATAATGAGGCTATTTTTCATTATTATAAACAGAATAAAAGTCATCTTTATGATATAGATTACGTGTGAAATAAATAAAAAAAACACTGTTTCGATATATAAAACATTATTACTTTTTAAAATACGAAGATGCATATATAAAATGTGTATCGTCATTGGATATGGAATAAACTGTACTTTAACATATGTTATTAAGAATGAGAAAATATCTCAAAAAGGATAGAATTAAATTCTATGAATTATTCCACTCTCTACTTCATTTCTGACAAAAATCAATCAAGAAATTGTCAAGTGAAATAAGTATACTGGATATATTATACTTCATAAATAATAACATAATTGTTTTAGTAGCAGATTTAGTTGCTGATAATGTAAAAGCAAAATAGATTAGAAATAATTTTAAAACATCGAGTGAAAAAATAGGAGGTTTTTGGTGTCAAAGAAAATGATGGAGAGGTTTAAAATTAAAAGAAATTTAAACATTTGAATACCTAAATAGAGTTGAAAAATAATAATTAAACCGAAGACGTGGCAAATTAATATTTCTGATTGGCTAATGTTGGGGAAAATCATTACGTTATTGAGAGATGAAAACAAACATTGTGGTTTATAGGTACATAGCGTCTGTAATTTTCTGATGCGGCGCATGTAAATATTTCAAGCACGCACGTCGATCCTTGAAAGTTTACTCATTAAGGCAACT
This sequence comes from Druceiella hillmani, assembly GCA_039881145.1. NCBI lineage: Eukaryota > Metazoa > Arthropoda > Insecta > Lepidoptera > Hepialidae > Druceiella > Druceiella hillmani. The sequence goes on along the minus strand of JAYKKI010000014.1, from coordinate 33,763,868 downwards.
TCCAAAATTGTTTATTATAAAGATTGTTTGAAATAATTTTGTTAATTTTAAGGACGTATACATTAGATAATATTCCGAAAACTCGAACTCATCTACAGCCCTTTCCAGTACATTTAATTATGTAAAGTTGATGTGACTCGTATAATCCAGTTAAATAGAACACATGTAATGCGAGCTTGATATCAAAAAGCATTTGTTCAGTAAGCCTATTCAGAACTAATGGGTATATAGTCTCAATTTACAGAATATTAAGAAGTTAAATGGACCTTTCAGTTTAACAAATTTTTTTTTATTAGGTATTTCTTCAAGGTATATTTTAAAACGATTTTTTTTGGTTGGAGTAAGTTCGTCGAATATTTCAAAGGAAAATTTTATTAAAATGATTGGTTCGATATAAAAATAAATTATACAATTTTTTAATATTGATCTTACTGTGTTACGAGATTGTATTTAATAAAATTCCAGTTTTTTATGTATTTTTTACTCTATTAAATTCATTGTAAGCATTTTAACTATTTTTTTATTAGCTGGCTCCTATACAATTTTTATTGAATATTATTTATCTGTAATATATCATGAAAATATTTATTTACAGATTAAAAATGCATATTGCACTCAACATGTAATTAAATAAATGTCTACAGGTTTTGATGAATCGGTGTAGAAATAAATTATTTTCCGATTTCTCTCAAAAACATGACAAAAATATTTTTATTTAATGGTTTAATAGAGAGACATAATTTAATTTTTAATAAAATTATTTTCTATTTTAAAAATTCTCTAAATTTTCTTTAAATTTAAAAGTTTCACTATCATAAACAGAATCTCCATAAGAAAAAATAGTTAACAAAATACTGAATTATCAATATAACTGATTTTTTAAGGGTTCGCCACGTCGCGTAATTTTCCTTTGTTAGTACCGCACGGCGCGTCCAATGGGTATAGCCAATAGAATGCGCCAATAGAATGCACCATAATTAACTCTTGAGCCCTTGCGTTAATTCTTTTATAATAATTTATTTATTTTTACTCAAAACTGACAGAAAGCAGCTTATTATATTAATTTATCAACGTCTATACAAAGGTTTGATAAAAGAAATAGGACTAATTAACTCAAACTCGTGCCGCTAACTCAACTTGTTTGATCGGTTTTCATTAACTGTTAGTATAAATAAATGCAACAAAAGAATCAATATGTTTATTTGCAAAGTACAATATTATTTTAATATCTAAGCCACGAAAACTAAATGTATAAATTCCAGTTTTGTCAGTTATTAAGTATTGGCTATAATTTAAAATCGTATATATGAGTTTGAATGTTTTTTTTTCTATTTACTTTAAAACGCTTTTCCCTTAGTATTATCTCAGTCATTGACGGGTTTTGATAGAACCTTACCTAAGCGTTTCTAAGCATTTAAAGCAAAGTGAGGATAAATATTAATGTGGTTATTTGAGAGTTTATTTCCAGTTTCCACAATTAATTTTTGGTGGAATATAGATTTGATTTCATGATAGATTTAGTTTTTATAATAATTTAATAAGAAAAGTTAATTTCCCAGGGTCGTTTAAAATATTTCATGTTTACAAAGTTTACATTTTATTCTGAAGAAATGAGGAAAGTAGTAATAATCAGGTATGAAACGATAACATTTTCTGAATTGATTTGATTACTATATTTTTTATATTCAACAGAATAAAGCTGGTACTGTAAATGGGAGAAAAGGGTGTTTTTTTACTGACACGAACAAAAAAATTAAGAAACTTTTTTGCTTCATATGCTAGTATTGTAACATACGGTATAAAATATATTTTACCTTACCAGATTTATTATATTATGTATAAAACGAATACTTATTATCCATGGTTACTTTCTACTAACTATAGTTATCCAAATCTTATCTGCAATGTGGTGAGAAATGCTAACGAAGAAATAATTATTATAAAAAAGAAATTGGTCCTTTGTAAAATAAATCGTTTAATATATAAAGTATTCTACATCGTTAAAAATCTATTTACGACAATTAGAATATATTTTTGCATTCACATCAATACGTAAAATATTAGCGTATTTCAGTTATTTCAAGGAGTAATATTAACACTAATAAACTGTAGGTATATTTATATTCATGCCATGGTATCTTTAGGTGAATAATCACCGGCAAAGCTTCGAGGAAGACGATCAATCATACCCACATTTCCCCCAAAGCATGCCAATAAAGTAACAAAATGATTTCGTGCGAACCCTCAAATCACTAGGGCCACTCGCGCGTGACTTTTTAAACTATTTACACAATCGGAGGGTCGCCTCGACGAAACGGGCGTACATTACCCCCGTCGCCCACACGAGCGCGTAACTACAGAGCCCAAAAAGGGAGAAATAATAAAGAAAAACCCAAATGACAGGTCAGCCGTAAACGGCGGAATGCGATTGCGCGGTTGATACTGGGGGCAATACAAGGCGACATGAAGGCAGATTGGCGAGCGGGACGTGATGTCATCGGGTCCCGATTTAATGTCTTTTATGTCCTGGACCAGTGGCCGGCGACCGCATATGTCGGCCCTATTATCTACGAGCAGAGAAAAGGAGATTCCGTTTTCGAGTGGACGGTGAGTTTGCATATTGTCTTCGGGGCAATTGTGATAAAAACATGGGTTTATCATAATACGATGGAATGGTTGATCGCAATGTCCCTATCTAGCTATATGTTTTAAACATAAATATTTAGAAGCATTTCATCTGCAATAACATGGTTATACAGTTTAAGAACAATAATAAAACTGGTTAAGAATGGATACGATTCTCATATCGAGGGTTCCATATATATTTCCGTATATGTCCCATGCGTATACGAATATGTTAGGAGCGTACAAATATTAAAGAAAACATAATGTTTCTTTCAAACTATTTAAATATTTTTCACCATGTAAATATATTACTTAGTATATCTTTCCCAGCAGTAAACATTTTTTTAATTTCGCAAAAAAAATTATAAGATTCATAATCATTGATTAATAATCTAATTTCTTCCTTGTTACATTCGCCTTCACCAATGGAAGAGTCAGCATGAAATATCTCTAAGGATACGTACGTCTTTATAAAGTAGTTCTCTATTTATATCTATGTATTAGTATTATGTCGTAGAAAATTGTGTGTTCAGACTCCTAATGAAAAATCAGCATGAAAACATCTCTATGGATACGTATGTCTTTATAAACTAGTTCTCTATTTATATATATGTATTAATATTATGTCGTAGAAAATTGTGTGTTCAGACTCCTAATCCCTAACAATTTGCTTTCTTAATAGTGATGTTCTGCAGTCAAAGCCGTTAGACATTCTCTTCGAAGATTACCTGGTCGCAAATCATAGACCACGACCATAAGTAGTCCATGGTAATATTCACATTAATTTGAAGCAACCATAGCTTTGCCATAGGTTGAGAAAATGTCGAATGATCTTACAGTGCCTCATTCTTCTTTAGTTTGAACAAGTTCAAGTAATAGCCTAGCTTCAACTAAGAATAAATCGTATGAATTGCAGTTTCTAATGTTTAATAATAATATAGAAATACCAAAGAATAAAACTATTTATTATTAAAAATAAGGATAATTTTCATTTTTAGGAAATAAATTCACCAAAATTACGAATTCAGTCACATAAAGGTACCACCAAACCTGAGACTTTAGAAGCACGTATCTCACCAACATAATATATAATATTGTTTGGTGCTATCAAACCCTTCGTGCGTGACGGTGAACACCCATTAGAAAGCGTTATGTCACACCTCATAAAACACCATTGTTGTTGACATTTTCGTATGCAGAGTATGTTATTTGATTAATTTTTCATTTTATAACGGTTTTTGTCAAATTAATACAGTCGTCCTCAATTATACCTTAAAAAACAAGTACAAATCGCAATGTAATCAGGTTTAAGCAAAGCAAATAGCAGTAATTTTCCCAAAATTAACGCAGTTATGCTTGGTAGATTTTTCGCGTCAAACAATCATTTTGGTCATCAGGATTTTGGAATATCGAAACTTCAATGTAATTCACTTGTGGGTAAAATATGTCTTGCTTCAGTTTCGCAGTCAGTAACCACAGTCAGTGACCGTTTGTAACGTAATTGATTTTAGTTTTGAGGTTAGATTTGGGAAGTATAAATATAAATCATAAACAACATAACATCAACTGATACATTATTATTTTGTAAATAAATTTTTAAAAATACTGATTGCAAAATTCTTTAATATTTCTTTAGATTTAGAAATAGATTGTGTGAGTCACATTAAGTCGTTCGTTTGTAATCAACTTATTAGCTCAGAGCTTCCATACAATGTTTTTCTATGGAAAACACAAATAGAATTCATTGTTTTAAGACAAGAGCACAATCACAATGATTTTACAGTGAAAATACAGTTCATCGAATAGATACTTAAATTGTAAATAAATACTTGCACCAACATTTCCTTTACAAAAAACATGCTTGAGTCTGTATGTAAACTATGATCATCTCTCCTTGCAAATGTTAACCATTTTTCGGTATTTGTGCATTGTTTCGAACATATATTACTTATAATTTGTTTGGCGTTTAATAATTTTACTTTTACACTGAGGCACTAACAGCACTTGTAATACGACGAATCCATATTTAATTAAACAGAAGAAGCAACTGCCATAAACATCAACAACTCTTTTGATTTGTTTCACGAGTAATGACGTCATTCACCATGACACTCTTGACGTTGACGCTACGACAGTCTTGAACGATTCGAGGTAAATTCAAATTGGTACTTTAAAATGCAAAATTCATAATGTAAATTTTTGATTTTTGGAAAAATATCATTTTTTTTGTTTAAATAAATATTAATGTAAAATATTAACAGCTTTCTAAAATTTAGTCACATGGCCTAATAAAAAAAATTGTAATGGAAACTTTGTCGTCTCGGATTTTTGCTTGTTTACAAAATTTTAGATTGCTTTTTACATCGCAGTCGATTTTTAAAGTTTGCTAGCCATATGGTAAAAACGGAACCATCGTATTCCGTCCTGTTCATCTCTCCTTCTGTCTGACTGTCTGCCTGTGCGTATATCACAACCATTTTACTCGAAGACTATTGGTATTTTATAGATGAAATTTGGATCATAGGCATTTTCTGTGAATTGCTATACAATGATATTGATTTGTTGGAATTATTAAAAACATAATATGAGAGTTGGTTATCCATATATATATCTGAGGAATAAAAAAAAAGTCTCATAAGCACGTGTGATATCATTAGGTAGGTCTTAAAAATTATAGAGAGGTTCCAAAATATTTTTTGATTAAGTCATTGGTTGGTGAGATACGCACTTCTTAAGTCTTAAAAAGTTTTCGCCCGCCTCTAACTTTGCAACTAACAAATGTAAAATTATGAAAAAAAATAATAAACTTGCAACGAAAAAAATATATGTGATGTAGTTTTTCAGATATATACATGGTACCGACCGCAGCACAAACTATGTTTTGCAGTGTCTGATGAATACAAACTTATAAGTTGAATATTGTTTGGTACTACGGAATTTCTCGTGCGTGCGTCCGACACGGATTTGGCCGCTTTTCTTCTTTCATTTTATTTATTTTTTTATTGGCCTTACCATTATTGTATGCTATATCTCTTATAATTAATATTGCACTTCATCTACTTCAATTCTTGCTTTTTTCTTCACTTTACAAGTACAAGGATTTCTTCATTGTCATTGATATCCTGTAATTTTTGCGTGATTATACGGAATAAATGAAAAAGAGAAATACTGCTATATATAATTACAGACATGTACATACAATGAAAAAATCAAAATTCGTGCCTTTAGATTCAGTATAGTGGAAATAAAGTTAATAGTGTAGCATTTGCGTTTATTTTAAATATGAGTAATATTGTACCGAAAATGCATTAGACGAGAAAATCAATATTTTCTCGTCTTATGCATTTTACAATGTTACTAAACAAATAAAATTCTACAAACCTTGAGACAATTCTTAAGATTATAAAAAGTTTTTGTGTCCGAAGTTAGGTAAGATTTAATTGAAATTAATACATATATATATATATATATATATATATATATATATATATATATATATATAAATATATATATATATTTATGCACAATGCTCACGAAGGAAACTTCAACTGAATCTTCTAATTATAGGAACATATTCTGCCTAGTACGATAAGGCACGTATATCGATACATCAAAATAATCTTTATGTATGAGTGGAATTTGCACTACAATTTTGTACACGTGAGTGCAAATATATATATATACAAAGGGCACATAGGTTTTCTATTAAACTATTTATATTTACTAATTTACTCTTTTAATATAAAAATATTGTTTAGAACCAAATTCGGAGTCGTACAGAATAAAGTACATTTTGAATTTTTTTAAAACTGTGCGCTTTAAAATCATCACCGTAGTTTTCCGGGAAATTGTAGGCCAACTTTCGTTATATTTACACGTTAACATATATTTAGATGTTTAAAATAATGATACATTACACGAAGGTTTATAAAAGTTTATACGTACAGAATATTCGTAATGCAGATTCTAGCCTATTAAATACGATATGCACATAATTAACTTTTATAAGTATTAACATTTTTTTATCCTTCGCCTCTTTAAATATTGTAGACGTCAAAACAACTTTAATTTTTTTCCAAAAAATACAATTATTAAAATTTATGTTTCCATACAAATATTTTGAAGAATTAACTATTAAAATATATGCGGACTTTGCCAATTGCAAGTTTTCACGCCGAGCGATTTCTGAAAAAAAAAACGGTTTACAGACAGACGTATACGTGATCTTATAATAGTTCCATTTTTTTGTTTTATGGTATGGTACCCCAATAAAGAACAAAACATAGGAGATTACATGTTTGCATTAAATTTATTTTAGAATTTTCTAAAATCTACGATATCGACTTTTTATCTAGTTGCAATACAGATGTCGATTTTTTTGGGTGATGATTTTCTAATGAGACTATTTAATAACACGAACAATTGCATGGAATCGACTGCTGCGGAAAACAAACATCTGCTGCTACGTTCCAACGGTGAGCAGGAAGTAAAAAGTGTTGTGCATTTTGTTCAAAACCTGGCAGTGAAATATTTTTTTTAATATTAATGAATACAAACTTTTCAATTTTACATAACAAGTGCAAAACTATTGAAAATAAGTTTTACATATTTTTTTTCACTTTTCTTACAGGTTCAAAGCTAAGGTCCGATTATATAATTACTAGTCAATCATTTACAACAGTTTCGTATTAATGGATTTGTGTTTTTGTAATATTTTGTCTGCATGACTTAAATTGTCTGATTTCCACGGATCTCCCCCTATTTACTGAGTGACTTTCATGTAATGGATCAACAATAATAACATCAAAATATAGACAGAATGAGTGGACAGAAACTGTAAAGAGTAAGTGTCAAAGAAAATGAAAATAATTGGATGAAAACTCGTTTAATAAAAAGGTAGGAATTATACGATTTTCTCCTACTACTTTCATACAGCAGTAAAAAAAGTATTAATATTAAAAATTTGAATCAAATGTGTATAAAATATTAAAGTCTTCGTCTGAATGTGGTTCTAATTTAAATATACTTCATTTTTCTCCAGAATCACCTATAAAAACACAACTAATTTCCGTTCAGTTATTGAAATATATATATTGTATCATTTAAAAAAATACGATATCCTTTAAGAATATTTATGTTCATTATTGTATTTATCTTGGGATTAAAGTTAATAGGAAATATATTAATAAATACTTACCTACCATTAATATAATTAACCGTAGAGATAAATAACTCACAATGCAGAACGTATATTAAAACTCTGAATAAATGGCACAGAGCGCGATCCTCCGGCGACAGTCGGCTACTGAGAATTTTTGTCATTTTGCCGCGAGTAAATTTTATCAATTGGCGCCAACGCCCGCCTCTGCTCGGTCGAAATAATTGAAACGTTATTCTAAATCGCGCCGAGATTTTCCTCTTTACGATCGCCCGCCGGCCCTGTCGTCTTTAACTTTATTCCGAGTGGAAAATTGTAGCGGCGTCATTCGTAAATTCATTTTCATGATGATTTGATTTAAAAAAAAATTAGGCTGGAGAGGAAAGATTCGCCCGGCGTGTAGTGCGGGGATGCGTACGGGAAAACGGGTGAATGGTAACGGTCGGTGGATTGCATTAAAATTTTTGCTAATGTTATTGTTTTTTTTCGTAAACCGAATAAAAAATGTCTTCGTAGGGCAGATGAAATTTTATAAAACTTTTGCGTTTGCCTTTGAATATAATATCGTGGTATTACTTACCAAAGTAATGTAGGCTGTACGCTAGGCGACTTAGTCTTGAAAAGGGCATATTTAATGGGACAAAATATATAGAGTACAAGAAATATCACTCGAAGGATATGTAACTTGTAAATGTATCAATTCATTTCTCATCTATTAGTTTTAATGTCTAATAAAATTTAGCAAGTGTCGTGGTTAATATCATGCAAGTGTCTTTTAAAGGTTTTTTTTTTGACAGAGCGTATAAAGCTTTTCGTTCATGAAACAATTTTTTTCACATTCTTTTCTACCTGCGGCGTTAATAATAATTTTTAAAAATAATAATCCAATTCCATTTAGTTACTAACTGATCTATAACTAATAATTTGGTTAGTTTTTCTTGAAAATGTTGACCAGTTAAAAAAATTGTTATACTTTTCTATGACATTAATTACTTTTCTAAGGTGCAATTCTGATTTTAAAAACTCATGTATTATACATAATTGGTAATAAAAAATAATATATCCCAATAATTGAAGCATTATCATATGAATTTAGAGAAGTTAGTTTCCTGTGATTATAGGGTCATCGCAGTTCCGTGATTACAATTCGATCTCAGCGGCTACGATTGATAATAATCTTACTAATAGATACATTTTATTCCCATTAGTAAAAGTGGTATTAAATTTAATATTTAATGCAACTTTACGTTTAGAACTTTAAACCCTGCTCAAAATATTTTCCAAATATAAAATTGAACATATTTTTGGACATTTTTTTTAAAATGATAATTATAAGGAAAATTATAATAAATTTAAAAGTTTAAAGATATTTGTAATCAAAATTTTGTAACGAAAATAGCTTCACGGGTACGAATAAAATAAAATTAAGTATTGATAAATTTGAACTTAATTTTAAGAAATATTAGGTATAAGAATATAATGAATATTATCAGGTACACTAGTGTAACGAATACTAATAGATGCACGAGCGTTATGCATAGTATCAGGTACTTAAGTATAATGCGAATAATATTTGGTAGACAAGTCTAATAAATAGGATAACGTACACGGGTGTAATAAATAATGTTAGGTACGTGAGTACAATGAATACTATTAAATACACGATAGTATTAGGTATATCGTGTATTTCACGACACTGTTAGGTATACAAGTGTAACGAATGTTATAAGGTACACGAGTTTAATGAATATATACTATTAAATACACGAGTGTAGCGAATACTATTAAGTACATATGGGTAATAAATACTATTAGGTACATGAGGGTAATGAATTCTATTAGGTACACGGGCCTAATGAATCATGTTAGTTACGTAAGTGCAATAAATACTATTAAATACACGAGTGTAGCGAATACTCTTAGGTATATGAGTGTAATGAATTTTATTAGGTATACTAGTTTTATGAATAATGTTAGTTATGTGAGTGCAATTAATACTATTATATACACCATCATAATCAATACTAATTGACATACGGGTGTACTATTACATCAATAAGCAAATTTTAATATTTTCGGATTACAAAATAATTTTCATTTTAGAAATTGGAGAATTAGGTAAATCTCCTTACGTCCCGTCGTCTCCGGAAAATATTGTGTTTATACTTGTACTCCAGACGTTAATCCATAAAAAAGTATAGATTATTTATGTATTTCTGATACCTATCTGATTTCTAAATAACAGTAGAAATATAAAAAATGTATTATAGAACGAATTAGTAGCAAATTGTTTCAAAAAACAAGTTTTTCCCAAGTTAAAAATAAATAACAAATTGGTTCCAAACTTACAACTAAAATAATTTCACACCTGTCGATAATATAAATAGAATATCTTAAACTATACGTTTAAGTTATTCGGTCTATCATGTGGAACTACCAAATCAAAACAGGCCATTAGTTAAATTCCAGTAAAATATTCATAATATATTTACCTCTTGTGAAAATGTTTCTTCTCCATTCCGCCGAATGACGACGTACAGTAAACTGTCTAGTCAACATTCTTTGAAGTGAGCTCCTGAATAAATAAGGAAGTTGAGTTGCATTTGTTGGCGCCTCCGTTGAAGTCGCTTTTAAGACTTGAATTGACAATAGAACTGCCTTCGCTTTTTTATTTATCAAAACCTTGAATCCCTAAATAGATTGCATAAAGATTTGATGGAGTTAAACTTGGTTCAGATTTGGTTTTCTTCTTTGATGATACGGAGTTACTGCTCAGTGGGATTAAAATCATGTCCATGGATTAAAACCATTAATACTAAAAATGACAATGTAATTCTGAATTGATCGTGTTATTAGAAGTTGCAAGAAGAAAAATAGATATAACATTTAGAAAAAGAATGGTTTACAAAAAAATTTAACCTGGAAATTAATATTATGAATATTAATTATCTATATCTGCGTAACTAATAGTCAATAAAAATTTGCTGCATTATCAAAGTTATGCAGCAAATTATTTCGTATAATAAAAAAAAATAATTTGAAAAATTATGAAGTGATGAAATTGGGTTTTGTCTGTGAATTAACAAAAAAAACTAAATAATCAATTATGTATCACATTCAATATTAAACTAACAGTGTACTCAAATGGACACCAAATTAATGAATGTGTGTTTAGGTCTCACTGCAAGCAGTGAATTATAAAGCCTAATGGTATAATTCCAAAACCATATCCGCAACATTTATATTATCAAGTGACATAACTTTTATTTCAACTATCTCAATTGAATTAAAACCTGTGGCGGGAGAAAATCATACTTGCTGATCAATGTTTTTCTAGGTCGGGTAGATTGAAAATGAAATAAAGACGCAGGAATACCAATACAATCTCGGCCTGTAGCTTATCTGGTATTTGATACTTAACGAGATAATATTTTATTATTATTATAGAATGGTTTATGACATTAATTTTTTGATATGAAGTTAGTCAGTAAACGGTCAGCAAAAACGATTGAAAACTTTTAATTTTATAAAAAAGAAATGTTAAAAAACATTCAGACAAATAATGGTCCTGCTCTTGGATGGTTGGGTAACTTTAAAATTTAAGCATTTTGGAGATGGAAGAAGGGGATTTTCTAATTTTTAGGGTTTTATCGTCAAAGAGCAAAAACGGAACTTTTAAAATTTTGCCCTGTCTGTCCGTATGTCACAGCCATTTTACTTGGCGACTATTGTCATTATATGTAACAAAATTTGGATGTTGGTAGGTGTTTTCTTTGAACCGCTTTATAATGAAAGAGTGGAATTATGAAAAAAAATAGTGTAGCGTAAATAGTAGCAATCTATACCTGTAAACGAAGGGTTAAAAAAAATCAATGCACTTAGGTGCGTGGGGCATCGTTTGATAAATTTTAATAAATGATATTAATTTTAATAAATAATTTTATTTAAGTCAATAGTTGGTGAGATATACATTTCTGAAGTCTTAAAAAGTGTGCCCACTTCCCTCTAGCTTTCCAACTAACGTGGATAAAATTCTTAAAAAAATGAAGGTAGTAGAATTTTTTATTCAAATAATTTTTTTCAGAAAAATTAATTGATATGCCATTTTCGGTACCGACCACAGCAATAACTTTGTTTTTTAGTATCAGTGAAATACAAACTTATAAGTTTAATATTGTTTGGTGCCAAGGAACCCTTCTTTACTTGGTCGTTTTTTTATTTTAATAGCAAATAATATTCTACATTTCTTTATAATATTGTTAATATACTGTTCTTCTTTTTTTTAATACGTCTAAAAAATTTGTAAATTAACAATATTTAAAAAGGTCATAACGTAAAATTTTGGAAGAGCATACCTAATGTTTGTATACGATCTTTTATAGGAGCACGTCATTTTAATTTATATCTTGTAATTTGACTAGCACTCAGCGCGAAGTAAAAATTTTGCTTTGTATTATCAATCTACTTTATATTTGTGATCTAATGAACTAAAATTTAAATTGGAGGAAAAATGTATTCATAATAGTTTCATTGAAATCATTCAGTGATTTTCAATTTTTACTTCTCAAATTTTTTTGTTCACCTGCTTATATATTTAAATACATGCTTCTATAGAAAACAAACCACTTCAATTCATACCCGAGGGTTCGTTTCGTTGCACGTAGCATAGTTCGCGCTGCATCGGCTTCAATTGGAATTCGATACGATTTTAGGGAATGTAGTGAATCAGACTTGAGCCCAATTAATGTAAGTTTGGTAAATTGCCCGCGTCGGCATCGGAGGAGAATTGTGAATTGCTTGCAATATTGCTCTCTGTTCCATTTGAGTTATGAACTTGTGGAAACACATATGACATACTAAAACGTTTATGTGCTGGAGTAAATCTTATATATCAGCATTGTTTAATTAATAAATGTATGAGAAAAAAGTTGGAACACAATTTGTTACATACAAAACTATTTAAGTAACAAAGAAACTTTCGTCGAATTTATTTATAGGATTAAATAAATGAACATTGACACTTGATGCAAATTGTGCTTCGTGATAGGAAGTAACTAATAAAACTGTATAAGATTCTGCTATATAAAATATTATGCGAATTACTAATAAAAAGGTATAAGATTCTGCTGCATTAAATATTATCATCTTGGGTAAAATCATATTATTGAATAGTGTAAAATTAAAGTTAATATTGTGTGAGTAGATTATCTGTAAAAGTCTAATGATATCGTTTTCTTTTACAGTTCGGTCTTGTAAAAAAATACCCCTATAATTTCAACATATTCATATGTTCGTCTACTTTTAAACGTAGGTTTTAAAAGCAAAATTAAATTATTAACTATTTATTATCAATTGATTAGGAACTTCAAATAAAAATATTTCACTTAATTTACCTCAGCAATTTCAAGAGACATAAAAAATTACGAAGTACTGCTTTCTGCTTGTGGCGATCTAAACTTTAGCGGTTTATCAGATTTGATGCACACTATATCGGAACGTGGTATTTGTACCAAGTTAAAAATTAATTTTCATAAAATAATATTTGTTTTACATTCAAAAGCTAATGATTTTCATTATAAGAGGTAAATATAATTTAAAGCTAAACAAACAGATCAACTTCGCGACGGGTTCATTAAGAAAGACTAATCGCTTTTACGTTTCAACAAACATTCAGAAGCTTAATCGAATAGTTTACAAAAATTAAATTAAACAACACCAGGCGAAACAGTTAAACGCCTCAACAGGAGCGAGGCGTAACTCAACTTTTCCGAACTAACAAGTGGATTAAAACTCATTCTTAACAAACTGCTTACTGAACTCAGATATTCTAGTTTGAGTTAATCTTTGTTTGCGAGTTTTGTTTCGAATGAATTAACGTCGAGCCGAAGTTTTAATTCTGTTCAAAGTTTTTATTAGCATAAAATATTTATGCGTTTACATTAAAGAAATGACTTCAAGGTATGAAGGATTATAAGACGTACTTTATTACCTTGTTAGTATCGTCTTTATAACGGTAAATACGGTAAATAAAAATGCAAGTCTGGTAATATCGTCTTCAAAAGTTTAATGGGTTTTAGTTTCCTTCTGAGTTTATATTAAAGAACAAGGTGCTAACTTATGCCTTTGAGCATATTCGCCAGTGTACTTCCTTTTCCAGTTAGTTGTTAATGTTATTTTTTCATCGTGTCGATTTGTACTTTCGGAAAAATATATAAATATTCGCGATTGATGTTTTTTATTTGCAAGAAAATTATAGTGACATAGTCTATAGTATAAATGATATAGTCCCGTCTCAAATATGGATGTTAATTAAATTTTTCTTTTGTTCTTATTAAATGTACACATTTTTTATTACCAAAGGGCTTAGCTGTTTAATAATTTGATCTGTATTTTCAAAAATATTGTAAAATTTTTGAACATATTGTTATTTTTTCATTTCTGATATTACATTAGAAACAATTACACTTTATAGTAAAAGTTGTTACTTTTATACTATACGCTTGTGACTTCTATAATATTTTTTCTATAACATAAATAAATATATATATATATATATATATATAATTAAAAAATTATTTGTTTTAATCGGTTTGAGAATTATTAAGAAATCTTTGACACTAAATTATGACATGTAATTAAATATAACTAAATAATTATTTTTATTGACTTCAAATTTGTAATAAATACATTACGAGAGCAGACTAGCATTGGTATTCCTACAAGAACAGATTTCCTGTTTAGGTATAATGAAATGCAGATTCTTTTGTTCGTAGTCGTAGAAGGCTTGTTTAGTAGTTCGTAGAAGGCTTGTTTATCAGTTATCTAGATTGAAGGGAGCTTTTAATTATAAATGATTTTACCAAAATAAAAAAGAGTGAGAAGACATTTTTTTTCTTAAATATAATATTGATTTATTTTTGAAAATGAGTGCAATAGTGGACAAAAGTAAACACACAATGTAGTATCCACATGTTTATTATATACTGTAAACTATCACATAAATAAATTTACTGCTCAATTAATTCTTTTTTATTTAAAGCTTGAGTAGATCTGTACTTGATTACGGATTATTTTCACCGTATCTACAATAGAAAGAGATGTGCACAAGCGGCACAATAATATGAGTCAATTTGAATGATGTAGAAAACATTGCCTTCAAATCATATTAATTTCTTATAAGGACTTTAATTTTTCTAGATGACACTGGTTGGTTATAATTTTACTTGACTATGGCACAGCAAAGGAAAGGCAATTTAATAATTATGTATGTATCGATGTTCGATAGCTCAGATACTATTAAATTGATTTGATTAAATGAGATATCAATGGATGTCTCTACTGTGGGGCTTTCAGGTTTTCAAAAAAAAATGAAAATGGTCAATAAAATGTCAATAAAATCGGGTGCCAAAGTAGAAAAAGTTAACACACACTTTTGAAGTGATTCCATTTGACTTTAGTTTAGGTTTTTACTTAGTTGCAGTAGTACAATCGTAGTGCATCAATAGATAATTGTACTATACTTTTAAACATTATATATATATATAATAGCGCTGTATAATTTTATCCATGTATAACCTATCACCATGAAATTAATTGGTTTTCCTCTAACATCAGGCTAAATTATGCTGAGAGGAATGTTAAAATATAGCCAATTTTTTTCACTACAATGATACAGTTCTTAAAGTGTGTAAAAGTATGGAAAAATCTTTCTATGTGCATCAACAAATTCTCAAAAAGATCTACCTTGTTAATAACACAACTATCATTCAATCAAGTTAAAATTATCAGTGATAAGAATTGATATTCTATTTTAGATCTTATTAGGCGATGGAATAGGAATATTAGACATTTTTCCGTTAATTACAAAATTTGAAATGGTGTGAAAAAAAATGATAATTTTTTTAATCGGTTTGAGATTTATTAAGAAATATATGATACTAATTTACGATACATAATTAAATAAAAGTATATAGGTATTTTTGTTGATTTAAAATTAATTATAAATTCATTACGAGAACAGAGGAGCATTTTATTTTATTTGATTTGAGAATTATTAAGAAATATGTGACACTCATTTACGATATATAATTAAATAAAAGTAAATAAGTATTTTTATTGATTTTAAATTTACAATAAACGCATTACTAGAGTAGAGGAGCATTGGTATTCCTTCGAGAACAGATTTCCTGTTTAGGTAGAACGAAAAATCCTCTGTTCGTAGTATGATGTTTTCACTACGCTGACACAGATTTAAAGTGTGTAAAAGTATGAAAAAAAATGCTTCTATGTGCATCGACAAATTCGCAAAAAGAAGAAGTGACAAAAAAAGTATCAACTTTAAGTGGATAATCATGTAGAATTAAGAATTACGCATCGCAAGAGGCAACATTACTATAGTATCAGTACAGTGTTATGTGTCAAGGTATTAAGCGCGGATCTTGGAATCTTCCATTTTATGTACTTGGAGGTCGTATCGATATTGCTTGCCGACTTCTGTTAATCTTGAAATATCACATCGTACTAGATTTTTTTGTTTTATTTCTAATCGGTTAACACATTTAGAAATAAACTCGGTAAGTTTCTTTAGCTATTGCAACTATACATTGTTTTAATACTATTTGACTAATAATCAGTTCCAGATTTCGTCCTTTATAACTTGCTGAAATATGGAAGTGTTTACTTTGATATTCTCGTATCTATTATGTACACATATATATATATATATATATATATATATATATATATATATATATATATATATATAATATATATCAAGTATTAATAAAGATAAAAAGATATGAACATCAAATTTATCCACAATGTAATTGACAAAATAATAGGTCTTAAACTTTCACATTCGTGGTTGAATAAAAAAACGAGGATTTAGAGTAGAAAAAAATTAAAAATATATGGTCATGCATACGAGGAACATGTTCAGAGATCAATTACAAGTTTTGTTATTGTCCTTATTTCAGAGTTTAAGGCAGAACAACTTAGTTGCTGAAAAACTTTCGATTAGTCACAAATATTTACTCTCTGATTTCATTTCTGTCATCTTGTACGTTATTTAGCTCAGCTGTAAAATAATTATTTATAAGTATAATCAACGTCATTACCTATTAAATAAAAACATACGTAAACTCGCACAAAATTTATAATGTCGTAATAAGTGTTTTCTTTCCACTATATCTTTCATTTTTGTCTTTAATTTGTACTTAAATTGTAATCTTTGGTACCAACATATTTTATGTAATATAGTGGATTAAAGAAAAAAAGTGTGTTTTGCGATTGGATATGATAAAATGCGCAAAAAGTGTAAATTGATATTTTACCTTTTCATTAACATGTTTATTTAATTAGTATTTTAACGAATTTCTTTTATATTAGGAAAGATTTTCTTTAACTAAGATTTTCATTTCTGTCAAGTTCGTCCGTAAAAGAAATAAGGTTGTGTTCAACAAGCATAATTGACACTAAGTGTTGAAAACGAAAAAAACTTAATTCTGCTTGCAAAGACTTAATTTTCGTGCGGAAAGTAAATGAATACTTTTATTATAATGTGCTCTTGATTATCAATAGTTATATAACGAAGTTTTTAATGAATTTACTGGTTAAGCATTGTTTTTCCAGCTAAGTAAATTATACTTTACAGTATTTTTGATTGATGCAAGTAAAAATGGTTATGACAGTTAAAAGATCATAACACAGAAATAGCAAAAAATAGAGATGAATAATAATTTAAAAAAGGGAAGCTTAAATACTGCATAAATTTTAAAATATCTTTTATGTGCAAAAAAATCATGAATTTATCGAATATATTTTTCTATTTCTATATATGACACACTATTTCTATATATAACAGACTATTTCTATATATAACAAATATATTCATATAGTAGTAAAATGAAAATAATTAGTAAACATTACAGACAGGATATTATATATTACAAATAATCCTAGAAGTAGTATATTTACCTCTGGTAAATTTGTGCTAAAGAAAGGCAAGGAAATGTTGAACGAATTGTGTGTAAAATATAAGATAAACGGGATCTTTATTCATCATTATAGTCAGTATAAAGGTGCGAAATGAGAAATATTTGTTAGTCCAATGATAAATAAAACCAGGTAAAGTTTGCTTAGCAATGAAAAATATCGCAGTCATTTTCCTGTGTGACAGATTGAAGTTGATGAATTTGATGAACGGAATAGAGAAATATTGCATCGTGGTTTTTCATTTTACGATCCGACTAGCGGAGATATTTTCCAAATCAAACTGTTTACAAATAGCACCGCGTTTACAACGCGACCGCAATGCTTTGGTTGTGTGCGCGTTTGACACGTGGTGTCAATCACGTAGCAATATTTCTGTTCGATTGACGTTCTGAAAAATGCGTCGATGGAATTTTCTACGATTCACGTACTAGTGTCAATTTCATGTTTATTCCGTTTGTTACATTCTTATAAACCTTGCAAAGTACGTTTTGGCAAACTTGGAAGTCAAATTTTTCGTTAAGACTGTAGTTTAAATGACTCAAAGCTTTGTGAAATCAATTTGAAAATAGCTTAAATATACTTCACATATCAAGCATACTCAATATATCAAAGTACAACCTTATTGACATTTATTTGACTATCGCTTCTTAGTTGACTAACGACCCGGCAGAAGCTTTTGTGAATAATATAATTTTGAAACGTTAATTTTAAAATTAACAAATCTGGTAGCGTGATGGGTTTTCCTAAAAATAAAGAAAGAATTGAAAGCGTCTATTGAAGGAAAATTGGACCGGATATTACTTTTTTTTGTTTCTCAACATTGTGTTATACTTATTTTACTAGAGTAGATTGTCCATAAGTTTCAGAGAAATCTGGAAATCTATACGAAAATGTAGGCTTATTCCTTCATTTTCTTAAATATGAAAATTTTTTTAAGTATAAAACGTCACCTAAATGGTTAAGATCTTTAAAATAGAGTGTCTTGCTTTTAGCGATCCAAGGAGCAATTTTGGGACATTAAATAATTTTTAGGACTGCAACATTTTCTATATTATAATGCCAACAAATTTTATATCTTATTTTGGTTGAAATAGATTATGTAATATTGATAGGGTTTAATAATGGACAATTAAAAATATTATGTATACATTAGTGTGTAAGTATGAGACAGGCGATCTAATCTTTTAAATAATGGACTGCTATAATGGAATGCAGAATGTTAATTTTGGTATTTAGTTGTTTCTCATAAAAGTCTCCAGTCTTCTTTTTTAATTTATTCATCCACCAAATAATAGTGTGTGTGTGCCCTCAACAACTTATAAAAAAAAGTAAACGTTCGATTTTATTAAAAATGGCTTTATTGATTTTTTACCATTTTTATACATGTGATATCTAATGTTCGTAGAAAAACGAAATAAACCGTTTTTTTCTATCGCCTTCATACGACTGAATTCAAATACAGTGCCTAATTAAAAGTTTGATCGGAAACTTTAGATATTCATAAGAATATGAAATAAAATAAGAGACGACGTCTGTTAAACAATGATCTACCATGAATTATATACAATTACATCTCTCAAACAATTAGTGGCGTAAAGAAATCCTCAGGGGTAGGCACGCAAAAAAAGGGTAGCAAAATTAAGTCCATAAAAGATAACCTAACATTAAATTATTTATGGGAGTTAGGTACCTGTATACATGAAAAACCAAGGAACTTAAGTTTTTTGCCACTTTAGGAACCCCGATTTCATAATGTCTGAAACTGAGGGGTTATCAATGTACAGCATAAAATATGATCGAGAACATATTAAACTCACAGAAATATCACCAGAGATTTAATAAGATAGTAAGTAATGATATAGTTTAGGATGTGAAATTAAATCAAATTATTCTTTATCAGAAATAATTCGAAAAGTTTTATGAAATAATTTCTGAAATAAATTTTTTATCCCTCAGTTTCCGTCACATTAACTACACTTAATTTATAAATTAAAAAATTTA
Organism: Druceiella hillmani; assembly: GCA_039881145.1. Classification (NCBI taxonomy): domain Eukaryota; kingdom Metazoa; phylum Arthropoda; class Insecta; order Lepidoptera; family Hepialidae; genus Druceiella; species Druceiella hillmani. The sequence continues at coordinate 33,744,091 of JAYKKI010000014.1, read as the reverse complement.
ATTTATTAACTCCTCCGAGTATAAAAAGAGAGGTTATAATAATTTCTTATTATTGAATAATTTTCTCAGCGTTTACATTTTCTTAAGACAATTTAAAAAGTATATCATCTTCTAAATCAGCTAAGATACGAAAGCATCCATTCACGAATCTTCAGGAAATAAACGATGCCTGATATTTTAAAGAGGTAATTTTTTTTATATATCTTTATATGGAACTTAACTAATTTACTTGCATTTCATTTTCCCATCTAGTTTCATTCGTAGTCAAACAAAAATCAATTTAATTAAGTTTCGATATAATATAAAAGCCATTGCTTTCAAATTTAAATTGATGGACAAAAAAATATCAAACATCATTTTTTGCCGCAGGTAAGCAAATGGAATATACTTACATTATTCATTGAAAGTTCATCCTTATAACTTTCGAATCATCTGGAACTATGTATCTTGTTAAAGTAATTCTTGAATATTGTTTACTTTTATGAGCGAGAATTTATTTTTAGCGTTTGTACTTCAAAAGAAAAGAAACGGAAATATTATAGGATTAGTCATATGTCCCATTGTCTATCACATTTGATTATTTAAAAATTCATTTGACGTAGAAAGTTGAAATTTAATACTAATGTTATTAACACAATTATGTCTCAATAGATAAGGGTGAAAAACATTAAAATGAAAATTTTTGAAGGAGCCATGAAGCATCCTTAATTCTTTTTTCCCATTTTATGTACTGCTTTATATCATTTGAAAATTATGTTATTAGAATTAAAACTTTTCTTTTGAAAATTTTATGTCAAAAAAATCTAGACATACTTCTGAAAATATCTCCAAGTAACAAACAGGTTTCACCCACCCTCAAAACTCCTATTGTTAAAAATATTGAAAAATTATATTTTAAGTTTAACTACAATTTATCGAAAACTTATAACCATGGTCCTAAATCTCATTGTTTGGACAACATCACGACATTTAGAATCCTGTGAAAGATATAATAAATAATACGTTTGCATGGCGATAAATAGTGTTACTATTTACAAATAACTTAACAAACGACATATTAAACGCACATTAATGTTTATACATGATTTTATATGTTTAGCAGTAATTTTCCCGCAAATTCTACTCTCAATTAATAGGTTTTATTTAAATATTTAGTTTCTCTCATTCATAGGTTCTTCGCAGTAAAAGATTGTCACGTCATTTATAGTTTATTTATAAAGAAAATAATTGCGAGTAAATAAATAGATTCTAATTATCAGCTGGCAGTTTCTGGTTAGGTTTTTATATAACATTTGCTTCAAAGTAACAAATTTGAGTTGGTAATCGGAAAACTTCTTTTGAAAAAAGTTATTAATACCTATTTTGGGATATTATTATGTTATATAAAGATGTTGTTTTTCGATTTCTGTTAACTTTAATTTAATTTAGGCTTAAGTCATTGCTGTTATATCAGTCAAGGTCCAGCCTAATTTATATTTTTAATTTTTAAACAATTTTTCTTCTATCTTATTTGTTAAATATCTTTGATTTAATCAATATATTCATACATAAAGAAGCCCAAGTCCATATTGATAGTAGGGTGCCCTAAATTAGTAAAGCAGCCGCTGCAGATTTACGGGACGATAAAAGCGAGACACAGCTGAGGAAGCAAAATGTGAATTGCCTATCGAGTAATTGTTGAAAAACATTTCGCATTCGTTTGCCAACATTCGCCACCGTCTCCCGTAAACGGCAGTTAAATCTAGTACATTCGGATATTGGTACTGGTATTAGTTTAAGTTTCTACCCATTGTATTGTGGTAATTTTATAAGTTCTACTGAATTAAATTCAAATGTTCGTTGCTATTTTATAGTCCTTCATGTAAATGAACGCAACAATTCACGTTTATCTATTGCACAGCACTGAAAATAAGAAGTGAATTTAGAAGTGACCACGGGATTGCTTTTAATTTTTGTTAATTGTTATTGCAATAACTGTTTCGAGAAATATAAATTGTGTGTTCTCTTTTGTTTTATGATCGTAAATACGAAAATTAGCAATTACGGTTTTTACATTTCGCCCAATTTAAAATCTTCAAGTTACTTGTTTTATTAGTGTAATATATATAATTATAGTTTCCATATAATACACTGTAGATAAATTACGGGTAAATTAAAAAATTAACCCAATGTAGCATATCTACAAACCGAAATAAGATTAGATCTAAAATCAAATTTTAAAAATGAAAAATGTTATTGCTCCAAAAATGATTAATTATTCCTAAATATTGTCATCTCATTATTTAATAATATTCGTTACCCAAAATAACTTTTTGAATGTGAAGTATCCATATTTATTATATTAAAATTTTAAACTAGTTCCACTTATAAATAGAATATCACGTATGAAACGTAGACGAAACACAAAAAAAGTTATTAAACTGAAATATTTGCAAAGTGTCCTGCAATGTAATATCTTATTTATAAATATTGTATTATATATAAATATGTATATATATATATATATATATATATATATATATATATATATATATATATATATATATATAATAGGATTTAAACTAGAAGAGTCAATATAAGCCTAAATGTATGTACAACAATATTCCCAATTCACAACGGAATCCCTTTTCTCTTCATATTTGCTAATAGCCCACCTGAAGATGTTGTAATACAACGAACCCTAGGTCGTGGTGAAGAACTTAAAGAAAGTAGAAATAATACTACATGATGTAGCTTCATTTAATTGTAAAATCTTACCAAGTTATTTCTAGAAAATTTATATCTAGACATCGCCATAAGAATTTCAGACTTTATTCACGATGTCGATTTGTATAGGTTACTTCAACGTACAAAAGAAAATATACTTTGAAACTAATAACATTAAGTACATATTTAATTTATCTTCTTATATATATATATATATATATATATATATATATATATGTATATATACACACACATATTTATTTATTTATTTGTAGATATATTCTAAAAAATAAAACGAAATTAGTAGAAACTAATAGTGTTTTTCCATAAAAGAAAATTTACTTCGTAATTTAATATGTTACGTAGCCCATGCGTGGATGAAATATATTTTTTTTATTAAGTAGGTATGAAAATTATCTCCCTTAATTTACTTTACGAAATTTTAGTACTTAGCCTAAAAATACTAAATATTATTACTGTGCGTTCATGACGTGAGCTTAAATATTAAAATTCAAAATTAAAGTTGATTATTTCATTAGACACCGATCTCGCTTTCATATCTGAAACTCTGTAAGTAGCGGGCTAAGAAAATTTAAATACTTTATGCAAATATATAGTGATTTAAAAATTAGGTACTGGAAGATTAAGCTGAATGCAAGTGTCCGTTGGAAAGATAAATTTTCCGGAGTTTATGATTACTTACGTTGTTTGTGATTATTACAAACCTCATTAATTTTTGATTATTTATTTACTTCTTATTATTGTCTGTATGTTGCATACAAATTTTCCCAAAAGCAACTCTTTATTTGGCACTTTCACTTAAAAAAAATTAAGCAAAAACTTTAAAATTAGAAAAAAAGCAAAGTGTTCACTGTTTCAGTTATGGTATAAATTAGTTTTTTGAAGGGAATATAAACTAAATTTAATTACGTAAAAGACAAAACACCTTCTTCTTGTAGAAAACTTATCCATCTAAACCAGATAATCCGTATAATACGTATTGTTATCTTGTTTAGATAGCAAATCTAGCTACGCTACTGGAGAAAAAATCGATGTTAACTAAGTCTCAAATAAAAATTTATCAAAATAAAATGATATTTTTGAAGATGCCGTGAATATCTTTAGCGCAAAAAACAAAACAGCATTTTCCTTTATTCGAAAACTGATAAAAATGTATTTTCCCCCAATACTTTTATATCAAATTATTTTGGATAAAGTATTATGTGTATACTTTGATTGTAAGAGGAAATTTTAGCAAACTTTTTTCCATTTTAAACCGTAATTTTGAAAGTTCACCTATCTGCAAAAATATACCTAATGCACAGATCTCGCCTTGAGTTTTGAGGTAATTTCTCTTTATCTTAATCGATCGTAGTCTCCCAGAGAGCAAATCGAAGGCTACCGTCAAAGTTTACATATATACATATACATATACATATTCATATACATATACATATACATATACATATACAAATACATATACATATACATATACATATACGTATACGTATACGTATACGTATACGTATACGTATACGCATACGCATACGCATACGCATACGCATACGCATACGCATACGCATACGCATACGCATACGCATACGCATACGCATACGCATACGCATACGCATACGCATACGCATACGCATACGCATACGCATACGCATACGCATACGCATACGCATACGCATACGCATACGCATACGCATACGCATACGCATACGCATACGCATACGCATACGCATACGCATACGCATACGCATACGCATACGCATACGCATACGCATACGCATACGCATACGCATGCGCATGCGCATACGCATACGCATACGCATACGCATACGCATACGCATACGCATACGCATACGCATACGCATACGCATACGCATACGCATACGCATACGCATACGCATACGCATACGCATACGCATACGCATACGCATACGCATACGCATACGCATACGCATACGCATACGCATACGCATACGCATACGCATACGCATACGCATACGCATACGCATACGCATACGCATACGCATACGCATACGCATACGCATACGCATACGCATACGCATACGCATACGCATACGCATACGCATACGCATACGCATACGCATACGCATACGCCTACGCATGCATATACATATACATATACATATACATATACATATACATATACATATACATATACATATACATATACATATACATATACATATACATATACATATACATATACATATACATATACATATACATATACATATACATATACATATACATATACATATATATATATATATATATATATATATATATATATGTGTGTGTGTGTGTATGTGTGTGTGTGTGTATACATAAGTTTAAGATTTTTTTATTTAATCGTTTATCGAAAGATAATTATTAATGATTAGCTTTTTTTTTATATTTTCTTGTCTATGTTAGATAAAAAAATAATAAGGTGAAGTGCTGACAATGTTTAAATTTATATTTGTTTATAAATCATAAATATACAAACCTATTATTCGCATTCCGGAGATTTCAATGGCCTAAGACCGAATTTACAGTTATAACCGATTTCACGGCTAATGAGGGCTTCGTTATGATACTTGGCACTTTATCACATAAAATGAAAAATGTGTACCGAATATATATTAATTGATTGGGGCAATGAAATATTTTACAAAGAGCTAGTTCAGAAATAAACAATGCCTAAAAAGAACAATATTGTAGCCGGCAAACAATGGATTATATTTAATATTCTCGACTTTTTTTCTATCTAACCATTAAAATATAAAAGAAGGTGATTCATTTCTTTCTAACCATTAAAACATAAAATAAGATAACAAATTGGAACTAATTGGAAACACATTTCGCCATTTTGAAGTATGCTGATATTATCAGATTTATATCATTATATTCATTGCACCAACTTATATTTAATTTTTTTGGCCAAAAATATTTACTTTAATGGTTTTAGTTATTTATAAATATTCTCTATAAACTTGAGGTCTTTCAAATTGTTATTGAGTGTAATTTATACTTGACACGCCTAAAGCTGCCAAGCAAATTTTAACATGATTTATTCAGTGCTACAATCCTGGAACAATATGCAATTTATTCAGTAGCAAAGTTTACTAAGCAAATTCTTTCTTATTCAGTTGTCAGAATAATGCTCTCACATTCGCTCTTGTAAAAGTCCCCGCCACGAGTGCAGCATGCAGCCGACTAACGAAGCGCCTGGCGGGTGTCGCCACTGATTGCCTTCCTCCCCTTATAAACCCCATCCCCTAAACTCTCAACCTCTTTCGCCACTCTCCTCATTGCAGATTGAAATTTGTGCTCGGGGAAGGTGTTGGAACGAGTTACTTTTATGTTAGATGGAATCTACAGCAGCGTTTATTGTGTAAATTCCATTAATCATAATACATTGCTTTGCAACAATTCATATTTTAATTTAATTTATTGTAAGTTGCATAGATTATCCGTTTATTAGCTTTTGGTCACGAAATATTTCCATATTTTCCATTCACATATTAATGCGTTAATACAACGAGAATTAGTTTAACAACAGTTTTGTAACGCCCTATGTTTACATTTAGTGAATATATTTTTTTAAAATTTATGATATGAAAGTTTCAATAAGTGTACCTTTTTTAGGTCACATAAAATATATAAAATATGATTTGCTGTTTTAAATAACATTAACTAAAAATTATTAATTCACGTGAATATATATATTTTTAATTCGGATAGGCCAGTACTAAAAGAACCAGATGCCAGATTTTATTAAATTTTTAGTGCACACGAATAAAATATTAGATTAGCACTTAATAAAGCTGCTATTTCAGCTTACGAAATTATTTATTCTTTATAAATAACAAGGGCTCCGTTCGCTTGAAATAAGTAATATGATATTATTTACTGTTTGGTTTTTTCTATCTAAAGTAAGATAAATATGACTTGACATTACTTTAAAATAACATTTAATTTTTAAACTATTCATTATAGTTAATTTTATATTTGCACTTTTTGATATACGAAGTTTCCAGATTTACTGCTACAGGAAAATTATATAGATTTCCGTAGATTTATTTTCTGAAGAATACTATATATAGTTGACCATGACAAAAACAGGATTATATTAAATTGACCCCAGCTATTTTTAAAGTTTGGCCTTGTGTTTTTTATGGTCATGGTAAAGCAAAACTTGACTGGAAACTTGAGTTGCTTAAACTGAAATGGTAAGGCTGTGGGGATTAATATTATTTGAGCTGCCTTAAATGTTTTTCTCATAGCACAAGCACTGATTGACCTGATGACCTATTTTAGATAATTGCATAATGTCATAATTTTCAGACGCGTCCTTTACCCAATTTAGAGTGACTTAAAAAGCGCAGTAGTATGGTCAGTATTCGAACTTTTAATGTGAGGTTGTATGATGTCATTCTGGGTGAATTGATTGAATTTAAATATTCAGCTGAATGGATACTAAGACTCATGTTTATCTTTCACTGTATCAATAAACATTTATGTATATAACGGAATATTATCAAACTTAGATAAAATCTAAACAATGACCGTCGATGGCATCATTCCTTGGGAAAAAAAGGCTCTCTCGCTAAACCAAGAAAGCCATTGATTTAAAAAGGAGTTCAACTCCAGATAAATAAACAAATATAAATTATATTACTTTAATAACATTTGGGTTCAATATGTTTTGATACTACCATTTCCTAATGGAAGTAATTTATTAGCAAAACAACTATTACTGTCTTTAAATAGTTGATAACGCATATTTTTAGTGAGAGATACATTTTGTACGTACTGCTAAACATAAAAACGTTTGAGGCGTTTGTGATAAACACTTGCGCGTATTATCTGCATGTGTTCCTTGTGAAATCACTGTGATAGTTTGTCTGAAGACATTGGAAAAAAGAACAACCTATCCATAATTTAAATATTGATTCTGGGAACCTTTATTGTAATATCGAATGCGTCCACTGAAATTTAATGTGATATCGTGCTTTCATCTCATAATATCAAAGATAAGTGTTGTCATATTTTTTCTATACTACGCTGTATATATATGGTATATGCTCCGAAATATTCTCCAATGGCGTCTATGCGTAGTTTAAACACAGCATTAGCTGTACTTCCATCATTGATCCAGGTCACCACGATATTGTATGATATTGTTGCTGCAGCTATAAAATAGAGAAACAATTCTGAGCAGAGTTTTGCTGACGAAAAATTTATTAAAAAAGTCTTTCTAGGTTTACCAGGTGCATCCAGAAACATTTTTTTCAAGATTGTGAACAGACAGGATTTATTAAGGTCTCTTGCCTTAAAGTCTGTGCTTTAAAATTTTGCATATTGTGTGATGTTTTTCTCTTTTACCTGTTACTTCACAGGCAGTATTATCATTTTGAGGGACAGGTAGACCTATACTCCTAATATGTATGTCTGATAGTGATATACTTGTTTTCAAATATCAGCAATGGTATATTAAAAACATCGTCAATTTAGTCAAGATTGGTCATATTCTGTCCTCTCTATATGCAATGTAAAATGTCTTCAGCCATATTTTCTTTGTGAGAATTCCATAAAAATAGCGGATTAGACATCTGACAAAATATAACCATTGTTGAGAACAATGTTCTCTTAGATGCTACACCTCTACTAAGAGCTGCTTCTTTGACGGTTTTATATTAATGAGATACACCTTCAAGCAACTTGGCAAGATAACTGTTTACAAATGTAAACGAGTGCTTACTTCGAAAAGATGTTGGATCTTTAATTTAAGAACTAAAAAACTTAGGTGAAAGGAATTCTACATTCCTAGGATGAAGAGTGTAGAAATCACTGAGGATATTGCTTTTTTTGACCTAATGGTAACTTTCTACCAGGCCACTTTATTTTGGGCTCAAAAATTTGTTATTGGCCTACGTACATTAGCACTTTACAATACAACAATCTTTTATCGAAAAGGTCCTTAACATATAACATAAAGAAAGCTGTGAGTGTCATATCCCGCGAATTGGCTACAATATTTGAAGCATTTTAAATAATAAATATGCAAGCTTTCTATTTCCAGACATGGCTAACTCAATGACCGGTGGTGATTTTCTGTAGGTGTTACAATCGAGTATTCTCACACAGCTTCAGATGTGTCACCTAGACTGAAACTGTTATACTTCATTTTGAAGAGCCGGACAAAATATTTCCGGATAACTTTATTCATGTATTTGCACACGTACTTAATCATTATGATAAAGCCACAATATTCAATATTTATATTTGCTTTAAAAACTCCGAGCAACACAGTATTGTATGGAAAGATCCATCGATTATTCATTTCAGTGGGATTTACCCTTATGTTAACCGATGCCCTGTGATCGGTATCTGTAGGTGAACGTCTCTCGAATTTCATATACTCGTCTGCTGTTGATGTTTCCTTTATGAATCCCTTTGATAGAGAGGAGTGCAAACTCCATCCTTCTCAGACGGAGTGTATTTATGCAAGTACCTGCATGGTTCGTGAACCATGCGGCTCACTAATTTTGCATACAGATCCTGATCTAAATTAGTTTCGGGGCTTTCTGTTCGTATATTATTATCAATATGAAATTGTTTTCGATACAAATTAACGGACGAAAATGAGACATATCTCTTTCTTACCATTATATTGTATAGATAAACATTTTCTTGTTTCAGTAATGTTGTCTTTAAAATCTATACAGATAACAATTCTCTTGTTCCAGAAATGTTGTACACGATTATCAAAAACATGAAATTTTTAAAAATGAAATGAAATACTCTACTTATAAAATTGATACAATCTTGAGGAATGATCTTAAGCTAGAAATTCCATTTTATTTTCATTGATTATGAGTTCCGAATAAAGGTAATAAAGAAAAAAGTTCATTCATAGAACAGAGATCATGTCATCTTAGGTGCGCTCACGAATTTTTTTTTCTAATTATCTGATCCATATAACACAATATCTCTTGTTTCAAAGTCTTCATCGTCTGTTAGTAAGGCAACCTACCGTTTCTCAGCATGAACTACAATTTCGAAGTCAGGTGCATTTTATGGTACAGACTATGACACATTCAAATAACAAAATAAGATTTTTGTTTTTTGTAAAAGACCTTGTGAATCACGTACTAAATCTGGATTTAAATCGCTTATGTTAGCATATCAAATATTTTCTTTTAGGATTTTAGTCTTCTTAGAAGATTACCATATTGGTCCATATTAAATATATCGACACTTACTATAACTATGAATTGATACTGAACTATAACTAGAGTTAATAGTTTTGTCCTGTTAATAGTAATAGCAGAGTTAAACAAAAATTATTATTCATTCTTGATTCACTTTTTGCATTATTGACTAACTTAAATATATTGCCGTCAGGCCAATGCTAGCGGCTTGGACAGTCAAGACAAGTTCGGCGAAATTTTTAAATTTCTACAATTTTCTCGAATTTTCCGTACATTGTATAATTATATAGAACCTTGCGAGGTAAGTTTTCTTATTCTGAACCTATATGTTTCGGGATGGAAAAAGTTTGGTGTTGCATTTTCTAGAACTATCTTGAATTTTCCATCACATTCAAAAAGTCCCTAATAATATATATATATATATATATATATATATATATATATATATATATATATATATATATATATATATATATCGAATAAAAAGAAGATATATTTCATTGAAGACTAAAATGGTCAAGAAAATATATGATATGATAACATACGCGATTTAAATTCAGATTTAGTACGTCATTCACAAGGTCTTTTACAAAACACAAAAATCTTATTTTGTTGTTTGAATGTGTCATGGATACACCATTGACATACCACAAAATATATCATAGTCGAATAATCCATGAAGGAAAATGTGTGAGGAAGTACAGTTCAGTTAACGTAGTGATAGTTATCTTTACATGCGTCACGTTAGTATCTTTTCTACATGGTTCTGGAGCTGAGTATTTTGTTAAACCATTTTCTTTGGTTTTGGGAAAATTAGTAGCAGTATCACTTAATCATTCCAAATACGTATAGGCAGTAATTTGCTGTTAATTCGAAAACGTTTCCAGTAAATAATTTGGTTTATACCTCACCATGCAATTAAAAGAACGTTTTGGCTAATATTATATTTTGGTGTAAACAGACCCTTTTTCAGTTACTATTGACTGGTACTTACGTGAAAAAATGCCACCATATATTAACATATGCCAAGTTTACATCTTATTAAATAATATATTTTAACTCATCACTTATATGATAGCAACTTAGTAGCTTCACGCACACATCGACCGTTTTCTACAGGTGAGTAAGTGTGCGTATAGAATATTTCCATCTCTTCTTCTTTTCAAGTATAAAGTTTTATTTCCATTTAAATGTAAGGGTAGCATAGGTAGATAAATTTAACATGGGTTTTATTTCAGTGAGACCTTAGTTTTTACAAAATAATGTAGATAAAGGTGTATTCTCCTATTATGTCACCATGAATATAATAGGAGAGTACATCTTTTCATTTTACTCATTGTTACGTAAACAAGCTATGTCAATTCGCTCGTTTTTCATCTGAAATGAATTTTATATAGCAACTGAACTCTGAGATCCTTTTTTATATTTTGTTCGTCCTTTAGACGCTGAAACTCAGGTGCTTACTGAACATAATTATACAAAAAAAGAAATTACAGGAAACATCGGATAAATTTATGATATTCAAGTTATAGCCATGGAAAGTGTACATTTGTAAAATAAGTTAATATCGAAATATGTCCTGGAGTAAAATAAAACCATAAAGAGTTTAAACAAACTAACCAAGTGCAGTTGGACTCGCACACGAATTTCCGTTTAAACCTTTGCGGACCTAGCAATAAGAAATGGCCAACTAAAATGGCTGTGACAAACCGAAAGACGAAAATTATAAGAGTTCCGTTTTTGCCATTTGGCTGCAGTAACCTAAAAATGGGGCAGCACCAATAATGTTCAAGAAATATTGATACAATTCGTATATATGTGTCGATACTTAATAGGTTTATGCAAAACTTGGAAAGTGCGCTTAAATAAATTTTATCTTGGTTTCTAGCCACCAATTTCCAAATTTACGTTTTCTTCATTAGTATCCTAAATATTATATGCATACTTAATATCAAAAGCCAAGCTCTTTTAAAAGTAATCTATCCAATTTGTTAATTTATTGGTAAGTGAGAGAGTTAATAAACTATGAAATTGACGATTGACATTAATTTAAAATTCGGAATACGTTCTAATATTCATTTTTCTACGTATGAATAATCAGACACCAAGTTTTTGCTCGAGATATGTTATGAGGATGACAAAATAGCTGCGAGGCGCTCATGGTAAAGGGTGCAATGTTAAGTAATGCGGCTTGGAACTTTGAAAATTATTGGTACACTAACAAGTGCGAAGATAATTACTTAGATAATTTTTGCACAATTCTTTAAATCTCCTAAATTATAGTTATTTAGTATTTTCGTTTTTAAAATACCATTAATTCGGTAAATTTCATGAAACGATTGAAAAGAAGGAACTACGCTTATCGAGTACGGGGGTTAAATTTTTGAACATATATTCTATATCTTTTTAATCTCTTCTATATACTGGCGAATACTTTGCGATAACAGGAATAATAGAGTATTTGGCTTTTTTAGTTTTACAGTATTATGTTGAATAATAAAAAGCATGTAGGACGTATTAGCCGCTACGGAAACCCTCTCTTTTTAAATTGGTGGAAATCATTGAACATTGTTTTACATGATCACGATTTCTATACGTAACTAGGGGTTTAAGCTAAATTAAGTGCAATAAAAAGATTACTAGAATTTAAAAAGATAGTATTAATAATTGGATTTTTATTTCTTTGGAACAATTAAATTTTTCACATATGCTTTACCCCGGGTTCAAATTAGAGCAAGGTTACCGATTCTTGAAAAACACGTACACTATATAGTTATTTGGCTGGCATTAGACACGTTTTCATAATTACTTATCATATTCATGCAACTTAAAATTTAAGAAAGTATACGTAAAATAGGGTACAGTATTTAATTCCCATGTATAAATTAAATTAAAATTCAACAACAGGGTAAAAGAAAATATTTTTAGTAAGTAAAATTTAAAAACCATAATTGAAACTTATAAAACCTATTAACTTACAAAACCTATGAAACCTATAAAACCTATTAAAGTTTAATTAACGATCTTTTATTGAAAATTAGATGCCAAATTTCATTACAGCATGAGATGATATTCCAAAGAAAAAAAGTGTTTTTTTTAATACGTCGCAGTTAAATAATAATATACACAATACACTACGAATCTTTGAGGTGTTAAGTTGTCATTATATCTTATCTCTATTTTATAAATTTGTTTATTAATTTACAAAAAGTGGAATTAACCAATAATATTTTATTGAGACATTTAAATTTAAGAAACATTATCTACCTTGACTATTGCACGGGCACTATTTTATAAGAATAGTCAAAAAGCTAAACGCAAAACTTCATTTTAAAGTATTCACAATTGTCCACGGCGAAATTATTTTGTTACCTTTTAACTAACATCTCTTTTTCTGAAGTAATAACTGTGCCTACTAGTGATATCTCAATATATAACATAAGGCGAAGGGAAATATCACAAAATAACACATAAACATACAGAGAACGAAAACTAGGTGTTTGGTTATTATCTTAAAGGAGTATCATGCTTACCTTGTTATATAGTAGGGAAATGTGCATACGAATCACCAAAATAATGTTTTTCATACATTTCAGGAATATATCAGAGGTGGGGATGATAACCAAAAAAAAATGTTTTGAAGTAACTTGTTTATAGTTGTTTTAACGTAAATTGGATAGAGTTCAAAATTATTGAATACAAATTTTATGATAAAAAGTAAGAGTCATTAAGCTATAAATCTTAATAGTGCGGTTTTAATTCAAATGGTAACTGGAGGTATTTTTTAAAAAGATAAATTTTTTGCATCGTTACGGAAATTTTTAAGAATCTAATCAGCATCGGGCTACGATGTAATGTCCCACAAATATTGTGGAGACAAATTATATATCTTCAAGTATTGTTGAAAAGGGTGGGAGTCAGTGCTGGCAAGTGCATATTTATAAAATGAAAGTGAATATAATTTGAAAAATGATTAATTGCATTATATTTAAACGGATACATTATACTATGAGAAAATAGTGACATTTTTGTTTTACTTTTTATATATAAATTTTTACACCATCAGTTAATGAAATAGGATAACGTAAAAGTTAAGAACAATATCACATGCACCACTGCTCTGATTTATATCACAATTAGCTATACGTCATTTCATCATTAATACTGTATCAGTTGTATACCTTTTTTAGAAGAAATTTAACTTTTGTCTAAAAAATTCATAATTGTACTATTAAGTTTGTAACTTGAAATCAAATTATCCAGATTGAGATTTCAATCAGAGTTTATATGGATATATTGCAGTTTATCTTAATGATGGCATAAAAATACCGACGTTTTTCGGTTTATATCTAATATTCTTTAACATATACAAAATTTTCATGAATTCAAATTATGTTGAAATTTAATTTTATTTGCAAAAATAAATACTTCGCTTATAAAATCAATTTTTCAATTAAAATTTGTGTATCATGCTGGCAAACGATACTTCAATAGTTCTTGACTACAACAACAATGTAGAGTAGCAGTATAATTAATTTCCATAATGCTCTTGTCCGTTCAATGCGCCCTTATTTTACGCCCTCTTATTGTAGGTAAAGGTGGTTAAGGTAAAACTGTAACTATATTAGTTAACATCTAGCCAATGAAAGTGATTAAAACGTCGAGTTAAACATGAATAATTATATTCAATAAATGGTCGAGAAATAATGTAAAACCAGTGTTGCTACAGAACAAAACATTACGCTTCACAATGTAATTAATCATGACAATAATTATGTTACACGAACAAAGGATTTGTGAGCGACTTGACATTTTGCCGGCGAAGAAAGTAACAGTATAGTTTATTAATGACTTTTGTTTTGACACTTGATTTTATATCGGCCAAAAATTTAAGAGTTACATGTAGAATTAAAATGTACGATTTTTGTAACAAAAAAATGGTGAGTAAGCACATAATTCATATTTTTAAAGTAAAATTGCATCTATATATATTATATAAAATTGGTCGGGTGCTTATGTTCCACTCTGCAGCCAAAACTACATATCGTAGACGAATGACATTTGTGCATGGTAGTAGTGCCCCAATATGTATATATATATATATATATATATATATATATATATATATATATATATATATATATATATACATGTGTACAAAATATAAAAAAGTAATAAAAAGAGAAGTTTTCTAACACATGTTTCTTACACAAAAAAAATGTATGAGATATGTATAAATGTATGGCAAAAAAAACCCAGTGAAGCGGGTATTTGCTGCTATTAAAATATATTATTTGTAACGTGAACCACTTTATGATTTAAAATAAATTTGAAACATTCAAAATTCAGAAATTGATTATATTTTTGCACTAGAACTTTTTCTGAAATATGAATTTGAATATCGTTACATTCTAGCAATATTTCAAAGTAGAAAGTTAGAACAAGATGACTCACGTCTCATTCGTCTAATAATCATTTAAATACGTGTTCGCCATGATCAAAATAATATATGTCGAACAATCAATCCACGTATCATACCGTCAATATTCATTATATTCTCAGGGAAAAAGGTACTAAACTAGTTTTTGTGTAGCTGTAATAAATTATTAATAAACACAAGAAAAACTTCATGATTTGTTTAAAGATTTAGTACTTTATTTGTTTAAACAAAAACTACAATTATACACCATTCAATCTTCTTTTTGTACTTTTTGCATAAGTTTTTTTTTATTTTTGAATACGTTTTCACTACCTATTTTAAAAATTCCTACTACTTTTCCATCTTGTAATATTTTATATTTAACGAAAAAATTACTTAACACTTATTGAGTGATCTTATTGTCTATGTGTCTGTCACAGTCATTCGTCATTGAGACCATCCGACGTAAAATACTGAAGTTCGACATATGTGCAAAAAGTAGAGGCGCCATTGTAAATATTCTGAAATTATAGATACAGAAAATTATGAAAAAAGTTTAGTTGCCCGTTTTGAAAGGCAGTTTGAGGTGACGTGAAAATAATATTTTTCAAGGTCATCGTAATAAACACGAATCACGAAAAACAAGTCATCGTATTGAAAGGTAGGGAATAAAAACTTATTAAAATGTAAGTATGAATAAATGTGTAATTAGTTTTTTTTATTCTCTTTTACAACCTAATTCTAAAAAATCTTTCAAAAATGGAATTTTCCTGCACAATCTGGCAAAACGTCTGTCTAAAAGTCAAATTTTACAAAAACCTAGAATATCAACAATGAGAGTCTATAGACTAAAAATTATGAGTGTTGCACAATTTTTCCTAACATGTTCTGTTATTGTTACCAGTATCCGCTAAACAATTTATTATTATGTACCCTGTAATTTCAAAGAATAACAATATACTTTTATGTTTCAATTGATATTCAGTTTCATATTTTCTATTTCTCAGAAAAAACTACATGAATACGCAAATATTTCATATATTCCTTGGCTACATTCGTCTGGTTCTTATTCTTTGTAATTTTCTCGTACATACAAATTGAAATATGATAATTTATTGCCTTTGGCAATAAACTGGTCTATAAAATTCAGTGAGATAAACCTATAAAAGGAAAAAATAAAGAGTTTTGATTGAATGTTCGATATCTAGATAGTATTGAAATATATCAGTTTATTCCATTATTATTCTGTTACTGAGTTACTTATTTATACCAAGTTATATACATGCATGCATATACACACACACACATATGTGTATATATATATATATATATATATACACACATATATATATATATATATATATATATGAATATATATATATATATATATATATATATATATATATATATATATGAATATATATATATATATATATATATATATATATATATATATACTGACTACCAACGTCAGTGATAACTTAATGAAAACAAAAAGGCAGAAAAATTATTTTGTCACACCAGGCTTTCACAGTTAAAAGATTTGCTTTCTAGCATCTAATTTTACAGCGAAAAAGCTCTTGATTTCTTACTCATTCCATACTCATTCATTATTAATAATTATTATAAACTACAGAAACTGATTATGTTTACGTCTATGACTATTGAACTCACCAAAAATAATGAGTTTTGAATGTATAAATGACACGAGAAAAGAACAATGAATTTTATGAATTAAACTATTTTATGATTAAATAGGTAGGTTTAAATTTAAAAACTTTTTTAGCGTTCTGTATCAAAGGCGGCAAAACGTAATATTTATAGAATTATTTAAGTGACCATACGCTCGTCTATCTGTGTGTCATTTGCCTATGAGACTTACGTAGATATGAAGCAAAAATATTTAAGTTAAGATATTGGATTAAAATGAGTATTAATAAAAATATTTCAACACCGTTTTGTGATGTATCCAATATAGGCTTGTTAAAACATAATTTGAAAAGTATGTATCTTGCTGTCATGTCATTTTTTTAAACACCTTTCTGAAAAATGTAGTCAAAAATCTTTATCATTTCATCACATTTCCGAAAGTATCTCTCAAATAAAGGCCCAAGAAATTTATAAACGTTGGAGATAAAGCATCGATGGAATGAAAATTATGAGGTCTACATTATTTCCAATGTTTTTTAAATAACCAATTGTCGGGAATAATAACTTGGCCAGTTATTTTAAATAAGAATTTTGCTAAAATCGTTTTTCTAATGTAAAATCACTGTATACAGATTTCACACACATAATGTACAGAAAGTTTCCATTTTAAGTCACTAAGCCTCGTATACAAATTTAATAGCCACTGAATGACCTTGTTTGTAAATTTACAAATCGCTCATGCCTACCATCAACATGCATAAATATACCATTCTTCTCAAAACATCGCTTTATAAAGTTATATTTCAAAAGAAATTGAAAAAGAGTTACTTGAAAATCATTATCAAACAGTGGGTATTTTTTTATTTCAATTCTTTTAATGCGATATTTAAATAATATTTACATAAGAAAACAATTTTATTTGATCCAAATCCAGCTAGAATTCATGTTTTTCTCATCGAGTAGTGTTCTAACTGATATATTCGAAGAATTTCTTATAATGTTAAGCAGTCATAGTAAACGTCAAAATTGCTTGGATTACATTAAGTTAATAAAAGTCAAATATATTACGTACATCTATTATTTCTTGAGATTTTATAATTTTTTTACTATAGTATTTTATTTCATTAATTGTGAATATTTTTGACTGTTTATTACAGTAATTAATGATATTTTAGCGATTAGTCCAACTCACTGTTTTTCTTCGAAATCTTGTTCTAAAGAAAGACTAATATTAAATTGTCCAAGGTAACAAAATATTTAGACGTATTTTAAGTACAACTTTGTTATGTACAATAATCGTTGCGTAAATCATTCACAATCATATCTATACGTATCTTATAACGGATCTACAAGCAAACAATTATTCAAGAGCAATTAAACGGGTAGTTGTGAATGCACCTAAATAGGGGGTTGTTCGAAAAACAATTACATTCGAAACCTTCAAATGGCTATTACTCTGACACTTGCCATTTTCCCATCGTGAAATTTGTCTTATAAATGTTTATAGTCAAAACGCTGAGTTTTCCGTCCCGGACATGAAGAGGCTCCCACAGTTGATGATTTTCCCGGCTCGCCTGCGGTTCCGCGTTCGTGACCTGACTCTGTAATTATTCTGAGGGGGACTATCGGAAAATGAAATCAACTTGTTACATTTGAAAATGTCATAAGGATCAAGGTATTAGGGACGTGTTTTAAATGATAAAAGTTTTTGGACATTTCGATAAATTAAATATTATTGGAGTTAATATATATTAGTTCAAAATTGTACTTCGCTTGTAGGTGAAATATTTATATTGTATTGGGGTAGACTTGTGTAAACGTAAAGAGGAAATTCTTGTTAGTTAAGTTACGTGGTTTATATAATTTGCAAGACGAAACTAAATTAAATCACGATATTTATCTTATCTTCAAAATACGTCATATTCCTTCTTTTCAACTAATTTCATTAACTTTATTTATGTCTCATACACGATAGAATTTAGAAAAAAAGTGACTGACACATTTTCTTGCTTAGAAAAAAAATTGCTTTCTAAATAATTATTTATAAGTTTACTAAATTTCTAACGAAATTTGAAGTTTAAATTATAGACATAGTGAAAAAGAATGTGTGTATGTGTACATTAAATATCATTATATGTCACAATGCGAATGCTTTATTCACTTATATGATTATAATAAATAAGATATTAAAAGTAAATTAAATATCTTGAAATCCTAGTAATAGAATAAACTAAAAAAAGCTATTAACAAATATAAAAGAGAGCAATAGATGGAGCAACAGTGACAACTATTAACAAAACGCCATATTTAATATTTAAGAAACAAAATGCAAATAAATTGGTATTAATTGGAAGCAGTTAATAAGATCATAGCCAAAAGAAAAAGCTAGGTGAAATTTTGTTATTAAAAAATTATTATTGAGAAATATACACCACGATACTAATGAAATACCAAAAGTTAAGGGGATTGGAAAATTTAAAAAACACAGCTGTAAAAACACAGCTAATAGATCTTTAGTAGCAACACATTATATGCATGTAATACATCTATGCTTTTTGCTGATACATAATTTAGTTTTATTTTGAGTATTTATTTCTTCTGTTATCGGACAGATACGGACTACTGTATAAATATCATAAACCTAACTATTTTTATAAAGTCAGTAAGTTTTTAAGTAAAAACCGATTTACATAACTGTTATATTACGATCACTTCTGCCAGAATATAGAAGCTCAACAAAATAACAAGTTTTTACGTATGTTCTATTTTAGTAATGCAAATTAACTTAAAAACTAATTCATTTGCAAAATACCCTAAATTCTATACAAATTGGCTTCCTGCTCGTACTGGTAATCACTTATCCAATTCTATTTACTCGACCCGAATCGAAACGATTTGTTGACAAAATACTTCAAAAACTGTCTCCACAAATAAAAAAAGAAATCAAGAGATGCAATGGAAGTATTGCGCGCCGAAGAAAAGCACTTCCGACATACGCGTTCCGATAACGCACCAAACTTGCCGGTAACATGAATAAAATATAAAAAGGCACAGCACGAGTAGAGAACTGAGTAGGTAGTTACGGCGGCGGAATGATGGTGAAAATATTTACTAAGTAACATTTATGTATTTGTTTGGGAAGAGGCGTCGCGTCGCCTTTCGCGGGTCGCGCAGCATTTAGCTCGAGAGCGACATCGTCAGCGAAAGTGTTTGTTTTGATCGTATTTCGGTGAGTTTTTATTTTAGACTTTGCCTTACGGTTCAGCTTTTTTGCTTACTGTATATTTGCTTTGCGTTTTTGAAGTGAATTTGAGTTGTATAGATTGTGATACTGATGTTGGATCCTTATTTAAGATGATCAAAATTAAGGATAGAAACTAATGGATGGAAAACCAGATATGCGTGATCATGAAGCGTAAACGGAAAGCCATGTAGAAGTAAACTATAAATTATGAAGGACGTGTAGAAATGTAATATTTATGTATTAAGAGTAAAATTGTGGAAACAGAAGTACCAGGTACCTATCTATACAGGTACCTATCTATACGGAGTATAATCTGATAAATTTTCCAGTAAGGAATTGACGTAGTTTGAGAATTCGAGGTTGGTTTTAGAACTTATATTAAATAGGCGTTATAGATATGTTTGATATATTTTCGTTAAATCATGGTTTCAATTCCTAACATTTCGACTAAACCGTACGATAGTACATATAGGGTATTCTTTAATGTCATGTTTTGTCAATTTGATTGCACACTTACGCCTAATTATTTCATAAATAATTGCATTTTTTCTATGCTATGTCGATAATTATTAAAATTATTGCTTTAAAGCTGCAAAATCCTATTTATATTTGTGCCGATTTGCATGTATTTTAAAGGAAAAAGATCAAGAAGGTAATTAGAAAAAATTGTTTCATCCTTGTATTTCAGTATTAATTCGAGAATAATTAATTCAAACTACTCAAGAGCAAATCCAACATACATAATTCATATTTTGTTCTACTGTGCATATGTCGAGTCGAGCGAGTAGGCTCATTCGCGTCAGTCTAGTATTTTCAGTTGAGTTACTAGAGTCAATAGAGGCAATGAAATCATTCTAGTCCGCCAGTATAAATCACAAGAAGTGGAGTCAGATAAACCAGTAAGTCATTCGAGTTAGACTGAGATAATCAAATCAGATTAGTCAAACAAAGTCAGCTAAAATATTCGAGTCAGGCAGAGTCAGTCGAGTCAGTCAGTCAAATAGAGTTGGTCTAATCAGGGGAGTCAGTCGGGATCAGACTCGATTCACTCGCAGTTGAGTCAAATGACTCATTTGGATGAGGTAGCCAGTCAGTTGGTCAAAATACTATCGATGCTAGGCGAGTATAAGGGGGGAAAACTCAGAATTTCTATATTAGGATTGATTTATTATCTAACTGACGACATACTTATGTCGTGTTGTAAAACCTATGACTTATGACTTATTTAGGTCGTGTTGTAAAACCAACATAAATAGTGCTTCACAAATAATACCAATACATTGTTTTATATAAAAATAAATTAAATGATTTGAGGACTTAAGAATGGGAATATCAGGTAATTATAATTTCCGGTTGTCAACCCTAAAAATGTGTTTTCGATGACTGATCAGTGAAAATGTCAAACGGATCATTTTTCTAAATTACATTAAACTAATACAATCAAATGCATATCTAAATTATAAAAATATAAAGATACACAGGAATAACTTATATGAAATCGATAACATATACATGTGATGCGGTTGTAAATTTTAAATTTACAACGTTGGTATTACCCATATTAAGTTGTAACTTGATAAAAATATTTATCGTTTTTATTCTATATATTTTAAGGGATACATTTTTTTTTTGGTATAGAAGAATAACATTGTTTTAATATATACATAAATAATTAAATTGTTTAAAAAAGAAAAGTTATAGATTTCGAAATTAATTAAAATTATATTATGATCTATGTGCTTAATAACCTAAAAGCTAAAAGAATATAGTAAAGAACAACTGTTATGGTAAGACTGCATCAGACTTCAAAACGACTGAGAGAAATTATTGATACGGGTCATAATTACTAGGGAATTCAATTAACAGTGTGGCGATAATGTTCACTGTGGCTTTATGTATATGTCCGCCCGTTTATTCAACTGTAAAGCATCGACTAATTGAACGATTTCGCTAAATGATTTATCATCAAATTTGTCGGGAGTAAAGTTTATTATTAATATAATTTAAAATGGTCCGAATGGATACATTTACAAGCTATGTAATTAGACCAAGAGACTAAATTCCAAATAATTAATTAATTAGTTATATAAATTCTGTCTTTGAAAATTTATGGTATTGATAATCTTACCACCTTATGACACAATAATAATTAAAATATTTTAATCCATATTGAATTCCAGAGAAATATAATTATTTTCCATCATGTCACATAAATTCTTTCTGTGAAAAAGAAATTTGTTTCTTTTTCTTTTTTGTGTAGGTTATACGTAACTTAGTTCAATTATTGTTCTAAATTAATTTTATCTTTGAAAAAATTAATTATCAGAAAAATTCAAAAGTTTACTTTCAACTTAATAATGATATTTTCATTTCACTGCTCATAAAATACGTTACCAGTTCTTACTTCTCCGCATGCTTGTACCAGTCGTCCTACTTTTCCAATTTCTAAATAAAGAAACGAAATAAACCTATAAAACAGCAAGAAGTATAATACTTTCATAAAAAATACAACCAAAAAAATACTAAAGTAAATTTTTATTCCGTTTCATAAAAAACGATGGCCATTTCAAACTCAGTTTGCGTATATTTATAAGCAATATTTAAAATATTCTGGAAGTAAGCAAAAAATCCTTAGTACCTATATAAAGCCATCAAAATTTAATTAGACCTTCGATAAATAATTTAACTAGAAGGAAATATAATAAAATTCCACGCACGCTTTGTGACATTAGAATAACTTTCGCCATAGAATTTTTGGCGACATCATATTGAAATATGTAACGAGTTCAAAATATATGATCAATTTAAGATAACGACTTTAATCGAATCAATAAACATTTCATGATATTTTTCGTATGGTTTTAAACATAATAATGTCCGACTGAACTATTATATACTGCAAAGAAGGCACAATGGGCATACATTTAGACATTTAGAAACAATGTAACTTTCTAGTGGTTTGGATCTATATATCAAGAGTGGCTGTGAATGAAAGTTGGAAAAATATCTTGAAAATGATAATTTTTTTAGTGTAAGTTTACTGGCAATGGGGAAATTCACCATCGGAGGAGCTGTGAAGTTAACTATAGTAAGGAAGGAGTTGGAAATAAGATGTTAGAGAACTACTTTGGCTTGCTTTGCCGTGGTTGGCTACAATGGTTCGACATGGAGTTCCCTTATAACTACCTGTTTTATCTTATTGGATATGATTTTAAAACATAAACAAAGACGTACGACCGATTAATAAACATATCACAAACTAGATACAGAGATAAATTTCCAGTAATCCAGACTTTCCAATATTAGAAACTTTTCCGAATATTATTATCAAAATACGTATATATATATATATATATATATATATATATATATATATATATATATATATATACATATATATAATGTATAAATATATGTGTGTGTGTACATATATTTATACATTGGGACAGTGTATTTATTTCGTGCCTACGGAATTGTCAGGTTGCGGATTTCGGTCATGAATAATTCATGAGCCGTTGTTCCTAGCCAGAGTAGCTTCCAAATTGATCTCCCTGCTTTATGTTACAATAAAGAGGTTATGAATGGAGACTGGATTTTTATTTTCGCGTTTGCTAAATGACAGTCTATATTGGGATTTCGCGTAGTCCGTGTTGGGAGCGTCGTAATTGATTGTACTGAAACGTATTTAATTTTGTTTCGGTAAAGGGTCCCGATTTCGTAGCAAACAGGTTGATTATATCTTATACGATTATCTGTTTATCCCCAGTTTTATACGACTACGAAATATGAAGCAAGTCAATTTTATATGAACGGATTTATAATTTGCGTAAAGTTAGAGTAGCTCTTAGCCACTACAATTAAAATTGTAATCAAATGACGTATAGATGCGTGTTAGACGAAATGCAATATTTTTATATTTTTAAGCAACCTAAAAGCTATACCCAACATTTTTTTGATAAAAAAAATCAACGATACAAAAATATCACACTAGTTTAAAATATTGGGATCAGATTTATGAAAATACTTAAACGACGGTGGATGGGTCACGTAGTTAACAGACATTTTTATATTACAAATATGTATTTTCTAATTATTTCGTGTAAATCCCAAAAAATGCAGGGTCATTTATTTATGTTTCTGACAATATTATGTCTAATTATAAAAGCAAGTAATAATCTAACTTTTCACAGTAGATGTACTTTTAAGATATTTTCTGGTATTTATAAATAGTTTTCATTAAAACCCAAATCCTTATCATCATATCCATATACGACATTTCAAATATTTAATAATAGGGCCTCTTCTATGAATTCACTTGTTAGTTTTTAGCTGTTTACTTAAATTTTTATTTGTAAATTTTGCGTTAACGATGCCTATAATCTTTCAAAATTAATGTCATGAACAGAATCTAAAAATCGACTCATGTTTCGGAAAATACGTATTTTAATACATGCGTTTACACTTTATAGCTACACAAAGGTTTAGAAAATCAATAAGAAGCACAATACAGTTATTTTAATGACTTATTCCGATACCATAGTTTCATTTTTAGTGATCAGAAAATTCTGCCAACGCAAGTACATGCCACCAACTTCAATCCTTATAACACAACAAAATGTATGGGATTATATCTCATACTTTTTTTACAATTCTGTTATTATTGCAATGAAGCATCTAATGTATCCACCTTTATCACCAGTTGATATGGATACAATTTTTGAACATCCTTATGTAATAGTAATTAATCGATAAAAACATCAGATTTCGTCGTTGTTTGTTTTTGTATTTACAAAACTATACTCCGTTGAATCTAATTACTTTTTGCACTCATACTTGTTAATAATTTTCAAAATCAATGCCAAGGTGTTCTGATGTAAATATATCTTTTTAAAGATATGCCATTTGTTAATTTATCATGAAGGTATTAAATTATTAGAAACTTATCTATCTTTTCATTTCTTAATCAAATTGATTTCACAGTTCACTTTCAATAACGTTAAACAAGTAGTAAATACCAATTGAAAAAACAACGAAAACAATAAGACAAAATTTAGGTTGAAAATTGAGAGATAAACTAGACAGTTATAAATGTTACGACTGTTTAAATGTTTATCATATAAAATTGAGCTTAAAACTAAAAACATTAAATATATGTAGGAAAAGTATGTTAAAAAAATGATTAAAAATTGTTTTAACTTTTTTTAATATAAAAATCTAAGAAAAGAAAAATTCAGATTTTTTTATAATTTGAGATTCCAGGATTATTCTGTGCTAGTAATTTATATAAAGCCTTTATACAGTTAATAAAAAAAATCACATAACACTTTTTCAGAACTGGATAAAGATTTTTCTAAAGGTTTATAATATCATAACCTTACACGAATTTGGCACCAATAAGAACAACGATGTTTCACATCGAAATGATTCACTTCAAGATATGTCGTGCAAATAATTAGGAATATTTTTAACAGGAACATTTATGCTTACAAAGAATAGATGAAATGCGCCTAAGAAATTAATCTCAGCACACTTGGTAATCTTCACGATTTCTTGAATTAAATTTAATCATAAACTCATTATTCTCTTGAAGTAAATTATGATCCTTCTAATTTTAAAAGAATAAAAGGCGATCTTAACTGCAGATTGAAGAGAAATTATTTACAGCGGATATTAAGAAAGTTCTGAACTACTACTCTAGTTGTGAGCAGAAATAATATTAAAGAAAACAAATTCAAATATTTTATACTACCCAAATTTTTCCTAGATTAAAAGCAATTCAAAGACAAAGAACTTGTTTAAATATAAAAAGATAGTTTAATAAGAAGTTTATCTACATGTTACGTGGAGTCAAACATTTTTTGAAATCGAAATAAGTAATCTGTAAAGAAATGATAGCTAAGTAAGATATAAAGTAGTAAGTAGTAGTAAGCACATCGATATGAGTATATTCTCGTTATTTTCAGTAGTAGTATTATTATTTATTTTCAGTAGTAGTAAGCACATCGCTATGAGTATATTCTCGTTATTTTCAGTTAGATATACGATATTTTTAAATTGCATATTTAAAAATATTGTTAAAGAAATCGACAAAGACGTAAAATATTTTCAGCGAATACATTGAACTATGGCGTGTCCGAAACTTGGTGGTTCTATATTTTTAGAAATTACGTGGGTACGAATAAACAAACGTGAGAAATATGCAAAAGATGCAACAAAACATATTATTTCTAATACCAGTTTTTCCATAAATAAAATTAATTTTTTTTCTGGAAATAAATTTTAATTGTGTGTACTTTCATAGTTATATGTTTTTACCTATTTTAAACTTAAAGAATAATGATTACATTTTTCTAGTCAAAAGTTATTGATAATTTCATAACAATGTAATTAAAATATCTGATAGTTACTTTACACGATGCTCAAATATATTCTAAAATTTCTGAAAATAGGCGGATTTTATCAATGAATTAGAAATTAAATATAAATTAGAACAAAAATTCCATTAAACAAAAATTACTTTAATGAAGTAATTATATAAAAATAAATACATTAAACGTTTGAAGAATTCAAGCAAACAGTAAATTTTGGTGGCATTTCATCTACCGTACGTTTGGAAGATAAACAAGGTACTGTGATAGTGTATTCCATGACGTAAAGTATACTATTAATAAAATTTATTAGTTGAAAATTTCCTTACAAATATCTTGGTGCTTAAGTTTTAATTTTTAAAGGGAAATAATGTATCCAGAAAACAACATTTTAATCCAGTTAGAAGTATATTTATATGATTAGAAGACTGGGATACTCTTATCTTAGGAATATGTACTATCATTGGTTCATTGTAACGTGCTCAGAAAATAGTTAAAATTTAACGCTTCAGTGATCTCGCAACTAAACCACTATGTATCTTCAACGTATCAACTTCACCGCAAAGAACCAACTCTCTTTATCGGCAAAATATGTTCGCGGTTCAACTGCCGAGTAATCCCGTGACTTAGAGCTACATACATATATTCAACAGCAACTAATGCCAACAGGGTGCCAAATGTTCGACTCAAAATTAGCATCACAAAACGAAAATGCAAAGGCTCTCGAGTTCATTTACAAAGTAGCAACTTAGCGTATACGGCGACGGGTGCGGCGGCTCAAATCATTTCAATGTGTCTTAACTAAGCCGGGGACCCGGCTGAATATTCGATAAGGCGGCGAGTACCGAGCTTTAAAGTAAATATGCTAATGTGTTCCACACCGAACTAAGCCGTAGCTCTACCTGTTCCGGTGGAAACTTGGAGCTTTTATAACTTTTTAATTATTTGTTTATGACCCGCAGGTAGGTGCCTTATAAATTTCGTAATACATTTTTAACTTTCACTAACCCAACTCGTCTTCTTTTCTTTTCTTTTTAATTTATTCGTCGAGCGGAGTGGACTTTGCGAGTTTGAGGTTGTTATCTCGAGGCAGTGGCCCATGCGATGTGACCGCGTATGTGTCGGCGGTAATGGTTTTAATGCATTTGGGGCAAAAGGAGGCGGCCGCGTGGTGATATTTAGTTGAGAGTTTGTTCGTACTTCCAGATAATATAGGAAGTCGATTTTTATAATCAGTGAATGCAGTTTTAAGTCGATTTTCTATAGAATATGAATTTCACTATCTGAGTTGCAACCGTAATAAGCGATTAAGGATTTATGGTTTTAAATATTTTTCAGTAAGAAGTATTTAGGAGTCTAATTTTAAAATATGTAATAGATCATATGAAGTGTCAGAAGCATAGGCAGTGATTTTTTTCCTTTTCTACTTTGATTGCGCTACAATGTTAAGCTTAAGCTTATCATCTATAGAAGGTGGCATATATTATCAACAAAACGATTGTATGACTTAATGATTTTGTAATTGGAAAAATAATTTTTGTTTAATATTCGGATTAAATATATATATATATATATATATATATATATATATATATATATATACATATATGATAATTTATTTCATTCTGTGAATTGCAAAATTAATAAGAATTGTACATCTTTCCAGGTGTTCTCATTTTCTTGATAGTATATTTAAGATTTTTTTTGCATATCCAATAAAATTTAAACTAAATTGGCCGCTTGATGGAAATTAACACATTTTATTTGTTTTTATCACATTTTATTTGTTTTTATGTTAAATTTTCAAGTTAATAATAATAATAGAATCAATAATGTATTTATTTGTGGATAAAATATGCAAGAATGCAAAAACCAGTACATGCAATATTTTTCTTGAAAAATTTCATTAAATACCTGAAATTTAAATAATGCAAAATATTTTATTGAAAAAGGTTATTTTAAAAATTTACATATTTTAAGTATTTAGAAAAAATGTATTATCTTTCGTTTTTCTGTACAGATTTTTATTTTAAAGATACATAATAAATAAAAAAAATGGCGCCTGTCTCAGCGACTGTTATTAATCTAAACAGATCCATATTTTGTTATCACGCTTGAAAATCGAATGAAAAATCGATAAAATAAAAAACTTCATATTTAATTTTACACAACGTATAATACTCTCTTTAATCCTATCATTTACTAGAGAGTAATAATTGTTTGTAGATCGCTATGATGAGGGTGAATACTTTGTAACACAGCTCCAATTTTTTATTATTTGATTCTACTGCAAATGTTTGTGCATTTTTTTTAATAATGCCATATTTACAAATAATAATGTGAGTCGTTCACATCCAACTAACAACGTAAATATATAACCGATAATTGGACTTAACTTCTGCGCGTTTAGTTCAAAATTAACTATAATTTGATACATGCAATATTTTTTTTTGTTTATTGCGGAAATTATTGTAACTTGATCATTAATTAGAAATTAAAACAAAATAATGCGTTCAACACAAATTCAAAATTTAATATTTAATCTAGCAAATCTCAAATTTGTAATACAGTCATTTTATTCTTTGATATTGCAGCAAAAGATTTTGACTTTATCTTAAATAAATTATTTTTAAAGTGGAATGTCATTCACTGATATTTTATTTTGGAATAAAGGTGACAATAGCTAAATACTGGGCACTAAATACTTCCTTCGAAAATTTCATTAAAAATAAATTATTTAGCCTATGCTTAACGTGCAAATCAAAAAATCCTCATAGCCCAAATTATCTTAGTGGCAAATTTAAAGATTTGTCTGCTCACTGCCTTGGGCTGCGATCTGAAAGTTCACACACCCTACTTATTCCTACATACCTCTACCACTTACAAAAAATCCTTCACTGTCCAAGCAGCAAAAATTTGGAATCACCTGGACATCAGGAAAACCGGGTCTCTAAATATTTTCAAAGATCGAGTGAAAAAGTCCTGAATCTCCTGAAACCTTTTCCTTTGCGTCCTCGCCCTTTCCTGTCTTTCCCATCCCAAATCATGTCAATATTTTGTTTCCTTTTTTAATTTACTTTTTTATTTTTTTGTCTAATGTGCTATGAAGAATTTTCATTGTAAAATCTCTTACAGTCTACCAACTAAATTTCAATACAAATTGTTATGGTTGACTGGAAGAGATTGCTGATGTAGCAATAAATCCGCCATATGTACTATACATAAAAGTTAATAAATAAATAAATAACTAAAATCATTCAAGAAAGTAAAGAAAATTATTTGACGGAAATATCTATATTTCTATAAGTTTCTTTGTTTGTTTTTGTAGTTCAATAAAAATAATAGTAGTAGTTCAATATAAATAAAAATAATTAAACTAGGAAAACGACGCCAATACCAATCATATAGAGGAATCAGAGAATATTTAGCAGTAAGAAAGCTGTACCTGGTAGTGATTACGCTCACGTAATCGTTTAGATAAGTATTTACATTTCTTATTACAAAAATGTTTCGCTAGTGGTTAATATGAATGTTGAGACATATTAAAAACGATCGTATTGTTTGATAATAACAATGATATGACAATTCGACTTCTTAAAATGTACATAAACACATGTATGCAATAATGGAGTCTTTGGAAACAGGCAATTTCCATAAAATGTCGGATATTCTAAGTGGCAAATAAGTGGTACTGTAATGCATTAAGTATTACTTGCCCTGGCAGAGTAAATGAGGTCATAATCGAATGGGGCAAACGAAAACACATACACGTTACGATTTGTAACATATTTAGTTCCTTGTTTGTATTTGCCGTACGCTGGTCATGCCTTTTTGCTGGAGTAAGCTAATTTGAACAGCTGATTCAGTTGAGGGAAACATGTTTCAGGAAGCAGATCTGCGGCATATATATTTGAATACACTTTATGACGAACGTTTTTAAGGATTAAAGCAAAAACGCAAGGACGTTTTTCAAGCAATTGAACCGTTTTTTAAGCGTTAATTTAATCGCTTTATATTTTATATTTCAGTAAATTATACCATAAAAACATATGTTTTCCGAGGTGAACGGTATTCCGGAAGTCGAATACAGTAAAATACCGGAAAATCAATAATAAGCAAAATGTTCAGGAGGAAATATATTTTTAATCATTATTTTTTATATCTACACCATGATGCAGAAAATTTTGTGTTCCTAATTAAAAATTAAGTAACAGTTTATAAATTGATAACTGAAGCGATAGCCTTATTATGAGTGATGGCGGTAAATATCAAAAATTTTATCCCACTTCTAAGATGGAGGAAGATCTGAATTGAAACCTTCGGTATTTATTATTTTACATACGTTCCCGCATAACTTTTTAATGATTTCACTCATATGGATGAAATTTTTATATTTCACAGAAAACACATCTTTTGCTTTTTTTATAAATTGATGTTTATAGTTATCGTATTCAAATAAAAATAACTCCATGTAATATGAATGTTGACTAAAATTGAAACCTATCCAATTATGTAAAGGAAGATATTTAAAATTTTTAATAATAGCTTAAAATTTTCTTTCATCTCGATTTCCAGATCCAATTCCAGAATTTAGCTTAAGCTACTACATAATATTAACAGCATTTTTGTTATTAATTGTACAAAACCCAACGCGTTCAAGTGAAAGAGGTTCATGAATAAACATAAAAAACCTGTCAGGCACAAGCGGAACTCGCACCACGAGGGTTCCGTACACATTTGAGTACTTATAAACGTTTAGGTGTACGGAGTATTTCGGTTAAACTATTTACAAATTTAATTTTTTTACAAAATAAATATATTGCAACGCTTTCGTATAGTCTATCTTTCACAGGCGCAAATATATGGTGCATATTTAAAAAATTATAAGATCAAGGATAATTGTTATAAAATCAAATAGTCATATTTAACCTATCCTTTTTTCATCATTTTTTACTCAGTAATTTTGGAAACAGTATACCATATAAAGCAGCAGTATGCCATATTTTTGAAAGTTTATTAGAATATATTTTTAAAAATAGATTTGAAAATTGGGTAAGACGTTTTTTACCTTCCACCTCTTTTATTGTTATATGATTATTTAAAACTTTGATGGTGTCAAATATATTCAAAATATATGGGTTAGTAAGACATACTGTGACAAATGTTTAGTTTCTAAGCTCGCATAGTTTTTGAGAAAATAGGCTTTGAAAATAAAAAAAATATAAATATATTGCCTATTCTTTCTTTTGTAGAGATAAAACACGGGTGGATCTACAAAACTCATGTTTTTCATAATTTTAGGTTAAGTAGTTTAAATCACGAGGGTAGGTGGAACATATGTTATTGCATATATTTCAGTATATCTCGTAAGATATAATTCAGTGCACTATATATAATATTAAAAAAAAATGTTTTTCTACGAGAGTATAATTTGCCCTTCCAAATAAATAGGAATTTAAAAATAAATGTTACTGGGTTTTAACTACTGTATTTTACGTGGATTACTATGTTTCATTACTGCGCCAAACTTTAAGTTTCTACGTCTAACAGTGTCTGAGAAAAAGGGCTGTGACGGACATACGTACCGACACGTACGTAATCTTGTAATGGTTCCGTTTTTCCCTTTTAATTCAGAGTGCTAAAAATGAAAGTATATTTCATATTTTCCACGCTGGTTAAAATTTTTCCGAGGAAATATGAAATAATTGGAACATTTTTAGATATTTTATTAAAATATCATTCCTCTATATAATTAAATAGTTAGTGAGTTTATTTTATGTACCGATACCACATGATATTAAATCAAATCAGTCCGATCTCTTTAGATAGTGACGGCTGAAATCCTATATATATATATATATATATATATATATATTCTATGTAACCTCACTGTGCGAGTTCTACTCGTAATTAATAGGTTTATTTGATGTACCGATTTCACGTGATATTCAATCAGACCATCCCGATATCATTAGCTTATAACAGTTGAAGTCATGTAAATTCTATATATTCTCACAATGCGAGTTCTACTCGCATTTAATAGTTTATTTGTTGTACCGATATCACGTGACATTCAATTAGATCAGCTCAATCGCGTTAGCTAGCCACAACTGAAATCCTATATATAAAACTTATATCATCTCACAATGCTAGTTCTACACGTAATTAATAAGTTTATTTGATGTGCCGATATCATGTGCCATTCAATCAGGCCAGCCCAATCTCGTTAGCAAGCAACGCCTGAAATGCTATAGACATTTAAATCGCTGAGGAATCACTTATTCTAGATTCAAATCCTTGGCGTTTATTTCAGGGACAATGTCTAGTATGAATGTTTAATTATAAAAAATTATCTATTTAGAGTACGGTAAATTATGTTTGGCAATTTTGACCAGTCAGCTCTCAGACATACCTCACAAATGTGATGCAAATTACAATCAGAATGTATAAGTATCTTGTCATGAGTACAATATGTTGTGGTTGAACATTGTGAGTAGTCTATTATTAAGGTTCTTGATCAAACGTCCACAGTAAATCATAGTTTTTAAATTTTAATTATTTTTTATCCAGTCGTGTTTTTATTTTTCTAATTTACTTTTTTTTTATAATTATGAACTGGTCAATGCTTGAGATTTATTTTCTAATTCTGCGCTGTAAAATATTATTAAACAATTATAATTTTACTTGAATTATTACTTAATTAAAAATAATTAAATGGAAACATTAACTTCTAAATTAAAATTTAAAAAAGGAAAAATAATTCGGAAATACGTTGAAAATGAACTCGCGCATCAACTAACCTTTAATTAGTGTAATAATTCATAATGTTGTAGTTCGAAACAGTTATTATGTACTTAACTTTATAATTAAACTAACCTGTCTAAGGTTAGTTCTCGAGAATCAACCCACCATTAACTCCAACTACTCGCTGGTAAAATGCCTGTAAAGTTTCATTACCCCTCGAAAACTTTAAACTTCTCGCTAGTCCATTAAGAACATTCTTGGTCAAATTGTACTTGATATGTTCGTGATTTAAAGAAATGAAATGAAAATTCTTTATTTGTTTCACATTCTTTTTCTTCATACTAATTTATTTAAAATTGCTATACAAATTTTATGTAAAATTGTTCCATATGTTTGTCACTTGCCAGTAAAGAAAATAACTGATAACGATTTTTTACATTGCACTGAGTATTAGTTTATTATTTTTTTCAATAATCATCGAGTTTTTATGTATAAATTGTATAACAGCAATAATTTCATTAAACATACAAATTTTTAACAGAGATAAAATATATTTTCACTAATTTGGTAAAGGCATTTGGATATAGTTATAAAAATATTCATATATTTATTACATTTTTAGCAAAACAAAGTCATATTTTAGCCAGTCAATATTCCCTACTATAAGCTATAATAAAATAGCTATAATAATTTATATCTGATTTTCTTACACAAGGATTTTTCCTCTCTCATATGAAAGAATTCTGTTTCTTAGAAACCAGTGTATTTGGATACCAGTTTTTCCAATATATAATTTTCGCTTTTTTCAGTTATGAGATCATAAAATGAAATAAACATATCATAAGCAGAACTTCGTATCAACCCATTGCAGTTTTAACCCATTGCCCAAATATTAATAACAGCAATAAAACGGCAAGCGCCGCAGGTTCTCGACACCTGCATATTCCGATTGCATACATTAGCGTCATAAATTGAATCCGGTCGGCCAGCCGATCTCCCAGTATGCAACCGGGAATGCATTAATTAAATCGCGACGCCCGCGCCGGTCAAGTGCATATGTTATCTCGGATGAGTTTCAGGATTGCAGTTGCATTAGTGCAGTCGGTACCGATTCGTGCTGTGTCTGTGGGGAGATTGCTAGTAACTAATTAGTGGAGCTGTGTAGTTTCGTATATTGCGAGTTAATTGGGTGTTAATGTTTAAGACTTTACGATACTATGTTTGAGACTTTTTACACTATACATTTTCAATGTAACATCTAGCGATAAAGTTAATAGAAAAAATTTTGATTTTCTTTTCTTATTTCCTTTTTTGCGAACCGCCTATAATTCTATATCAAAATTGTTTTTCGATAGTAGTTATAATACTTCGTTATATCATTGGAAATAAAAAAAGGTAGAAGCAAACTATTTAATAAAAATATTAACATCCCAATAAATTTCATCTATACAGAATTTTAAATGCTTCGAATATAACACAATTTCTTACATGGTTCACAATTTAGGTCGTAATACTATTGTTATTTTATTAAGGGGTACGTTTATTGTTAACTTACTAATATAAAAGAAAGAAATACATGGTATATTCAGGTACGGTACTTTTATAAACTAGTACATCTTCGTAAGACATGAGTGTTTTTATTTTTCGTGTAGCGGTACAACGCGATCATGATGCGATGTCACGCATAAGCCCGTAATAAATTAAAACAAGCGATTTTAATTTAATTTTTTCCTTTTCCATTGACGAGCTTTCTATTGAGTGAACATATTTCGCATTTTAAAATAACCTAATAATGACTCGCTTCCAACTCCAGGAAAAATAAGCATCAGTGCAAGAAGGTGAAAAAAAGTGTGTTTGAATATAAATATTAGCACAATTTGGTTCCCAGTACTACGATACTTGAAGGCATCATGCCTTCAAGTATCGTATATATATATATATATATATATATATATATATATATATATATATAAATATATATTTTTTTTTTATATATTACCTCCTAATAAAATAGCAGGAAAGAATAAAAAGAACAAATGTGGCAAGAAAATGTTTGCAATGTGAGTGCATATATTACGATTGAATATACGAAATATGTAAGAGTTGTGGAATACTTCGAGGTCTTTCATAAACAACTTCAAATATACCTAATAATAACCCATAGTTTCTAACACACATGACATTATATATAAATTATTAAAAAAGGATTTGGCTGTATTGACACAATAATAAATAAGAAATTATTTTACAATGTACTATGTTTAGTTTTATTAGAATTTCAATTGATTACTTGTATTAAAACTAATTAAAAAATGTTAACATAATTTTACTTAAATTGATTGGCAGCAGCGCAAAGAATATTCCCCAATGAATAGCAAGACTTTTAACGTCATCTACTTCGACCATATAAGTACCAGTATCCATAATCGTGCGATTATGTACACATATATATATATATATATATTAATTTTGATGCAAAACCATTTTTGTTACCGTCCTTGGGATTCTTTTAATAGGTGTAGCATTTACTTCAGATATTAAGCTACATAATGATATCAAGATATTGCATGCGTCACTTATAGTTCTTGAGAAATGATATCAACAGTAATTTCTCAAATCAAATTTTTTTCTAAAATTTTCTCAATTTTTTTTAACATTATCGCCTGCTAGCCTACCGACTGAGACGTTGTCATGTCAATACGGCAATAGAGAAGAAAACTGTGTGTCACAAAGTATTATGTAAAGTCCGCAAGATGATAAGTATATTCAAAGACACAAAATATTTCAATGATTCAGTATGAACATAGACGTTACATATTCTATTTTATATGTTTTCATCTGTTACAACGAGCTCGAAAGTCATAATCGAAACGTCACTTTAATTACGAAACGTGAACAACTTTTTACGTTCAATATCCTACATCCTAGTCATAATTAATTTTCGACCCCAAAATATTTTCAAGAAAATTCTATGCCCAATGTACTGGTCTGGGAACGTCACAGTTTAAATGACATAAATGAATGGAAATCCTTTCGAAATCATTGTATATTTAGAGTTCATATTTAATTACCAATAAGAAGTTTGGGCTCGTAATTTTGATTTATATTTGTTTTTTGTTATTTTGTTTAGTATTTAGATTGAAATGGACACTGGGCCTACCGCATATTTTAGTGATAACTTATTCAGCGTCGGCATTTTAAGATGGGTTTTAAGGCGGGTGATGAGAAATGAATTATTTATATTTTAAGTGGAAGGTCCAAAAATTTAAAAATATTTTTATTTTACCATTTCTTTTTGAGATAAATAAAAGAAAAACAAATGAAACATTTGATATCGCGGTTTTATTTATTTTAAAATTAAATTTAATTAGGTGAAGTCATATATAGTTATGTGGTAAGTTAATTGAATGGATGTTTAATATTTTTAGTAAAATTTGACTCGTAATTTTTAAAGAAAAATTAGGGAGTTCTAAGCTTTTTTCAATGGTATTATCTTTTTATTCGTGGTTTGTTTATAAGATTTGCGAAAGAATATATT
This sequence comes from Druceiella hillmani, assembly GCA_039881145.1. Lineage (NCBI taxonomy): Eukaryota > Metazoa > Arthropoda > Insecta > Lepidoptera > Hepialidae > Druceiella > Druceiella hillmani. The sequence goes on along the minus strand of JAYKKI010000014.1, from coordinate 33,707,193 downwards.
TGGTATTGATTTCATATATTCCGATGATCAGCAGAGACTGGTAAATTTCAAGCTACGCTTCCTAAAATAATTAATGAGACCGCGAAGTACCAGATCAGCAATATACTAATTTCACCGTACATATTCAAGTGCCAGAGCAGCAAATTACTAATTTCAGAAAGAGATGGAAATACCCTTTCTCAGTGAGAGATGGATATACCCGTATGTATTTTTTAAAATAGGTATTATTGTCAATTCAATGGTTAAAAACATTTAATGGTCAATTCAAATTCCTTTTTTGTTTCGTATGTTTTTGTATGTTTTAGCAATTTTATTTTTTTGAATATCATATTTAATTAAGCTTATCAACAGTTAAATTAATTAAAGTATTTAAATAAATCATGATGAAAAAAATTCTCAAAACACCGGAGATTCTGTTGGTAATATATAAGAGTAAAGAAAAGATAAGAATAATATTAATTGTAAGATTAGAATTGAAAAATTAAATTGTGATATTTGAAGTGATCTTATCGTGACTACAGTTATTTTAACATAATTAGCAAAAAGTTTATCGAATAAAATTAGTTATTTTTGATTAGTAATTTTTTGACAAATATAGCCGAAAAAAATAAATTAAAACGAGACGATGTGATTACAAAATAATTATCCGTTAGTTATTATTCTAATTACTCTTGCTTACATCTATTTTCTTTTTATAAAATTAAGCTATTTAAAAACATTTACATAAATTTATAAAAAAATTAGTATCATTAAGAAGAATTTATCATCCTGTTAGATTGATATATAATTACCAATTCTAAAGATCGACTAGATTAACAAAGTTTGGATTGATATAACAACTTTCAACGTTTTAAGTATTTCAAAATAATAAGCAAAAGTTTACAAATTTATTCTATTGATTATAACATGCTTTTTACAAAAAACAGTTAAATTTGAAATCAGATAAAAATGTCCATTTTTTTATTCCAAAAGATCTCATTCAAACCTTAATTCAGTCACGTTATTTTAATTTCAGTCAATCTACTTTTTCTTCATTCATCTCATTCAAACTTCAATTCAGTCACCTTATTTTAATTTCAGGTAATCTATTTCATTCACTTGATATATATTCCGCCGCGTTTTAAACCATCTTCTATACATTCATCATTTGAAAATATTTCTTCAGTCACGTCACTTTAACTTCAGCGAATCCACATTTAATTCGTTCACTTGAGATGTGTTCAGCCACAGTTTACATAGTCTTCTATATGTTAATCAATATAACATCTTTCTTCGGTCACTTCACCTTAACTTCCGCTAATCCACTTTTATTTCACTCATTTCATTTGTATCAACGTTGTTGTCACGCTTTATACAATTTTTATCGACAGGTAACTTGAAATATTCCTACAATCGCTTCACCTAAACTTCCGCTTATCCACTTTCATTTCTTTCACTTAAGATATTTAAGTAATTTTAAAACGTCTTTCTTTATTTTTGTAATTACGCTGTCGTCTATAACGTACCCTTCTTGCATACTGTTTTTATTTAATATACAAATCAAAGTTTTTTACATGATATGCCACTTTCATACGTACTTCTTTCTATTTATATTTTCATATTCAAGTAGTTATAGAAGTAATGTAATACGATAATATCACGGGATATCAAAATGTTAAAAATATAATACACTTCAATTACTTGATGGGAATATCGGAGAAAAATATTTATATAAAGCGAAACTTTACAGTATCTATCGCGATACAATAAATCAATGGTTACATCCTAAAACGAAGACCTTTCTGCCCGTCAATGTCTTTATCTATTACAGAGAGATTCGTGCGGGATGGCGTAATAGTCTCTGAATCGTTCGCTTTGATACAGGGATTTGTTTTGTAGCAGGCTCCTTGTCTGCCTACTTGAACTGAATGGAAATGAAGAAGAATTTCAACTATTATCAATTTCACGGCACGTTGCTTATTTTGTTTATCTACTTTATTATTCGGTCTGCAGACAATTGTTTGAAAACTTGTTTTTCGTTGAAAAATGTAAGGTATGGTTTAGATTTATTTAAAGCATTGAAAAAGTTTGATATACACATTTCCAATTAGTACCTTAAAATATTTTAATAAATGTAACAAATATACCCAAAACGTACATGAATAAACTCAGTAACAAATTTTTATTCTAAATTTTACCATTGATCAATAACTTAGTTACTTTTTCTAGGCTTATTCTATTAACTGATACATCAGTGAAGAAGTATTAACTTCATCTTTGTCAATCAAATGTATATTTTCGAATCCCCACGGAAAAATAACGATTTGTTTGTTAGAAGGTATATTTAATTAAAATGAAGGAATATAAAAAAAAAACCTTCCTAAAGCTAGATATTATCACGGTGATACTTCAACCGTAATATCTTTCCACCTAAATAGGTGTATAATGGGTGTTAAGGTCGAATTTTTGTATTTAAATACTATTTCCTTGTATAAAAGATACTTGAATAATATAACAAAATATGAGCACATCCAATAAAGTCACACCCAACAACATCCAACAAATAATTTCATGCACTATCGGTAATACAAGTAAAACATACGATATATTATGCAACATATTGTGACATATGATTCCTGACATAAAAGTTCTGCTTAAAAAAAACCGTTACCACTTCAAATTGAAAAAATGGTCAAAAATTTAAAAAGGTTCAAATAAATATAATATATGATACATTTTCTTTCCAAAAATCCGTACATTGCGGGAAAATTAACTGAAAATACGCCCATCGAATATATCTATTTCTAATTTTAATTCAAATTCGGAAACTTCTTATATTCATAAACGTAATTTGTCAATTTGATAAAATGTGACGTAAGATCTTAATTTTACGTTACATCTTATCAAATTGACAAATTACATTTTATCAAATGTAACGTTAAGACACAAATTACAAATCTATTATAACGTTAAGATCTTATCAAATGTAACGTTAAGGTACAAATTACATGGTATCAAATGTAACGATATGCGTCTTATCAAATATAACGTTAAGGTACAAATTACATCTTTTCAAATGTAACGATATACGTCTTATTAAATGTGAGGTTAAGATTATATATTTACTTTCTTTCGCACCCATTATTGAAGGAAATATGATGAAATATTGGCCTGTGAACATGTTCAAAGTATAATTTCCTTTTGCTAATAAATATATGCCAACCTAAGTAATACCCTTATATTCCTATGTTGGTTTTATAAGACAGAGCAGTAATTTTGTATTGACATGTTTTTTTTTAATTACTGTAGATTTGAGAGTTCTCTTCGAAACATAAATTTAAATTAAATGCGAACGGCGTAAAAAAATATTTGTCGTTCGGGCAACTTGCTGTTAAATTAAACTTTGATATATGCATATATATATATATATATATATATATATATATATATATATATATATATATATACACTTCAATAATCTCATTTATTTTATATAATTTATTTTGAAAGACAGCGGATCTCACAAAACATCGTTTTGAATAATATGCCTTGTTTCGTTCTGTAAACACGTTTACCTATATAAGTCTTGGGTTTTCGAGAACCTTGACCGTCCGCAATGAATCATGTGCAGGTACAAGTGTCCGTGTCAGTTGCTCACGGTAGCCGTTGCAAGTGGTCGTGTCTGAACAGAGATTTCCTTCTATAAAATGTAATTTGTAGTAGTCAGTATGGCTTCACACTCATTTTGGTTTAAGTGCAAAAACCACAGTTTTTATAAATAAAATTAAGGAAGTGAGTGCAACATATTAGATACATTGTGTTTTTAATGTTTACAAAATGGCACTTAGGAACAGAAATAATACGATATGTCATATGCAACGAATGACTCATAGAAAATAGATCTAACATGTCGCGATCTAATGTAAATATACTTATTCCTAGCTATACAGACATATATTTTAGTGTAAGTGATGACGCACACCGTGGGATGACGTGCCCACCACCCCACCGTGTGCGTCATCATATCGGTTATAAAGTTTTTTGACGTTTTTTGTATATTCGTAGTCTGTATATTATTTAAAGTAATATACAAAAGCAAATTTTAGTATTTCTCGGCTTGACACATAGCCTCCATATCTGTATCGTGATCATTGTTTAGAGCAAGTTTTATAAAAATGGTTTAATTATTTAGGTATGTTTAAGAAACAAACATTCAAACACATCTTTTGTGAATTGGTATTCCACGCGAATGAGGTTATAAATATATATAATTTAATATATATATATATATATATATATATATTAAATTATATATATTTATATATATATATATATATATATATATATATATATATATATATATATATATACATATATTTATAATTTATATTTTGCTTTGCTACATAAACTATACGTTTGCTAAAATTGTGAGGAGATTCTTTATTCAGTTGCTGGTAAAACCTTATAAACTAATGCAGGAAAACTATACTAAATATACTTTTGTAATAGTCTAAAAACAGGGAATATTTTCTGGTAAAAAAATTAAAAGATATGTTAATGTTATTTGTGCTGATGTGTTGTATAGAAATCCAAAGCGGATAATGAAGATCCTTCTTTGTTATATTTTTTCGCGATGTACGTTATTGTTTATATGTAAATATTGTTAAAGAAATATTAGTATGAAAAATTTTTCTAAATTAGTTTTCTGAATTTTATACTAAGTATACATTAAACTTAAAACTGCTTTGAAAATGAAGCATTGAAAAGTTAAAAATTATTATTATTTATTTTAAAATCTGTTATCATAATACGGTAGTTGACTCATTCTAAATTTTGATATTTTTCGTAGAACATCGTAAAATATAAGTTAATTAAAAACCAGTCTTGAAAAAAATTCAAAAATTGATCCAAAAATAAGCCAGTTGTAGGCTTCTAAATTTGAAGATACGGATAGAGTTGTGTATATCTCTGTCTCTTTCCCTCTCGTGGAATATAATGTGCAATATTAAAAATGACCTCACAACACAGTATTGCCGTCCATCTCTAAACATTAAATTTAAACTTTTGTAACTCGGTCAATTTTTAAGATTATTAAACATTTTTTTCCCTCTTCGTCAGCTTATCCCTTGAAATTATGATTATTGACACCTTCTAAATATGTCCTAATAATCGTCATTTCTTTTTGGAGTTTACGCTAAATTCTAACAAAATTGAAAGAAAGTAAGTATGATTTTGATAAAATTTTGTATTTCAACTAAAGAGTAACTCCTATTTTGATAAAGATATTTAGCATTCAATGTGGACTGTTATAAATTCCATGTTGAATTGTCGAGTTAATTTTATAACTCAAACTAGTTAGCAAACTTGAGACGAGTTTTAATAACAAAATAATTAAACACGGCACAATCTAAAGTAAGCACTCTGATTTCTCATAAAATATACATCAAAGCCTGAAGAGTAACGAAAATATATTCAGAACGCGTCCACTATTACGCAGTCCGTGTCGCGTCACTATCAGCGGAAACGTTACAGTGTTTATTTGAAGTGTGTCAGTTCCTTGCCGTTATTATTATCGAGATTAATAATTTTTGATAATTTCCACGTTTATATAGACGGCGTATCAACCTCAGAGGGAATATTAGTCTGAGTCTCAGATGTTACAAATAAGTGAAATGTTATTTAATTCGAATTGAGTTTCGCCTATCTAAGAAGACTCAACTTATTTAAATATTATTTTGATTTGTACTTAATTAGCTGTATATATTAGAGTCAATTCAGATGTTTGAAATTTATTACAGAATATTCCATGAAACGAACTTCCCGTATTCTATAATTAGGTAAAATAGAAGAGACTGGAAGGAAAATTATGTGTTGGCTTAATTTAATTCTAATTGACTATCCAGTTATCTCAAAAAATGTTTGTTGTATATTATTTGACTTTGATATCAAGGCGGTAATATTCATTCTTGGAGCTTTGACCTTTATATGAGACATTAGTACGCATATTAATCAATCCGTAAAACTAGCCACAAATTAGACACAGTATTAATTTAACTCATAGTAATAATATAATTATAAGAATAAAAATCTGAAATTATAGAATATCATTTTTCTGGTATGAAAATTAACGCTACGAAATTAAAATTCAACACCAATTTAAAATTAAAATTAACTTAAATAGGTACATTCCAAGAACTGTGTTATTTCAGAATTTTAATTTGAAATTTCGTATGAATGAAAAAATACACGTTTCTCGCTAAACTTACACTTAATTGGGCGGGTTCTTTATTCTCGAGGGTTTTTACTTATTTACTTTCGTAGCAAACTTTATATTAATGATTTTGTTCGAAATTTCGTAATGCATCTATTTGAGTAATTACAGTGTACCTGAAGGATTTTTTCTCAGCAAAAAACGTAATAAAAAAACAAAAACAAAGATATTGCATTTCACCCTCGCGTTTCCATGATAACACTCCGATGTATGACTACCGCACTCGGGGCTTGTGCCGATACTCAATCGTGAATATTGGCAATATCCGGCAATATCGAACCTACCTCGAGCGACATTCGCGTGATAGGCAATCGGAAAATATGGTCCAACAACTCAACAGGCATTCGGCAAAATTAAAATGGTCGTTGTAAATCATGTTTGATGGGGCGGAAATGAGTCAGGCGAAATAGTCCAAACAACATTAAACTTCATTGTCGGTTGTTTAGGTAAATTCTTGAATTGCATTTAATATGTTTGTGATGAAAAAAATAAAATAAAATAAAGACGTTTCGACTCATGTTCTGTCTTTTATACTAAAAATCTGTAATAATTTTATTTAAGATTATGGCAATATTTTAATTGAATATACAAAGTGTTTGATTGAATATATTTACGTAATATATTTTTGAAGTAAAATTACTTTTATCACGGTACAGTTACTTCACATGCTAAGAAAAGTTTCTATGTATCTTTACAGTGAAAATTAAAGTTTTCCACTCTGTCGCTAGTCACTCAGCGCGTTGGTGAATAGCCAACTTCCATTAAAATAAGCTTAGCTTATTTCAATTTCTGTGGCTCCACTCGTAACGTTACGTATTAAATTTTATATATAAACAATATTGAGATAATTGGTGTAAAATATTTCTTAAGTGTCTATAGGTACACTTCATAATAATAATTAATAAAACTTCTGTAGCATACTTGGTTACCATACGACCTTTTCAGGGTTTCGTAACTCAAAAGGAAAACGGAATCTTCCAAGATCACTAAGGTTCATTAATCTGTTGCAAACGTTTTTCTCAGAAATCGGTTAACGTAGAAACTTGAAATTTGGGTTAAAAATAAAATAATATTAACCCCATATATATCAATAGATAACCCTTATGTATATTTGCATGAAAATTTTTAGGAGCAAATTAAATACGCGTAATTTTTTTGTTAGATTCCATATATTATGCGGGATATTGTTTGAAAGGATTAGTTATAAGGATTTCTGAAATATTTTTTTTTATCATTTTAGCTGTTATACCCTGCAAAATACTGCAAGAAACTGAAAAAACATTTGCAGAAACGTGTTTTTTTCCAAAACCGAAAATTATGGAAAAATATAGACGTTTACAAGCCTATATGAAAGTCCTATGAAAATTCTAGAGATAATTCTAGCTGTCATAGTTTTTGAAAAATGCATCATGTTTTTTGTGAAAAATTAATGTTTCTTTAAAATTTAGTATAAATTCAATGTACCTTTAAATGTTTATAAATGCGTAAATGTATATCGAACACCCGTAGTGCGAGTTGCACTAGTGTTTGAGACTTTTTTTATAAATGTAGGAATTAAGTATTTCTGACGCTCTACTAACCGTAATATTTTTAAGAATCTTAATAATACGTATAACGCTGATAATTTTATTTTGTGTTACTAATTTTTGTCTGCCTATTTAAGGGAAAATTTATGTTTTAACTTTTAGAACTTAATCCGATTTCTTTTTAGAGTCCACAAAACAAGGTACCCATTGGCCAGATAAATAGTTATCATATTGTAGTAGCTAATATATAAATAATATTTCTTTCACAATTAAATGAAACTACGTGATGTAGTATTATTTCTACTTTCTTCGTGTTCTTTACCACGACCTAGGTTTCGTTGTATTACAACATCTTCAGGTGAGCTATTAGCAAAGATCTTTGCTAAAGTGGTAAAGAACATAAAGAAAGTAGAAATAATACTACATCACGTAGTTTCATTAAATTGTGAATAACGAATTTCTACAAAATTAACGCCAAATATATTTAATATTATTTCGTTATTAAATTAAAAACCTTTATAGCGAAAAAATTTATATCGCCATCTAATCAAACATTATGAAACAAATTCCTATTAGCTGCTTGTTTGTGAAATAAATTTCGATATAAATTAAATAACTAGCAATATGTGAATATCCTAAATAATTTCTATGGAAAATACTTACCAAGATATAGAATTGCAATTGATGTCTGTTTACACGGTTCCTCTAATATTTTATAATGTCTGTTAATTAACCAAGAATTACAATAACAGCCAGATTTTGGACTGACGCAGCCTGGTTTAATATTTATTAATATTGTGGATGTATCATTTACACTTACATGATTTTATCTAATTCACAGAGTTTTATCAATAATTTCATTTATTATTCCAAATATCCTTTCAATACGAAGAGGTAAGTTTCTAGACACAGTCATATAGATATCCTTAGAATTTTAGCAATTCAAAAAAAAATCATACTTTTTGAATTACATGCCCTGTTATTCATTTTAGGAATTATGATAATATTTAGCCGATATACTTAATAAAATTTTTTTTCTCTGTCATAATGTTATATTCCGTTTTCTGGTTTCGAGCTAACTGTTTTATTAATTCCAAATTTTCGTTTTCCCTTTTGGTTACTAGATCTCAAAATAAAACAAATATATCAAAAGCAGAACCACGCTTCCAACCCATCGCCCAAATACTAATAACAATACAAATAAAATATTAAAAACGCAAGAGCAGCAGGTTCTAGACCTCAGCAAATTTTGTTAATATATATTTGGACCATAAATTGAATCTGGTCATTTAGCTGATCTCAAAGTGTGATAGCAGCAACGCATTAATTAAATCGTGATGCCGATCAAGTGCATTTGTTACTGGTTGTGTGTTTCAGGAAAGTAATTGCGTTATGGTGGTCAGTACCGTTTCATGTTGTATTTCTGGGGAGATTGCAAATAACTAATTAGTGGACCTGTATTATTCCATATACAGCCAGTTAATTGGGTGTTCAAGATTTTGCGGTATTATTTTACATATTATATATCATATGTATTGTAGTTTATGTACATTTAACTTTTTAAAGTGCCATTTAGAGAAAAATGAATGCATCTTATTTAACTTTTTTTTTCACTAATCGAGTATAACCAACCCAATATCAGAATGATATTCCCATAATAATTAAAAACTAATTAATGTTACACAATATTTCAACAAATCTTTACTGGTAGCTTCATAATTTTTTTCCGTCATATCAAATTTCACTAAAGCATTATCTGTAATTTAACAAATAATATTCATGAACTAAAATAAAATTTTTGCAAAAATATAATTCATCAACAAATAGGAAAATGAACGGACCGATTATGTTTCTTATGAAAATTTTAATTTTCTCTTGAGATATCGAACCCATATGATATCAGATTATATGCAATAAATATCGATTCGATGTGCAATTTTTTTGCGCAGATCGTAATTATACGCGTTAAAAAATTCAGAAAAATTAAAAAAAAATTTATTGTAAGTTTAGAAGGAAGAAAACAATAGCTATTTTAAATAATGATACAAATATTATAATTCTATTAAGTTTACTGCTTCTATTAATATTTATGAATAGGATGGCATTCATATTGGTTTTAAATACTTTCAATATGACACAATTTTTTAAAATATACACCATATGGGTCGCAATATTATTTTATTAAAAATAAATACATATGTATTCTTATTAAGTTACTAAAATATATGATTATCACCTGTAGCATTTGAAAAGCTAAAACTTCTTTTAATACTTGCGTCTATTAATTTTTGCGTATAGTGACGATAAAATGCCGTGCAGTACATAAAAACGTAATATGTTAAAATATATGATTGCTATTAAATATTTTCTATGTATTTTGACGTGTTTCCATTGAGGGAATATAATTTCGCATTTCAAAGTACCCAATAAATAATAACTCGCTGACGGGTCTAGGTAATTATGCAGCTGTATGCAATATGCTTTGGTAAATATGCAGCTATATACAAAATGAGTAAGAACGCAAATGAGTGGTAAAATATTTATCTGAATACAATTTTTAAGACAATACCATATTACTTAAAGACAGGATTTTTATTTTTATATACATTATATTCTTATCACAGTAACTAACGCACGACACTTAAGTCATAAAAAATAAGAAAGGCAAGTTAAAGTTTGCAAATATAGACGTGTTTAGTATTATTACGCATATACTCTGCACAAATTTGTGCGGCTTTTTGTATAATTTTTCCTAAATATAACCACGTTATACGGCTAGTCAAACAAATCAGTCAGATATAGTTTTTGTTTTTAAATATATTATATTCTTATCACAGTAACTAACGCACGACACTTAAGTCATAAAAAATAAGAAAGACAAGTTAAAGTTTGCAAATATAGATGCGTTTAGTATTATTACACATATACTCTGTGCAAATTTGTGTGGCTTTCTTTATAATTTTTCCTAAATATAACCACGTTATACGGCTAATCAAACAAATCAGTCAGATATGGTTTTTATTTTAAAATATATTATATTCTTACCACAGTAACTAACGTACAACACCTAAGTTATAAAAAATAAAAAAAAGTAAGTAAAATTTTCTAAACTCTACATGTTTCCATTTGTGAGAACAAACTCGAAAGTCTTAATCAAAACGCCTCGTTGATAACGGAGCTTATGCAATTTTTACGTTTAACTTGGTACTTTGTCTTAATTAATTTTCGAGCGAGAAATAATTTTATTCAAATAATATGTACTATATACTCGCCAGGAAACGTAGCCGTAATAAAAATTAGACATATAAGAATAGCTTATCTATTTAGAGTTTATATATCATTAATAATATAGTCATTTTATGGTTTGGGCTAATCGTTTTCTTTGACGTTTGCTTTTTGGCCATTTGTTTAGTATACAGGTTACAGTCAGGGAGCCTATACCATATTTTGATTATAATTTGTCCACCGTTTTTTAAGATGGGTTTCAAGGAGGATGATAATAAATTAATTATTTATATCTTAAGTCTGGCAGTTTCCTTAAAATAAAAAAAAAATTATTTAATTCGTCGTGATTATAATTTGACTACATTAGATTTAAATAAATTTACCATATAATCAAAGATGATTAAAATTGGAAGGCGGAGAGCACTTCATATATAACATATAAAGTTTAACTCTTTATCGTTTTAATTATTGTTGCCTATATTTTCTGCGTGAACAAAAAAAATAGCCACATCAAAATGTTTAAAAATTTATCCAAAATATCAAGTCAGTGCCATTAAAAAAAATGTCGCCTAAATTTCTGAATAATAATGTTTATACCTGTAATAATGATTAACTGAATTACTTAGTTTTGATTTATACAACGGCTAATCCTATATAATATTTTTAATAAATGAAATGTTTCAAATTAACAACCAAAAATATTAAACTCTCCCATAGACTAGAACTTGTTCTTATTACAACGAACGAAGATATATTATTGAATTTGAAGTGAGATAAAAATGTGCCTTTTTAATTTCACAAGATTTTATCCAAAATCTCAATTCATTATTCCAAGAGAGAGTAAATACAATTATGTGAACCGAACGCCCTACGCCAACTCGTTATTTGTTAGCTTTTCGTCTACCCAGAGTACATAAAATGTTTGAATTGGACGGATCTAAAATATGTATTTTGAAATATTTCACGAGAATATCAGTAACTTTTTCATAAACTCTCAGTCAGTTTTCAAATACTCTCGCAAATATTATTTCGTGTAATGTCTAGGAGCTTTCAACAAATTTTTAAATACTGTTATGCAAAACGTTCGTCTGCCCTTGAAAACGCTACTGTCACGTGTAACTTTTATCTCTCGTTGACAAGACAAGAAAAACTATCGTAGGTAGAAAAGAATTTGTAATTCAACATTAAATATTAAAATTACGCGAATTTTGCCTTTGTTTCAAAACAAAAGAGCCTTCTTTATCATTTTCACCTCTAGACATTGGATTGCAATATTTTGTGATGCCACATTTGGTAATCCTGAATATTATGAGGAAACTGTCTTTTTCAGCCTAGTATTTTATAACTTGTCGACACTAGGTAACTTATAGCATATGCTATTTTATCCAACTGGGCAGCCTTCATGTCAATAAATCAGTATTAAATAAAAATAGTTTAAAATTTAATGACTAGAGTTATTGAAGCGTATTTCACTTAAATTTCCAAGTATCACTTCCTAGCTTTATAATTGACGGTTTATGTATTTACAGTATTCTAAACAGTTCAGTTACTTATTCTGTGTTTTAGTCGCATATAGAACTGAACAACCAAATATAAGGACAAGTGTCACATATGGCAATGTTTACAACAAACAAATTTATAACAATTAGTATCATAAATCGTTAAATTTTTTGGCGAGGTAATTATCGTGTAAACCTTTTTCAAATATAATTTTGATGTAACTATCTCGTTAATTTCAGCTAAATCACTTTTACTTGATTCACACCTCATATTGTCTTCAATACATTGGACACTTGTGAATCTTTGAAGCGCAATATTTTCCATGTACATTTTCATATTTATAAATTTTAATAAATAAATGTAATATCAAAATTACACTTCCTATCAACGTGTTAAAAATATTGAATCTACTGTTTAATACTGCAAGGAAATGGGAGAGTAATAACTACGTGAAGCGAAACTTTGCAGCATTTATCGCGATACAATAAATCAATGGTTACAGTCTGAAATAAAGCCTCTTTCGTTCCTTTCTTCCCGTCAATGTCTTTATCCATTATAGAGAGATTCGTGCGGGATGGCGTAACAGTCTCCGAACCGTTCGCTTTGATACAGGGATTTGTTTTGCAGCGGGCCTCTTGTCTGCCTGCTTGAACTGAACGGAAATAAAGAAGAATTTCAACTATTAGCAATTTTACGCCGCGTTGCTTCTTTTGTATATTTACTTGACAATTCGGTGCGCGAAAGTCGATACCAAATTTGAGCTTTGTTGGAAAGTTTAAGGTACTTGTTAGATTTTTTCAAAAGCATGAAAAAACTCTTATTTTATATTCCCATTTCCGATTATTGCATTAAATCGTTTAAATTAGTATATGAAACATTTAATGAGAATATTATTTACCTTTGAGCGTTCGCCTTAGTATTTATTATATTAAGTCAGATTTCTTTTATATAAGTTTAGTCTTGTTTCATCGTATAAATTTTTAAGGAAAACCAGTGATTATTACTTAATCTTTTTCAACAAACTATATGTTTTCGAATTTAAAAAAAGATTTATTAATTACATGGTTTATTACGTTGAAATAATTGAAAATAAATCAAAGATTTTTATTAAAATATTTGTTATCGAGGTGTGAGTATCTGTGTGTTGGTTGTTAAGTCAAAATTATTATATTAATTTACTATTTATTTGTGTAATTAACAGCTTGCAAGTCAAGGTGTTAAAAAGAAATAATGATAAAACTTGACGCACACATTTGTAAGAAATAGAAAAATTCATGAACATAGTGAGAGCAGTTCGAAAACCAAAAGATGACGCCATTTTGCTTTAAATAGCAAAATAGGTTACGCACATGTTGGTAAGAATAACACAAAATATATATTTGAATAACGACACGTGAATAGATAACACAGATTGAACAACACGTGATTCTTGGGAAAGTTTGAATAAAAAAAACGTTACTAATCTTATTAGGAAAACTGGTACATCATTGGAAAAATCTTACGTAATTGTTTCTTACGTAATTGAGAGCCTTTTTGAAATGATTTTTTGCACTATTCAGAAAAGTTTGATAAAATATTAAATTCCTAGTTATATGTAACGATATTTGTACATTTTATTGAAATTTGTACTTGAAGAAAATTTTCTAATAAAATTAGATATATTTTATTATGTAAGTTTGTATTTACCTAATTCACTTCCAATGATTTTAATATATAAATAGAAATAAAGAATTATATGAACGAGAATAGTTTCTCTTTATAACAAACATATTATAATTTTCTTTAATTAGATCAATTTAAAAATAGAAAAAAATGAAAAATAAAATATCCCGACTTATAAAAATACCTACGCCACGTTTAAATGTCACGTTGAAAAATGGTGATTTTGAATATATTTATTGAAAATTCAGACTTTCCTGTAAACTTTAAATTAAAAATATGTCCATCCAACATATACAGTTGTAATTTTACTTTGCACTCGGAACGAAATGGAGTTTCCGATTTCCATATTTTCGGCCCTGTTTTAAATAACAAAAATAGATTTTCTTCTATTTAATCCACCAAATTAAAAAAAAATTAAATATTTCGGCTTATGAAAATACCTACACCATGTTTAAATATCACGTTTAAAAAAATTTTAATTTTGAATATATTTATGGAAAATCCAGATTTTCCCGTAAACTTTAAATTAAAAATACGTCCATCCAACGTATACAGTTATAATTGTACTTTGCACTCGGAACAAAATGGGGTTGCCGATTTACATATTTTGGGCCTAGTATTAAAGCGCGTGAATTTTAGCAGACGTAAATTGGCAATTTGCCCGAGGACGTTATGAATGTATTCATTTAGAATTAAATCCATGGGCATCATTGAAAGGAATGTGAAAAAATATTCGACTGCAAACATGCTCAAAATATAATTTTCGTAGACAAGTAAATATATGCCAACCTAATTAACACTCTCATATATTGCTTCGGATCGCTAGAGGCAAAGCAGGGATCTTCTATGGATACATTTTTATCATTTATTAGGGGTTGGAGGTTTTGCTTAATAATATAACTGAAATACAATACTATTTATACGTAAATTCTATATTGTTCTTAATATTTAAAAAATTTTATTCAGAGATAGAAAGAGGGATTTATATATATATATATATATATATATATATATATATATATATATATATATATATATATATACATATGTGTGTATTAATATTAGTGATGATGAAATGTATATTGTATTTTGATTCATTGGATATGCTCAGGGCAGCCCATATTACTCAAATCAACGACAAAAACTTAATGTGTGAGTGATTTCTTGTGTTAACACGTCTCGATTTTAATTCCAATCATGTACTATGTACGCAGCAAATTTCACCAGAATTCGTTAGCAGTTTAGATGTGATTAAGCAACAAACATTAAACAAATTTCTGTTGTAATGGTTTTTCATGCGAATTAAGTAAATAGTATGTTGCTTTGTTCCATGAACTATAGTAATAAACACTTATTTTCTTTCGATTTTGGTTGCTTGTTAAATCTATGTTTGTTTAATCTTGTGGACTTATACGGGTTGAATCTATGCAAAATTTATTTTTGTAATAGTGCAACAGGTGCGGTACATTTTCCGTTAAAAAAAAGTTTTGTAGAGAAATCTAAAGTAAAAAATTAATACAGTTCTTTATTATATTTTTTCACGCCGTACGCACTTGTTTATACGTGAAAATTAATGAATAAATAATAAAGTTTGAAATAATATAAATTAAAATGTTTAATTTTATTTATACTAGTTCAAAGATAAATTTTAATAAAACAAAAATAAAATTACAAATTGAATTTTTCTTTATAAATCTAGATTTATATATAAAAGTTCATTCGGGTATTTCAAATTTATTTTATGCTACTCCGTATAAAAAAATATCCAGAATAAATAATTAGGTAAAATTAATAATATAGGAAGGAAGCAAAATTATGTGATGGTTACAAATTCTAGTTTTTTTTGTAACCAAATGTTAGTTGGTTTTTTAATTATCCCAAAAGTTGTTTGTTGTGGTTTATTTCTCTTTACCATTAGAGGTGAGAATATTTAGTCTCATAGTCGAAGAAAATTATGAAGGATATGAAAATTGACATACTTCAATATGTCTCAAAATGCGTAAAACTATTTTCCCTGGATGTATTAGGCAAAGCATCAATTTATATTATAGAAATATCGTAATAATGACAACAACAATTTTAAATTAAAATATAATTTTAATTATTATACTGATTTATTTACAATTAAATAAAACTACGTCTACACGTATTATTTCTACTTTCTTTAAGTTCTTTACCACAACCTAGGTTTCGTCGTATTACAACATCTTCAGGTGGGCTATTAGCAAACATACCTTTGCTAATAAGTGGTCGTGGTAAAGAACTTAAACAAAGTAGAAATAATACTACATCACGTAGTTTTGTTTAATTGGCAATAATTAATTTCTACAAAACTAACGCTAAATATATTCAATACTTGATTTTTTCAATAAAAATTAACATCTTGAGGTTAAAATTCCCAAAAACAATTTGCTTTTTTAGTCCCTTACCTAATTTTTGAATATAAGCACTACAAAATTTTGATACTTTGTGGTTCAGTGTATTGTGTAAAGAAAATTGTGTGTGTGTGTTAGTTGAGCTATAAATTTTATATTTAACGTATGATTGACAAACTTTATGTAACACAAATTTTTTTATTTATGTATCCAAAAGTTTAAAGATACTTTTTTACATTTTTATTTTTCGTACAAAAATTTATCTAGGTACCCATGGTTTCTTTAGCCAATATATTAATTACTGTCTTATAAGGAAAATAATATTATCAATGTAAAATTATATAATTTTCGATATTTTGGCCATAGCTTTCGC
Organism: Druceiella hillmani; assembly: GCA_039881145.1. Taxonomy (NCBI): domain Eukaryota; kingdom Metazoa; phylum Arthropoda; class Insecta; order Lepidoptera; family Hepialidae; genus Druceiella; species Druceiella hillmani. Next base: position 33,690,282 of record JAYKKI010000014.1, on the reverse strand, counting down.
GCATTTTTGCTCCAAAATAAAGAATCCTTTTGATTTTAACGTGTAATTTGAAATATGATATTGAATAACAATACATTTAGAAAACCTAAATGTTTTTAACAGTAAATGTATTTTTATCTTAAGAAAGAGAATCCAATTTCCATATTATGATATTTTTTTAACGAATTTCTCTTAAAGAATCATAAAATATATTTTTAATAATTTCACTGAGAAATAAGTTATTTAAGTTTTCGATTAACATAAAAATTATTTAATAAATTCGATAATTATGTCCATTAATATAAGTATTAGAAAATAATCCAGATAAGTATTAGAAAATAGTTAAACAAATATTTATTTATTAGCATTTTATCAATACAAAAGTACATGTTTTATCAATTCAACAAATCCTGCCCTTTATTCCGCTGACTATAATATTATATAGCCAATTTACTTACTTAAAAATATATTTATCTTCATAACAGCCTGTTTCTCGGAAACTGTTGAACAGTTAAATGTGTTTTTGTTAGTTAATATCCAAAGCAACTCTGCTTCAAACCTATTGTCCAAATACCAATAAAAGCTGAAGCGTCAAGAACAGCAGGTTCTGGGCCTTTGTATATTTCGTTTTGCATAAATTAGCGCCATAAATTGAATCAGCCCAGTCAGCCTATCTCCCCAGTATGATAGCGCGAATGCATTAATTAAATCGCGATGCCAGTTACTGCGTATGTCACTGATCGTCTCCGATGTGTTTCAGCATTGCAATTGCGTTAGGGTGGTCGGTACAGTTTTGTGCAGTGTCTATGGGGAGGTCGCAAAGAACTAACTAGTGGACCTCTATAGTTTCATATACTTCCAGTTAATTAAGGCCTAATGCTAAAGACTTTACGATACAAAGTTGCGTATTATATTTAATATACACTGCAGTTTTTGTAGATAAAACTTTTTAAAGTCTCATGTAGCCATAAAGTAACTAACTATGAATTATTTGTTTTTTTTACTAACTTCCTGTGACCTTAAATAAAAATAGTTCTTTTGTTACCCATGTTAGTAACATCTAGTTTTACTGAAGTACTATGATTTACCTCCACCCACCACTCTGATATTTACAAAATAAAAAAAATCACATGCAATTCATTCTACGTGAAAGAAGTGAAATTTCTTGGACGATTTAAACCTTGATTTCCAAGTAAATAGTAAGTGATAAAACGGCAGAGAGAAAGAGAATATACTAAGCGTATGTCCATAGATGTACTAAATTTGCACGAGAAGATTTTGATACTATAGATTCAGAAAAAATATTAAAACGTCCTTAAAAATCGACTGAAATATCAAAATAACCTTCATATAAATTTACATAAACAATAGTCATATAAAAAATAGCCGCGGTGCCAGAACCAGAACACAGCAAAATGTGGCTGAAGGAAGTTAGGATGTATTACTCTTCTTGTAAATTATGTTCACGACAAAAATATATGATTCAGAAAAATATTTAAAACTATAGATCCAGAAAAATGATTAAAACGTCATCTAAAATCAGCTTAAACATCAAAAAATCTTCACATAAACTTACATAGACAATGAATAATTATGTTCACGACAAAAATACATGCGGATTCATGGTGAATTTATAAATAAATTAAGTACACATCTTATTAGTCCTGTAATGGATGATGTTAACGCAAAATTAGTAATAAGATAATCATAAATAAATAAATAACTTGACAAAACTTGGACAGTTTACTTTTGATATAAATAAGTTAAAAATCAGTTATGAGCGCCATTTTTGTTTGTTTTCACGCAAAATTTTGACAGTTTACTTTAACACACACAATGCCCAAAACAACTAATAACGGTAGTGAGCGTCATTTTTATATTGTGTTTGCGAAAAATTTTGGCAGTTTATTTTTAACAAATATAATGTACATAGTAGTTGATAGGCACTATTGAGCGCATTTAGGTTTGTTTTCGAGCACGCGTACACTTTTTGTCTTATTGTATCGTGTTTATCTATATCTCTCAATTGTTAGCTAAGTACCTATTATTCGTTTTTCTGGCGGTAGATTTGTCACATTCTGGACGTCACAAAGGGCAGCACGTAAAACATTGCGACCTTGAAGATTTTACTTTCATCATGCCCAAAGAGGTTTCATTTCAAGAATTGAAATATACCAGTATAGAATTGAGCTATACGTCACAAGGAATCATAGAAATCAAAGAACATAAAATCCCACAAAATGAATTCAAAATAATGAGTGAGTGAAACATTTCATTTTATAATTTTCCATTTATTACAATAGGTTCGAAACTCCTGTCAAAACGCCATGTTGATAAAGGCGTTCAAACAATTTATACGTTCAACGTTGTACATTATAATCTTACTTAATTTTTGAATGCGAAACATTTTCAATAAAATGATAATGCGCGATATACTCGTCAAAAACGTAACAGTGGTAAAGTTTTAACATTTCAAAACGATATTAGGTGGATCGAAATTCTTTCGTAAGCATTGTTCATTTAGAGTTTTTGTTCTATGAACAATGAAAAGACCTCATGTAGTTTTTGCTCCTCCTTTTTATGTTTGCTTTTTATCATTTTGTTTAGTACACAAATTAAACTAAAATATGCTGTAAGCTACCTTCACGCCAGAACATATTTTGGTGATAATTTCTTCACCATTGGCGTTTCTAAGATGGACTTTAAGGCAGATGATTGGAAACGAATTATTAAGATTTCAAACCCGGCGGTGTATCTGATATTAATGACATATTCATTTTGTCATTTATTTTCGAATCATTGCATGGTATTATTGTATGTTAAATTACTGCGCAATATTTAAACTGTATTAAGCTTCTTCTAGATTGAATTTAATTTTATCGACCTGCACAATTAATTAAAAGAATGGATGTTCACCAATATAATAAATTTTAATCCGTAATCTTCAAGGAAAAGTTTGATAATCAGTTACTTCGATGGAATTATCTTACTATTATTGAATTATTTACAAGAATTGCGGAAGAATGTATTTGATATAGATTAAGAATAAACCGATGTTGATTGAGGTCAATTTCAAGCAGTCACACAAAACCGAGTGAGTGAAGTACCAGATCAAACAATATATCTCTTTCTTTTTACGAATTTCACCTTCGTGGGCGATGGATATATTCGTATGACTTTCTGAAACAAAAAAGTTTAAAAGCAGTTTAATTTCGTTAAACAGCATGTTTATTTCAACCTTTTAATATCCAAATTAATAAAAATATAAATAGCGAAACAAATTATTTCAAAAAATAAAATTTTGAAATCGGGTTTCTTCTCCAAAAAAAGTATAGAATATCTCTAAAAATGATTACTATACATAGTAAAAAAGTTAAAAAAATTAAAATTTTATAGCGCTGTAAATTTCAATTAGGTATATATCTATGTACAATATTTATGATGATATAAGTATATCGAACATATTGTCAAAAGATGATTAAAATTTGAAGGCAAAGAAGATGACGTGGTTACTTTTTAAAAAATTAAGCCAATTCAAAATGTGTATATAAATATGCAAAAATCGAATCAATATCATTAAGAGAAATTTATTTTCTACATTTCTGAATAATAGTATTTACGAATTAATTATCTAACAAATAATTGAATAATGGCACATGATCAATATGTTATCAAATGGAATATTCCCCAATAACAAGCAAAAATATATAAGCCTCCATAGAGATGAATTTGTTCTTATTACAAAAAAAGTAACAATGCTGAATTTCAAGTAAGATTAGGATGTGTAATCTTTATTCAAACCTTAATAATTATTACAGAATAAATGTTAATAAAATTGTGTATACCTAACAACGTTCACTTGTTATCTGTTACTTTTTGAATCCACAAAGTGCGTAGAAGGTTTGAAGTGGATATAAAATGATATGTTTTGAAATATTTCACGTGAATATCAGTAATTTTTGACAAATTCTGAGACTGTTTTCAAATACATTGGCAAATATTATTTCACGTAACGTCTACGGCCTCTTACAAATTTCTAAAAACTGTCTCGTGTAACTTTCATCTCTCGTTGACATGGCAAGAAAAGCTATCTTAGGTAAAATACTTAATAATTCCGCCTTTAATATTAATATAACGTGAATTCTCCTTGGCTTTGAAGTAAACGAGGTTTCTTTATTATTTTCACCTCCAGGAGTTGAATTGCGATTTTTTGTGATGCGACTCTTGACATCCTTCCATCTTATGAGGAAATCATCTTTTTCTATCCTGAAGGGACGAGCTTTTTGAAATATTCAAAAGCTTAGCAATATTAGTAAATGTATGACTATTTTATCCTATTGGGTAGCCATCATGTTAGTAATATATAGGTTTCTTGTATGTCATTGACGAACCGAAAAATGGAGATAGGCCAAGCTATGACTACGTTAGTGACAAAATTGAAAATGAAAAATGTTTTTTAAAAAAATGGTGGAGCATGGAAGCAAGAGCCATACAACAACTTCTCCACAGACTTTTCCAAACTAAATGTTAACTTAAACGAGTGTCAAATGTAAAAAAATATTCTCAGTTTTTTCAAAAAATTACAAAATTCGAAATTTTTTTCAAACTATACATAAACGAATAACACGTATGTGTCTTTTCTCATACTCGTTAATTTTTTCTTGATTTGGAAATATTAAAGATATGATAAAAAGGGCGTTGACGCCCTTTTTTGTTAAGTTGCTGCCTCGAAATTAAAATGGTTTAATTTTCGCTAAATTTAAAAAATACCGTTTTTTAATGGTACATCTTTCTAAAATCTCATCTTATTGATGCTGTTATTAGGAAAAGGTCACACTTTGATGAAGTTCTAAAGTATAAATCCGCATTTTATAACTTTTTGGAGATTTTAATATCGTGTACAATTTTCCCAAATATTAATATGACGTAACTATTAGGTTTAGTTAATTCAACTCAATAATATTCTATGGTTTAAATTTGCAATAGAACACGGGTTGTTATAGGCAATATGGATTAACTAACAAAATACGGGTATCGATTGTGAATTTCTGGCACAACGTTAAATTTTTTGGATGTTTTGGTTTTGTAAATAATGACATAGCTTGAAAGGTTTTAAAAATAAAAACAGCACACTTTAACTTGCCTGTGCTTAAACTGATATTGCCCTTTAGTGACAGATTTCTATAATAAGTTATACACACTTTATTTGTTTGTATGTCATAAACTTCTAAAAGTTTCATGTCAATTAGGTAAGCTGTTTGTAGCATAATTTAAAAAAAAGTTTGTTCTTTACAAAACTAATACTATAAATAAGTACTATACTATAAATACAAAACTAATACTATAAATAAGTATAATACTATAAATATAATATAGGATTTAATATTATTTCTACTACCTACAGAATCTCTAAATGAATATAACATAAAACATGTGAAATTTTAGAGATAAAATTACTACTCTTTGTCGATTAGTAACAAGGTGCTAGTATGGAATAGCTATAATATTTAAGTCTTTAAATTTAACATATATTTATTGCTATTATCACGCACTAATTTATTCTTCACGTTTAACCTTTCCCTCGCTCTTCCAATAATCATTAAGTTGATCCAGCCACACTATATAATGTTCGTTTGAAAATCTCTGTCGTTTGAAATTTTTTTAAATATTTAATTCTCCTTAACTTCAGCCAATCTCATTTGCTTTATTTTCTTTTTTGTATACATTACTTACTTGTAAGACCTTTTCAATTACTTTACCTTAAAATCAACTAAACCATTAACAATTATTTAAAATGTATTCAGCCACCCTTTATACAGTTTTATATATAATGATCACTTGAAAAATCTTTCTTCAGTCACTTAAATTTAATTTCAACCAATCTATTCCTATTTTATTTAAATTCAAAATATTATGCATAAAATATTTCGAATCCCCTTTTTTATATATTTAATCATTCTTTCTTCTACACTGTATTATTTATGCACTGTAGTATTATTTAATTTATAAATAAATTGATTTTCCCCCATAAAATGTTACTTCCAAACGTAATTTGTCCATACTAATCTTCGTGTCCATGTAGTTAATAAAGTATTGAATATATTTGGCGTTAATTTTGTAGAAATTCATTATTCACAATTAAATGAAACTACGTGATGTAGTATTATTTCTACTTTTTTTAAGTTCTTTACCACGACCCAGGTTGTATTACAACCCCACTTTCATTGTATTACGAGCCCACCTGAAGATGGTGTAATACAATGAAACCTAGGTCGTGTTAAAGAAATTAAAGAAAGTAGAAATAGTACTACATCACGTAGTTTCATTTAATTGTGAATAATAAAGTATTGTAATAATTGTGAATAATAAAGTATTGTAACTAAGAGTAACGATAATTATCAAAATGTTAGATATATCATACATTTTAAATACTCGATAAGGATGGGGGAGGGGTGAAATATTTATTAAATTGAGATTTACATCCTTAAAAGAAGCCCCTTGTATTTTTTCCTTCCAGTCAATGTCTTTATCTATACAGAGAGATTTGTGCGGTTTGGTGTGATGGTCTCTTAACTGTACGCTTAAATACAGGGATTAGTTTTGTTCTCCTTGTCTGAGAGCTTGAAATAAATGGATTAGAAAACAATTCGAACTATTAACAACTTCAAGCCCGTTGCTTCTTTTGCATACTTACTTGACTATTAAGTTCACAGAGAGTCGATTGGAAATTTGAACTTTGTCGAAAGATTTATAATTTGAGTTCCACTTTTCCGGAAATGTTTGTTATTCTCCTTCTTGATTATTTCAATATAACGGTATGCATTAAAACTCAAATTTAAACATTGTTCGTTTATATAAAATTAATTTAATATTATTGTTTTTCAAATATTAATGGACAACGTAAGTCTTCTTTCTCAATTTACTCAGTTATTTTGTCGCGTCAAGGATTGATGAAAATCTCATTGATCTTTGTCCACTAAGTAAACGTTTGTAAATTTCCACGGAAAAAGTTTTTGTTTAATGTTTTGTTTTATTTGTTAAATGGTGCGTTCTACTAAAATAAATGAAGATGAATTACACAATCTTTACGAAACCAGCTCTTATCCAAGTGACAGCACTACATGTCGGCACTATGGCAGTCAATTCTAAATTGTTGTATTCAAATACTATTATTGAACAAAAATTTTAACAAAATTCAACACACACATATATAAGGAAAATAGGCAGTAATACAAAAAGTAGTAGCAATATGAAAATCTAAAAATAACGCAATATTGTATCCAAATATGTCAACATATAGAGCCCCATCTAATATTTTCATAATATCAGGAATACCTAAGCAATACATAATCTCGATATTTGTATTCTGATAAGGCTAATTTTACTTGGAAAACCAGTCCATGATTGGAAAAAAAATTATAGGTACACATAAGTATTTCTTAATGTAATTATGTATATCAGACTGAAAATTTGATATTAAATTGGTTGTATACTCTTCAGACCCAGTATAAACCTGTGTACGAATCTTGTTTCATGTTCTGCTTCATTAAAATTTGAATATCCCTCCTAAAGTGTATTTTCTAATCTTTCTCGGGCTTATGCTATGTAAACACATCGGTTGGTTAACCTGTTACACGTTAAAAGCTGTCAGTGACAAAATGGCCGCAGTCTAGTTAATAGTTGATTGAGGTTAGTTGCCTTCACGGGTAAGTCATGTACCTAAATAGTCCTTTAACGAATATTTTTTGTAATTTTCTAGTGTTATTTATAAATATTAGTAGTTAATTAGATATTTGGACTTGTTTTCAAATTAATTTATCACTTTTTTATTTAATTTTAAGCAATGGTAGAATTTTTTTCTAAAATGTGCACATTCACGTATTTTGGGATTCACAACGAATTTTAATTAAGTAAGAAGAAATTTAAATGAAAAAATATTAAATGTAAATAAGTTTAAGACTAATTTAATCCACGCATATGTTATTGATTTTGAAGTTGAAGACATATCTGGACATATCTGCAACCCCCATATCTGAGTAAAGAACACTTAAAAATCAGCCTAAACACTCTCCAGAATATCAATAACGGTATTTTACAAAATGAAAATGGTTCAGACAATGATTATCATGCATAAAACATCCTGAAAAACGCTGACGCAAACAATGACCACAATGTGCAAATATCTTGGGTTACAATGACAATGGTTGAACAACAATAAGCCGAGAGTTCGTGGTCTTGGGTGAGGAAAGAGAACGGTCACAGTCGTGGCATTAATGGCGAAATCATAGAAAATCCTTTAAATGGTGTAAAGGAACTTTGAAAAAAGATTTGTTTTCGTTCATTGCACTGAACGACACTCGTTATTTTGGAGGGAGCTGGAGTCTTGTACAGTACTTTTACAAATATTTTACGATGAGTTTTTGATGGCAGATCAGATTAATAAATATTCTTAGGTGACTAAAAATAAATCCATAAGAGTTACCTTGAACAAAATGAAATCGTTTTTAGCTTTCAGCTTTTATAGCTTTCAGTGCAAATGAGCTCCCTTGGTTACCCCAGAAACTGTCTCTATTAGAAGTTATTTTTGTAATTATTTTTTATCCAAGCTACGCCTACAGATAGATATTTTGCTATTCTATCGGTAGTGTAGTTAAATTGTAAATTTCAATTAGTTTCAATAGCTATGTAGAGATAGGTATTTTGGTATTATATAGGTAGTAGCTGTAAAGTACAATGAATTAAGTGAGGCAAAAAAGAATTAGATAACTTTGGAAAGTTACACTTATTGTAGATAAGTTCCATGCGATTCAATGAAATTACCTAGGGAAGCTGATATTAGCGTCGATAAGCAAACGCCATTCACTGACCATGTAAGATTTCAACAGTTCGTTCCTCAAAAGTCAAATCTGACTGGTATGGAAAACTATGTTTTACCTTCAAAAAATGAATTAATTCTTAATTTTGAAATTTATCAAAGTCTCGGCACAATTTAACTTATTCCAGGAGTAAATAAGGTTTTAAAACTAGAGACGGCTGGCCGTACAGTACTACATCTAAATGAGAGATGTTGGAAACCTTTTGAGTCTAAAGTGGGTTGATACTGAAATAATTGCCACGGCTTTAACAGTTCATAGGGCTGAGCCGTTGTTAATCAGAACAATACAAATATGGGAAGAGTGTGTCTTTATAACCTATTACTAGTATATTCTGATTTTATCACAAGCAATATAAGCAATAAGGCTTTTAGAGCACTTCATAGACCTGGCTTGTATCAACAGTTGATTTACTTATAGAGAAGAATGTGTGAAGACAGAAGATGAAAGTCGGAGGTGATGGAATTTGGTTATTTCAAAATGAGGATCGGGAAAGTCGGGAACTATTTATACTGAAAAGGCAAGCTGGAAGAGCTGGAAAGGTTTCTCTTTTTTTTCTGCAATAAAGAGCAAATAGTAGCCGCCCATCTCCCAGAAGCAAAGAACTTAGAAACTGAACAAAGATAAAGTTATCCAAAATGTACTAAAAGGACAATGGTACTTAGAATGGGATGTGGTATCTATCTGTGTAACCTAAAATATCGAAAATATTTTTTAAAGTTTCATAGACAACGACTAGTAAAATTGTTGTTAATTTTTAAAGTTTTAAAACTGTTATTTTTGCCGAAAACTAAATATTTAACTGACATTTATATTTAGCAATAAAAGTAGTAACTAATGAATACAATTCTTTAGTTACTATTTTTATTGTTTATTTTAATGTAATTAATGATTTTATGATTTTTTATTTCTCTTAAATAATCATTTTCAGTGCAAGTAAAGTAAAAAAATTATGTTTAAGTAAACAAATTATAATTAATTAACACAATTCATCAAACGATTTAAAAACTCCAAATTTAGTCTTAAACAACATATTTGAACCCCCAAAATGAATTTACAAAATAATTTTGGAAAATGGTCTCTCTGAAATGAAAAGTGTACACAATTTGTATGTTTTACTGAAATTTATATTTGAAGAAAAATATCAAACAAAATTAAATATACTTCTTTCCATTATTGTGACAAGGTTAATTTACCAACTTTCCTTCATCATAGTAAAATTATTTTAAGATATATTTTTATGAAAAATCATATAAACGAAAATAGTTCATTTTATAACGAGAAAATAGTTTATTAGGTTTGGTTTAAATAAAAGAAAAGACATTATTTCTTATGATAATATTTGCACCGTGTCTAAATATCACTCTTGAAAATGATAATTTTGAAAATATTATTTATGAAAGTCCAGACGTTCCAGGAAAATTTTAATTGAAAATACGCCCTTCCAGTATATACAATTACAAATATAATTCACATTCGGAGCGAAATGGGGTTACCGATTTAAACATTTTGGGCCCTGTATGTGAGTATGTGAATTTCGGCGTATGTAAATTGGCAGTTTGATGTAGGATGTGACGAATATATTTATTTAATACTTTCACATGCGTCATTGAAGGAAATGTAAAGAAATATTGCGCGGTAAACATGTTCAAAATATAATTTTCGTATGCAAACAAATATATGCCAATGTCGCTAATACCCTCACATTTTGCTTGAGATTGTTTAAAACGAAGCAGTGATCTTGGATTTTTTTAAATTACGGTAGATTCAATATTTATCGTAGTAAAATAAATGAAATACTAGCGATTTGAAAAAATATTTCTTATTTTGAAATTAACTGTAAAACATGAAAGTAAAATATATATACACACGTATACATATCTATTTAAATAAACTGACGATTATATTTACTGCTAGAGTCTTTAATTTTTTTATTTAGGCTGTGGAATTTACTTTGGAAGACAGCAATTCTTCCAACACATCGTTTTGAATAAAGGTAACTGCTTCGTTTTATTGAGTAAAAACTTATATATAGGTTTTGGGCTGTCGAGACATTTGACCAATACATTATTATACATATTGCCTCGTTTTGTGGCGACATGTAACATAAAATCGTCTGATTGTGTATATGTAATCATACAAATGCTAGAAAGACCCATCCCACACATTAAGAGATCAAAAAAACATCCGCAATAAATCGTGTATGTAAAATAAATCTGTATCAGTTGCTTATCGCTGTTGCACGAGATCGTGTAGCAACACATTTTTTTCAAGAAAACTTCGTTCGTAGGAGCCAACATGGCTTCACGCTAATTCTGGCACGAATGCAAAAACACCAGTGGTTTTACCACTATATATAAAATCTACATATACATTTTATGATTAAGTTCCACATATTAAATAAATGGTATTTTTATGTTTATAATGTGTCAATCAGAGAAAGAAACAATACGCCAAGTCTCGGATGTGAGAGAGAAGAATGATTTAGAAAAAACAGATCAACATGTCACGATCTAATATAACGGGGTTAGTCGCACATACACGTTTTAGTGTGAGTGATGACGTACGCCGTAGAACTATGCGCACAATCATACTATTGTTTGAGAAGTTTGGTACTTTCGGAGTTTTTATATTATTTGAATCAACGAGCAACATTGAATTATAATATTTCTTGGGTTAAAACCCAACCTCCATATATGATTCGTAATCTATGTTTATAGCAAGTCTGATTAAAAATCGGTTTGGTTATCGACGTGTGATCGAAGAACAAACATTAAAACTAGTACAGTCATTTAGGCTAAAAAAAGGGGTTAACCTCGGAATGAGAAGGAATAAGCTGAATATTTGTATAAACCTTTATTTTGGCATTATAAATGTTGTTTCATAAAGTCACGTGTGAGCGTCCTTACACCCGTATGCACACACAGTCAGGACTCTCACAGTTAAAAATATATTTTGTCTGAATATTTTACGGATTGGATCGTGCAATAGGGCACGGTCGCCAAAGTAGACTCTTGTTCTTACTCGACTGACAGTTAATGAGAAAGAGAAATACGTTTTTAACTATCTATAAGTCTGACTGACAGTCTTGACCATATGTGGAAAATACAGGCGTTAGATATTTAAGGGCTTTAGATATTCAACTGATTTTCGTGACTATTAAGTCGCGAAAATCAGTTTTTTGGAAATATTTTGCCTTCTTTGCCACAAATTGTATTTGCATTTATTACAAAAGGTGTAGAGTACAAAATGTTCTACGATTTTTTTCTTAAACACTTTTTTATAACGCTCAGCCATATATGCCAGAGCATAAAGTAATTGCGAATTCCTGTTTATAATACCGTTTTCAAACTTAAATATTCGTTAAATGTTAGTTAATTCACTATTTAATATATTATATTTATAAATACTACTTATAAATCGAATAGTCACTTCATGTTACTTACCTTTTTAATATAAATAAAGAAATAATTAAGTGAATTATATAAGGATAACTGTATTTTAAGTAGGAAAGAAATTAAGTACATATTTTTGTTTTAAATAATCAAAACTCATAGACCCGGGTATCATATTAAGATTGTACCTAGAAATATGGACCCTACTCCTACTACACTACTTTTCTATTCATAGCAGGTTGAGCGAGATGTTCCATTGTATAAATAAGACCGGATTATTTTTGAAGGGACTCCTTTCTACTAATCAAGTTGATTCGTTAGTACAGATAATGTAACCGTTATTTTCCCATGCCTGTCATAATGAATAACCTCATTAATCAATAACATAATACCATACCTGTTAAAAATAAGATATTATTAGATATTATTGTAATTATTTTTCAAACGATATGTCCCATAAAATAAATTTTCCTTTTGTATGTGTATGCAAAATATGCATTTTCATGCATATTACAATCACTATTTACATTAAAAACATATACCTCTCTGTTTGTAGCTCTAAAACCGTAAGTTCAATTTAAATGCGGTTTTCGGTAGAATGTAGGTAATTTTTGTGAACGGATTTTAATCATTTGATTAATCTATGTTAAAAGAAAGCCAGATAATGGCCAATACAGTGAAGAAGTAAATTTCGAACTCTATCGTATTTTCCTTGTTCGGTAATTTGAACAAGACGACAAAATAACGCATAGAGACAGATATTACAGTTATGTTAGGGACCAACAGCAGAAGACTAAATAAATATAACATAGGCAAAATTCAAATAACAGGTATGGATTTTAACTTTGTAGTTATTAATAATTTATTATCATTAGGTAAAAAATCCACGTCGTTCGGTAATGTTCCGTCATTATGAAAGAAAGGAAGAAAGCATAAAACGTATAATACATAAAACAATTAATTGTATTAGGAGAAGGAACGCCCTGTTTCTAATTCTCTTTATTCAGACAACGAGTGACAGCTGCTGCTTGACGATAAAGCAATATAATGTTTTAACATGTTACCAAGCGTAATGTTCTTAAAGCATTATGTTATTCAATTGGAAATAGATTCGGTAATAGGTAATTACGTTCATTTCAATTGGTAATAAGTATGAATGACATAACAGGTATAAATTTTAATGTTCTAAGAACAGATTATTAATTTTTCGGTAAAGTTCGGTGTCATTCGGTGATATTCGGTAAATGTGAAACAAATGGCAATGCCAAAAGAAACGTGCTGTCTCGCTCTCTTTTTAGTGGAAGCCATTGTACGGGCGTTGCTTAACAATACCGTAACATAATTTTTAAGATGTTTTCCAAGCGTATCGTTGTTTAACAACATAATATCTGTAAATGGCAAAATCATAATATATTCCTTTCAATCGATTTTATGTTATTCATACCTGTTACGTTATAATTCTGTCATGGCCATTTGTTTATTTTAAAGTGTGTCTTGACAACGATGTACGTACGATTTTAAGAGTTATCATGGCTGATTTGTGTTCTATATGTAATGAGTTACTTTCTGAAGAGAATGCTGTAAATGTTGTGGGTGGCATTCGGACCATAAAAGTGGCACCTATTAAAAGAAACGACGGACACATTAACTGTTTAAATACTTCAATTTCTGTGAATGTTCGTACCTAGCGTCGAAAAGTGTACATCGCCAAAGGCGAAACGAGGCCTCGAAGAGAGTAAAAAGTCGTGTATCGTACGAGCATGACTTGATAACTGCTGAAACCAATACAACACCGTTTGCTACAGTAATTTTTTTAAGCCAGTATAATCTTTAATAAGAAAGCCTTGGCAAGATGATAATGTCACATAAGAAATAAAAGAGATTTTTAACTATATAGAAAATTATGAAGATTCACAATTCACATTGGCAGAACTTAAAGATATCCCTACCGAATATGAATACCAGTGGATAAGAAAATAATTTTGAAACTACAACAGAAGTATTTAATTGATATAGTAATTGCGACAAAGGTAAGATCGTTCACCATTGTATCTTTTCGTGATGCACAGACTAATTTGTTATCAAAAGCATGGTATGAGGCGCGGCTATTATTTAATCTATTCAATCGTCTATAGTTGAAATCAAGTCTTACACACTTCCAAGTAGAATGCTAGATGATCTAAATGTAGAAATACCAATTAATTAATTATATTTTTTACAAGAAGAAATAATGAAAAATAGAATAGTAAATGCACACTAATATATCACGCAATAATGGCTTCGTTAAGGGAACTGTCATTTACATAACAATTGCTGTTGGGCCTGACTATATATCTTCATGGAAGATATGGATCTAAAAGATTGTTAGATTTTTTATATAGCTTGGGATTAGGAGCTTACAAATGTACAAGTAATCCAAGTGTGAAAGAGCTAGCATCAATATCACATATATCTCTTGAAGTATATGAAAAGTTGTACATGGATACAGCAAGATTTAAGTACAAAATCTAAGTAACGATCATGTACTCACTAAAAACAAATTAAATACAATTGATTTTTGTGGTTATATGGAAAGTGGAAAAATATTTCATCGTCGCCTGGGTAGAATGGCTGGCCTTAACTACTTACTAAAAGTAATAAGGATTTTCATACTTCTCAGATAATCTTTCTTCTATTTTTTGGTTACCCTGCCAGTCATTTATACACAATTTGCATCACATTGCACTGCATTTTTAATATTGCCAAGTCACACAGACAAAAACATGCGTAATAATGTTTAATCAAACTCTTTACTCTAAAGCTCAAGAAATGACTGCTGCCTCAGATGTAGACTTATCTAAAATGTCGGACTTATCTAAAATAGTTGTTAAACTAGGAGGATTTCATATGCTTATATCCTATTTTGGATGCATAGGGTATAGAATGGGCGGAAGTGGACTCAAGAAAGTGTTAGGTAAAATATATGCTACAAATTCAATCGACAAAATGTTAAATGGTCATGCTTCTACAAGAAGTACTCGAGTTCATACATATTACGACTTCCAATATCAATTATAATTTTTTAAGATATTAATATTAAAAATTGTGTGTTAGATGAGTTAATTTAACAGTTAATTTCCTGCAATATTTCCTATGAAAATATAGAAAGGCGTGTAAATAACTCGAACTTGTTAATTGATCAATATCAAGATAAATTCAATGGATTTAAAACTCGATATCCCACAGCGCAGTTATGAGTACAATACTTTGAAACGGTGTCAATAGCACTAGACTTTACTCGCGCTGAAAGACTGAGGCTTTTTCAAGAACATCTTAATGCAGTGTGAAAAATGCTGCCGTATTTTCATGCCATTGATCTCTTTTTATATGCAAAGTCAACACATTTATCTCTTTGAAAACTTTATAAATGGAGTTTTCACTGTAAAACGAACAGACAAATTTAATTCTGGCATATGGACTGATATGGTAATAGAAAAAAGTCTTATGAAATCTATAAATACAGAAGGAGGATTATCTCGAGGTAGAAGTAAACAAGAAAGTGTTTTATGTAAATGGGTGTATGCGATGTATAACATAAATACAATTTGTGAGGAAATCAAAAAATTTTGTAACATTTCTTTAGATTATGCAGAATAACGCATTGATGCTAGGGATTCACGACTAAAAAGAGATAATACCGATGTAAGTAAACTAGTTGATTGATTTACGCTTCATAATCCCTTTCCGAATACAAAAGATCCATTAGCTGTCATTAGTAACATTAGCTTATGGAAATGTTGGGAATGACCAAGTTAGTTGTCACAGAGCCTATGAAGTCGGAGTTGAAACTATGGCAAAGATAACTGGTTTGATATTTATTGAAATAAAACTAAAACGCGCCGATAAAGTTTTGCCGCTTTCAGTTGTTAACAAATCTGTCAAGGTTAGGAATTGTACAGTTTCTGTAGATCCTTTGCTACTATTCCGAAGAATAACAGTAAACAATTTAAAAGTAATCTGCTAAAATTTCTTCAATACGAAGTCAAGACATTTCTTCAATACAATAAAAATGGCATGAGAATAACCGCAAAATCGTTATTATATTACAATATGTTTGTTGGTTTCGAACTTGATGAAAATAATATTACGTACATTGTTGATGGTAGACTTCTTCTGCACCGCGTCATATGGAGTAAATAGGATAATTTTTCTATTGTTTTAGATAAAATCATCAAATATTTGCAAACACAATATGGTTAATCAATGAAACAACTAAGAAGAATAGCTGCTCTTTCAAAATCGTATGAAGTTTGTTTTGATGGAATAACGATAGTTCCAATCAGCCAAGAAAAATTTTTATAAAATCGATTTAATAAAAAACAACCTTATAGACATGCTTGTTGAGAGATTAAAAACTGTTAATATCTTATTATTCTTATCGTCGAAACAGCTATTGAGGAGTCAGAATATTAAAGGACTGCCTTCATCATAGGAGAGATATTGACTTGTTAATTATTTTAATTGGACGTATTAAACTACATAAATCGGAATTTTTTTTTTAAAATTGGCATAGGCAACGATAAAACACAATATTAGTGGCTTTGACAGGATTTCTGCTCTTATTAGAAAATAAAAAGAATCTGTCATCGAAAGGTTAGGGAAACTACTCAATTTGGACCAATTGGCTTAAGTATTTCAACATGAAAACTATCCTGTGTAAACATTATTTTAAAATAGAAAACGCATTTTCCTGGCAGTATATAATGTTCAAAAATCTCAGGAGTATCGATCTTCTCCGCTACATACAGTTTATTAAGTCAACAAAATTAAATAAATCTGTGCATTTATCAACTGTTCCACCAATGAGTGCAGCAGTACACCAACGTATCAAACGTGTCTACTATCAAATTCAAACTTGGTTAGGCAATTATTTAGAATCCTAGAAATGGGATTGGGTGCTGCAAAATGAAGCCCTAGAACCGATAACAACATGATTATCACCTGCACCAGATTAACTGTTTAGTACGATATTCTACAACTGCAAGAATGGTTGTGATTCGCGCTGTGGTTACCGAAAATCAGGATTGCAATGTTCGTTAGCTTGTAGCCAATGTAATGGACATGCATGTCTCAATATTTCAGTGTATCAACGTGATATCGATGAAAAAATTGCAAGTGAAACTGAAGTTTTTAAAGATTTGGAGATGAATGTCATCGATAACGAGGAGGATGATGAGTATGTCTCTGAAATTGTTGAGTGGCCAGAAGAAAAAGAGGACGATGAAGAAGATGACCATTATCTCCCTTACTGGCAACTAATAACTAAAGTAAAAAAATATTTACAAAGTTTAACTTGAATTGTACAAATTTAATTATATCTGATTACTAAATAATAATATTATTAAAAAATATTTTCCTAATTTCTATCCTATTTAAAATACAATTATCCTTGATGAGAATATAATTAAAATACATTTAAAAAAAAAGGTAAGTAGTATGAAATTACTATTTAATTTATGGTATATATTTATAAATATAATGTATTAAGTAGTTAATTACTCAACATTTAACGAATAATTAAGTTGATAGAAACGGTATTATGGATTGGGATTGGCGATTTACCTTAAGCTATGGCTTAAGCTATGGCTGAGCGCTCCGTACTCTTCGCGCTCTACCTCAAAAGCGGGTAAACGTATAAAAAGTGCATAAGAAAAACATTGTAGAGAATGTTATAGTCTACAACTTTTATCATACATTCAAATACAATTTGAGGCAACGAAAGCGAGATATTTCCAAAAAAACTGATTTTTGCGACCTTTGACCGTCCTTAGGGACGCTCATATATGACCTTATGAGACTTTTGGGACAACATTTAGAACGCCAAAGTAAAGTTTTATACAAATATTCAGTTTATTCCGTTTCATTTCGAGGTGAAACCCCTAAGGTAACTGCACTAAACACGCTTTTTGTAGAGTAGTATTTAACGAGAATGAATTTATAGATTACTTTGCTACATAAAAATGCGCTTGCAAAACGTTGGAGTGATTTTTTATAAGGGTATGTTAAATCTATTTTTGCTAAATCTTGTGAAAAAATATGAAGTAAGTCTATACAAAATATATTTATGTAATACTCTACACCACCATTGCTCGCTAAAGGAATTGGAGGGTACATCCATGTTCGTTATAGGTCCCGACATTTTGTATAGAAATTCAAAACTATATAATGAATATACTTCTAGATACCGGAATATTAATAAAGGAATACTGAAATCTAAATTCATAAAAAATTATATTTTTAACTATTTTACGTATAAATTACACATGAAACTTAAAAACTGAATTAAAAAAATCGCGTGTGTCAGCTCCGACGCGGGACTGGAGGTTACTCCTTAAGTAAGATTGTTTTGGAATGTATACAATAGGTAATACTGTACATAAATATAAAAAAAGATATTTTATTCGTGCAAACTAATTAAATATGTATTCTATTTTCATTATAAATGTATACATTTGACTATACTCACACTTTCATTAATAATATCGCTAGCATTGTATTTCTCGGCAACAGCGTTCAAAGCGTTTTTTTTATATCTTCACCCTTGCTCCGTCAGTGCGTTTATTTTCCATTACGTCTTTGTATGGGATCAGTATATGCAACAATAGCCTTTTCTCTATTTCCGTGTAGTTTATTTTTCTTGTATTCATTTTACTAATTTGCTGTTAAACGCAATATGAACTTTGAGCCAAAAAGAAAGACGCTTACAACTTCAGAACATGATCTGTGCTTACAACTGTCAATAAATTATTCGATATGTCAAGATGTACCTGACATAAGATAACGATTGCTGCTCAGTAGGTACGGCGCAGGTAAAAGTAATGAATCAAAACAAAAATCTACGATCGGATAATCTATGATTTTCCAAACTCTATTAGTTAATACTATTTTAATATGCGTCTATTGAGCCGTCGGAGACATAATACGAAAATTCATGATAATCTATGCTTACGTAATCCCGATTTAATCTGCTTTTATATTTCGTCTATTAATACGAGTTTATATGTGTCAAACTCCATCATTCCGATTATGCCATAAGAAAATGCCAAATAAACATATTGATATCTCCCTCTGAAGATACGCAGAAATGTTGCGTGGAGAGGTCACTTGACGTTTACACTTTTTTAACCCTCTGAACATCTGATTTTATTCCTCATAAGACTTCATACCGGTGCTTTATATGAATATCGATTCTTAAGGAGTAAACTCCACAAATGAAACATTAAACATTTCAAAATAATTATTATTTACTTAAAGTACCGTAATCATAATTGATACCCAATTATTTTAAATATATAAGTACTAATATCTATTAGTTATTTTTGGAATCGGCGCTAAATTCAAACAAATATCAAAGAGAGTAAGTATAATTTTGATAAAATTTTGTATTCCAACAAAAGGATAACTCTTTTCTACCACAATATTTTTAAAATTTACAAGCTTTACTATCGAGTTAATTTTTACGCAACTCAAAATAATTAGCAAACTTGAGATAAGTTTTAATAATAAAATAACCAAACATGGCATAATCTGAAAGTTATTGCTTTGTCATAAAAATATACATCAAAGCCTGAAATGTGACGAAAATATATTCAGAACGCTTCCACTGTTACACAGTTGGTGTCACGTCACTATTAGCATGTACGTTACAGTGTTTATTTGTGAATCTACTCTGAGCGTGTCAGCTCCGGGTGTTATTATAGCCAAGATGAATAATTTCTAGTAATTAATATTATTATCTCCACGTTAATATAGGAGGCGTAACAGTGGACGTCAGAGGGAATAAAAGTCGGAGACTAAGATATTATGGATGTATTATATTTGTTTAATTCGTTTTGAATTTTATCGATTCAAGGTGACACTATTCATGCATATATTTTTCTGATTTGTGCATAATTTGCGCAACAATATTTTCTATGTATCTTTGTAGCGGATAGTAGTTCACCTACACCTACACCAGCATAGTAGTCCACTTACACCTACACCAGCATGATTTCTTTAGTGTCTATATGTTACATTAATATTTAAAAATGATACTTTGTTAAATCTAACGAGCTTATGGGCCATATGAACTTGGTAATGTAATTAGTAGTGGTACTAAAAAATTTTAATAACATGCATAATAATGAAAATGTTATTGAGTATTATTAACTTTTACAGCATTTCTTGACGAAAAAGTTATGCTACGTTATGCACTCTAGATATCTGGCATGTATCCTCGGAGGTGCCAGAAGTCTTCTAGATATTGACGATAACGATATTTCTGATACCTAAATATAAATGCAATATTAAATGAAAAACCTATATTACAAAAGAAAATAAATTCTGTCATATAATAGGTGTGAAACATTGTGAAATTGCTCATTTTGCTACTTATGAGAAATCAAGTTGCTCAAATGCTACTTATGAGAGCCAAAAATGACTCTGTCAATTAAATGAGTAATAATAGGTTAATTGAATACATTATAGTAGAATTAAATATAAATATTGATAATTTCTGTAGCAAATATTCACCGTGGTTAAAACTCCAAGTTTTCATGATAACCTCTTCACTTATTTTTAAGTGGTCTCTTTACGTGTTTTTATATATGTAAATTAGATAGCTAGTACAATAATAGCCAATATATTGAGGCTGTCGCAGTCAGATTTAACCTTTTGTGAATGTAAGTTCTTAGAAAAACTATACATTAACTGTAATTATTTTTTTATAACTTTAAAATTAATGAAATATATTTAATCTAATTCGAAAAGGGAAGTAAGTATTTGGACGTAGTCATATAAACATCGACACATTCATTGGAGTTTTAGTAACATAAAACCATAAAACCATAAACAGCTAATCATTTATGAAGTCAAGTCAAAGTTACTCTCGCTCTTTACTCCATCAATTATAATAATATATGGCCTATATACTTATTTAATTATTTTGTTCTGTTTCTTAACTACCTATAAATTCCGTTTCTGATTAATGGCATTACGTTTCTTAGAAACAAGTTATATTTCCGATTTCGGGTTGGTTATGTGTAATTTTAATTTTTTTTTTATTTCAAAGGAAAATATCAAATGCAGAATCCCGCTTCTAAGCTTTGAATGAGCAATAATCAATAACAGCAATAAAACGGCAAGTGCCACAGGTACTCGACATCCACCAATTTGGTTTGCATACATTAGAGCCGTAAATTGAACCCGGTATGGCAGTCGATCTCCCAGTATGATAGCGGGATAACATTAATTAAATCGCGACAACGGTCAAGTCCATATGTCGCTGATTATCTCGGATGTGTTTCAGCATTGCATTTGCGTTAGAGTGGTCGGTACCATTCACGTCATGTCTATGGATAGATTGCAAATAACTAATTAGTTGTCCAATGTAGTTTCAAATACTGTCAGTTAATTGGGTGCTGATGTTCAAGGTTGCGTAATACTATATTGATATTACACTTTAGTTTTTGTAGCTGTAAACTTTTAAATGTGTTCATCAACTATCCGTAACTGTAATTTAAAATATTATTTTCATAGTAATTACAAAATTTAATTATAGTTAATACTGTAAAATATACAAGATAACTCTATAAAAATTCTCTTCATTGTTCCAAGTTTTACTGAAGCTTTCTTTGCGATTCAGTAAGAAATATTTACTTTAAACATTTCAGGAATTTAAATAAGATGGTCGCCAACTTTCAATTTCACAAATTTTATTACTAAAAATATTTTCCAATTTTTTTTTATATATCATAATTTTACACTTTACATATTTTACACATACATTTTTTTCTATCAAAATTTATAAAATACGAGTAATTACCGATTTGATCTCTTATATAATTGTCTTCCTGCTTAAGAGATGTGAGTTTCTTAGTATATAAAAAATCGTTTTGTTTGATTAACTAAACTATGCCGATTCGTATTAAACATCACTAACAAATTTGATTTTAATTTTACAATTCAGTCATAGGTAACTTAGCAATTGTAATTTTTTGGTTATAGCGATGAATTTTGCACTACTTATTTGAAATTATTACTCAAATCTAAGAGATTTAAATGGATGTATAAAACCTTTCCATACGTTGTTTAAATTTGTTTATTCCATAATTTTGGAAGAAAATATATCTTCTATATACTATAGCAAGGAAAACATTTTAAGTCTACTTCTTATACGTGATAAAAAAAATTTAAAAAAATTGAACTAAAACCTAGTAATGTTAGAAAGAAAAGAAAAAAAATTAAAACAAAAAAACTGCAAAAATATTTGTATCGTTTAAAGTTTAATCTACTAAAATTAAGAAAAAACAAGATATTCACCTACGGCATTCTACACCTAAGCTAATATATCTATCTGTAATATCGTGTATTCATTTTTTTGCATAGTAACGTTCATGATGCGGTCTGTGCAAAAGCTCGTTAGAAATTAAAATATGCGATTACTACTAAACATTATATCTTTTTCCAATAATAAACTTTAGTAAACATAATTCCAAAATATTCAATAAATTATAACCATCTTTAAATGATAAAAATACAATTATATACAAAATATTTATCGACGCACAGGAGTGAAAAAGAAACGTGTGTCTGAATATAAATTTGGGCATAATTACGTATTCACTATCAAAATACTCAGAAGTTTGATTTATGTTTTTTATAACGAACTTCCCATTAAAGTAGCACTCAAAGAGATAATAAAATATATCAATACTTCAGTGAGATGATTAAATAACATATTTTATATGTTACCATCTGTTACAACAAGCTCAAAAGTCGTAATCAAAACTCCGCGTTGATTACATAGCTTAAACAATTTTTACGTGCAACATCATAATTCCTTGTCTTAATTAATTTTCCAGCTCGAAACATTTTCATTAAAATAATACGCGCGATGCACTCGTCAGGCTACGTAACAGTAGTAAAGTTTAAACATTTAAAAACGATATAAAGTGGATGGAAATCCTTTTGTAAGCATTGTCCATTTAGAGTTTATGTTTCATTAACAATAAAAAGTCCTCGTGCGGTTTGGGCTCCTCGTTTTATTTAATGTTTGTTTTTTGTCATTTTGTTTAGTACGCAGATTAAAATGGGGGAGCTTACGGCATATTTTGGTGATAACTTGTTCAATGTAGGCGTTTCTAAGATGGATTTTAACGTGGGTGATGAAAAACGAATTATTCACATTTTAAGTATGACGGTATATATAACATAAAAGAGTATTTATTTTGACTTTTCTTTTCAAATCAAATGAAATAAAATAAAAACCAACACAAGATGTGGTATTAAGACTTTATATATCATTATTTTAAGCTAGAATTGAATTATGTAAAATCCTACAGACTTGGGAAATATATTAGTATAATGGATGCTGAAAAATGTTATTAAATTTTAGACCGTAAGTTTTAAGGAAAGTTGAGGAATTAGTTGTTTTTTCGATGGGATAAACTTTCAATTCTTTTTGGATTGTTTACAAGAGTGGTAGAAAAATATACTTGGTATTTTCCCATGTCGATGTAGATGATTGTCAGTTTCAAACTATGTCTTACACAACCTTTAAAGAAATAGCGAAGTACCAGATTAGTAATATGATTCTTCCTTCTTACTAATTTCCTTTTAGTGGAAGATGGATATGGTCATATGTATTTTAAGAGACATTTCTTCAAGTTTCTTTTATTTGTTATTTTTAAACATTTTTGATAAACAAATTTTAATTTTAAAAATAATACCAAAACAATATAAGTAATAACAATAACAATTAAATAAAACTACGTGATGGAGTATTATTTCTACTTTCCTTAATTTCTTTACCACGACCTAGGTTTCGTTGTATTACAGCATCTTCAGGTAGGCTATTAGCAAAGATATTGTAATACAATGAAACCCAGGTTGTGGTAAAGAAATTAAAGAAAGTAGAAATAATACTACCTCGCGTAGTTTAATTTAATTGTGAACAATGAATTTTTACAAAATTAACGCTAAATATTTTCAATAGCAACAATATTAATTTCAGCATATGAATAACTATATTGGGTATTTGCATATGTATGTATGCAAAAAGTATCTGTAGTTTAAATTAACTTATCCTACAAATGGACACATTCTTCCCATACTCCTCACTATATCTCGAAAACAATTAACGAGAATACGAAACGAGATATTTGCGAAAAAAACATTTTCGTATATGTCTCTGGTATTTACCTGCGATAATTTTGATCCTTTCGGTATTTTTCTTCGATATCATGACTAGTGGAAATGACAGGTACATAAATTTTCATACCATATTTTGTACATCAAAATAAAGATGTACCCAAATTTTCAACCTTCTTACTTTCCTTCCAAGGTTTAATACTTAATTGGACTAGAGTATAATATAATTATTCTTCCTTATTTATTTTTATGGTGCGAAGAAAAAATAAGGTAATTTAAAAATATTTACAAAAATATATAAAATCTCAAATCAGTTTCATTAGGATATATTGGTCATTTAACTTTCTAAATAATAATATATTTGAATTACTTGTTTTAATAATCGTCTGATTTATTGAGTTTTCACTTCAACCTTTGACTACAACCGCTGATAATAAGTAATTTTATTTTAAAGAAAACACGTATCTCGCAATAAGAAGCAAAAATGTATAAACTCATCCTACGAGCCTAAATTAGTTCCTCTGACAAAAGAAAAGAAAAAATATGGAATTTTTAGTGAGATAAATATGTGCTATTTCAATTTCACAAGATTTTTATAAATCTCAATTTGACATTATTCTAAGCAAAATGTAAATACAATTCCATGTACCGAAAAACCTTCGCTCATTTCATATTTGTTAGTTTCTTTCTATGCAAGGTACATAAAATGTTCGAATTGAGCATTTCCAAAGTAATTGCTTTGAAATATTTCACGAGAATATCAGTGACTTTTGAGAAACTCCTCGACGATTTTCAAGTACACTCGGAAATAATATTTCACGTAATGTCTGCGAGCTCTCGCAAATTTGTAAAAAATGTCACGCATAACTTTCTTCTCTCGTTGAAAAGGGAAAAAGCTATCGTAGGTGAAGAAGACTTGATAATTTAATGTCAAGTATTAACATTACGCGAATTTCCTTTGCTTCTGAGCAAACGAGGTTTTCTTTATTATTTTCATCTTCAGGCATCGAATCACAATTTTTTGTAATGGATCGTTTAACATTCCTTAATCTTATGAGGAAATCGTCTTATTTGCCTTGAAGGGATAAATATTTTAAAATATGTTGTTATCTGTAAATTAATTACATCGAATTTCCTTTCCATTTGACGGTTAACAACCCTGTACCCTTCTAAAAGTGGATCTCAACTAACTTGAAGACTTCCAAATGCAATGTGTTTGACAGACCATGAGAGTACCAATCTACAACTACATCACAAGTCAAGTTCAAAATCCTTATATAGTCCAATTTTGTAACAAACATTGGTTAAAGAGAATCTACAATAATTGGCAACATGAAGTATCGAATGTAAGTTCTTGTGTCTGTAATACCATCAGACATTATTTTGACGCCTTAGGTCGGGCCGAAATGACTTGTTGGGTGTGTGCCTCGGATCCGTGCACTAAGCTTAGAGCAAGGGGCCAATCACAGTGTGCGGGGCAGATTTTTCCCGTATGGGTGAAATTAATAGGATCGGAAAGTAAAATACTTGACGTTCAAAATAGAGGTATTTTTAGGTAAAAAGATTTTAAATACAACACATCCACAAACACACATGACTTCCTGAACTTAAATCGTTACAGCTCATACATCCTTTGCCCTAAAATATATTATGTGTTCTTTGTCCGCTATGTTTTGTTTTGAACGCTATTAACTGGTGAAAGATCCATACAAATCAGGTAAACAGTGTTTATAGCAAGTCTTAAAAAAAGTACAAACAAACTTTCTTCTTGTTAAATTAGGAATAATTAGTAGAGTCCAAATGTATTATTTAATAAACCCAAGAACTAAAGTACGATTAAAGTAAATATAAGAAACGTAAACATATACGAAGTAAAAAATTATTAAATTTTATAGATATTATTATTGCTGTGTTTATTTGTGAAGAAATGCTATTTTCTACGTGTACAGGATAAATGGTGGAAACATTTGATTTTATATGTATCTCGCACATACTTCATGTAAACTTATTTCAAATTTTAGCCAATTCACGTTTATTACATAGATTATTTACATAGATTAGACTTACTCAGCCTCAGTTTACGAAGTCGTCCATACATAGGGCATTTTAAAATCTTTCTTCAGTAATTTTACCTTAACTTCATCCAATCTAGCTTCACTTCATTTATTTGAGATGTACCTGACCACGATTATTAAAGTCTTCTGTTTATAAAACATTTCAAAATCATTCTCCAGTTACCTTACATGGACTTTAGCTAATCCACCTTTACTTCAATCACCTGAGATATATTAAGCTATGCTTTACACAGTTTCTTATACATTAGTTACTATTAAAATCCGACTTCAGTCTCTTTGTATTAACTTCAGCTAATTCACTTTTACATCATTCAATTGAGATGTATCCATACTTTACACAATATTTTATACATTGCTAAATCCACTTGAGATGCATAAATATTTTCAAAATAACTTTCATTATTTTCATAATTCAGGATCTATTTTATATTGTTTTCTTTTTACATGTAATTATTACTTAACTCAAAAGTCAAACTTCTTTTCAAAATATACTACTTGTAAACTTATTTTTTTCTGTACACATTTTTATTTTTATAATGTTAATGAAGTAAGGTATTATGAAAATCGCACGTGTTATCAGAGAAAAATACCTGTGTAAAGCAAAGCTTTGCTGCGTCAATCGCGATACAATATTTCAATGGTCTAAAACAAAACCTCTTCAATTTTTCCTTTTCCGTCAATGTCTTGATCCATTACAGAGAGATTCGTGCGGGATGGCGTAATAGTCTCCGAACCGTTCGCTTTGATACTGGGATTTGTTTTGCAGCGGGCTCCTTGTCTGCCTGCTTGAACTGAATGGAAATAAAAAAGAATTCCAACTATTATCAATTTCACGCCGCCTTGCTTCTTTTTTATATCTACTTAACTATTCGGTTTGCATACAGCCGATTGGAAATTTGAGCTTCGTTGAAAAATTTAAGGTACGAGTCACGTTTTTCTTAATGCCTTAAAATAATTTGACATTCTGCGATCCGATTATAGTAGTAGAATTATTTTAAAGGATACAAGTAAATATGCGCTAAGCTCAACGAGATAATTCTGTATTTTACCGTTGTTCGTTTACCTAAAGTAGTTTAACAGTATATCTTTCAGATATATAGGAAAATGAGTCAATTTTTTTTTTCATGTGGAATTACTCTGTTATTTCTACATGTAAATATTTGATAATGATTGAAAATTTATATTTGTCAACTAAATAATATATTTCAAATTTATATAGAGCAATAATTATTTGTATGCGAAATGGTTGTATTCCATTAAAATAATTGAGAATAAATATGACGAACGACGGTTATGTAAATATAAATAGTATAGTTACTAAAACTAAATTTATATATTTATACTTTACAACTATCAGATCAAACTGTCGACAAAAAATTAAATTTCACGTACGGATAAGTAAGAAAAAGAAAAATTTTTGCGCAAAATGAGAGCAGTACGAAGATCCCAATATACGCATTATCATAAAAATAGCAAAATCTGTCAAGATGTAGAGTGTCGAGTGACATTCGACGAATTGAATAATGTCACGTAAGGTTATATAATGTCAAGTCACACAAGAGGATAAATATATGATCCTTGACTTTAAAGTTCCAATAAAGAAAACCGTTACCAATTTTACTACAAAACTCGTTTATAATTTGAAAAGGTTTTCAGGTACATACGTGTATTTTCCTAGAATAAACTTTTGTGTAGAAAAAAAGATGAAATATATAATTCCTAGTTACGTGTACTTACCTACAGTTGTATATTTTAATGAATTTGGAATTTGAAGAAAAAAATTCAACCCAAATTACACATATATTTAATTATATTATTTGACAATGTTTGAATACCTAATTAATTTTTAATTTTTTTTAAACATAGACTTAGTAGTTTTTTTAAACATATAAAATAGTCGTGTAAACGAAATTTGTTTATTTTTTTGATTAAAAGATTTAAATTAAAAATAAAATCCATACTTAACTGCGCCTTTTTTAAAACTGCATTTAAAACTGATAATCTCGAATATTTTTTACCGATAATCCAGACTTTCTTGAAAACTCTCAATTAAAAATACGTCCATCCGACCTGATACAGTTGTAATTATAATTTCCACTCGGAACGAAATGGGGTTGGGGATTTAAATATTTCGAGCCATGTATGAAAGTGCGTGAATTTTAGCAGACGTAAATTGGCAATTTGCCCGAGGATGTGACGAATATATTTATTTAATATTTTCGTACGCATCATTGAAGGGAATGCGAAGGAATATTGGATGTTAAATATATTCGATATATAATTTTGTTACGCAAATAAATATCTGCCAACCTCATTAACTCTCTCACATCACGATTGAGATCATTTAAAACGGAATAAGTAACCTTGGATGGACATATTTTTCACAATTACTGTAAATTCTAGGTTTAAATTAATAACATTAACGAAATATTAACTATTTAAGGAAAATAATATGTTTTGAGGGAACTGCTACGTAGTGAAATTTTATTAATACATATATATATATATATATATATATATATAGATATATATACACACACACACACACACACATTTATATATATATATATATATATATATATGGTTCGGGGAGTTCTACATTTTGAAATGTGAACGAATGAATTACAAATGGATATTGTGCTATGTTCTGTGGAAAAATGTACATTTTGCTCTCTCAAAGATTTAACACAATTGCGTCCTCTATTGAGATTTGTTATTTAAATATTTTTTTATTATATAAACGTAAATTTTACATACAATAAGCGCAAAGAAAATCGACCCCAATAGATATGTAACTATGTGTGTACCAACGGATTAGGGTAGCATTTGTTAGTGGACATGTATTAAAAGATATTTTTTTAAAAAAACCTAATATATTGGTGCCAATAAGAGTTCAATCTCGTTCTGGTTTAAATGCAAAAACAATTGTGGTAACAATTCAAAATACAACATTCCGTGCACGAGTTAAGCGAATTAAATAAACTCACTTTTTAATATTTTTAAAATGACGTCAACACTTAGAGATAGATATAATACGATGTTAAAGAGATAAATAAGTTTATCTACATACTACAAATGTGAGGGTGATGGAGGGATGAATATAGATGTATTGGTCGACATACATACGTATATATTTCTTGGAGTCTTTGAGGTCGTATAAATTAATATAGAAATTTAACGAATTTCATACCCTGCTATTTAAATTAAAAGTTAAAGCAAATTATTATTTTATTCGAATTAACAAATTGCCCTCGTATTAACCCCTATCTTGAAATACATCTAAAGAAAGCTTCATGAAAATGTGCTTTACTATTTAGATGTGATTGAAAAACAAATATACGAATGTGGTTATTGTAGTATTACATTAATACTCCATTGGAAATTTACTGTTGCAGATGTGCAAGATTTCTTTCAATTATTCTTTGAACTCTACTATAAACTATTTAACAAATATACTTACAAAGCAAAACTGACGTAAAAAAAATGAAACACCAAGTAGTCAAAATTATTTATTTTTTGTACTGCAATAATATTTGACACCAAAAACATTTATATATTTCCTAATAATTATTAGTGCTTTTTGGAATTGTTTTAAAATTCAACCAAAATTGAATGAGAGTAAGTAAAATTTTACAAAATTGTGTATTCCAACCAAAGAACAACTACTTTTTTGAAAAAGTTTAATAACATTGAGTAAGGATTGTTAAAATTTCCAAATGATATTCGCGAGTTAATTTTGTACGCAACCGAAACTAATTCAAAAACTTGAGATGAGTTTTAATATTGAAATAATTAAACACGACACAATCTCAAAGCAAGCACTCTGATTTCTCATGAAATATACATCAAAGCCTGAAGAGCAACAAAAATATATTCAGAACGCGTCCACTATTACGTAGTCCGTGTCACGTCACTATCAGCAAGTACGTTACAGTGTTTATTTGTGAATCCACTCAGGGCGTACCAGTCCTGGGCTGTTATTATTGTCAAGATGAATAATTTCTGGTAATTAATGTTATTATCTCCCTGTTTATGTAGGGGGCGTATCAGGGAACATCAGAGGAAATTGTAGTAGGAGACTTAGGTGTAGGTGTTACAGATCTGTGATATTTGCTTAATTCGATTGGAGTTTTACAGATATAAATGACACACAGTGCATTTATATTTTGTTCTTGTCTCTGTTTAGTATATGAACTTAGCTATTTAAAATTTATAAACTTAGCTATTTAAAATTTATAAACTTAGCTATTTAAAATTTTTTTACAATTTTCTATGTGATATAATTTTTCTTGTTGTATAATTGCAGAAAATGGAGCAAATGGAAAAAAAATTATATGTTTTATCCAATTTATAATTCTTTTTCTGAACACAGTGAAAGGATTTTCCGTTCAGTAATTTTTGGAATTATATTTTTGTTTGAGTTTCGTAATAATAAACATTTGTTATACTATCATAAAGCGTGCATATAAGTCTCTATCGTATTGTATCAATATATCGTATTTGACAAACCTGTTTGAGCGTTTGGGTCCAAAATTGACAGGATAAATTTCTTGAATTATCTATTACATCTTTTACAAAAAGGAATTTCTTTATTGCATTTTGTTTATGAAAACTTTTTAACATAATATTCAAAACTTGCCAATTTTTTGAAATATTTTTGCACAGAATAATACGAAAATATACGTGTTTAAGGATTACATATGTGTAATCTACTTATATATATTTATATATATATTATATATATATATATATATATATATATATATATATATATATATATATATATATATATATATATATATTTAATATATAATATATTAGGCAGTGAAAGAAACAGTAAACGTTAATATGTGCCAATACATAAATAAAAAAAAATATTTTGTTTCAATGTGACCGAGGAAAACATATAATTCTGAAAAACGCGAACTAAGACATGGGAATGTTTTATCAAGTTAATTATAAAAAATATATGGTGAGTGTATGCAATTATTTACGTGCTTGCAAAAGAAATAAGATGAAGGCAAAAATTTGAGGTAAGATGGATCTTGGTTAATAAAACTAAAAATAATTTAATATTTTGACATTGGCATTTTAACTTTACTTGGACCTGTTTCATAATAAACAATGAAACTAAAATTCAGACCTACCCTTGTTTATTTCAAGGCTGCATCGTTCATGCTCCAAAGAGAAAACCAATTTCCGAAGGTGAAAATTTCTCGAACGAAGAATAAAGTGGGAATGTAACAACACATTGATTGGAAGCGATTTCTTTAGATGGTTCCCATTTGAACTGACGACACAGGTAAGGTACGTTGCCGACGTACACGTTTTGCGACAATAGAAAATTGAAGTTAATTGAATATCGACCACTTTATATCAATACATAAAGGGATTTAAAGAGAAGAGATTGATTTTTTATGAACATATCTAAACTATTTTGCGCATTTTTGCCTTCGACGACCTTTAACCACGAAGCGATTTATATATAAATCAACCTATTTGTGGTCAATTCAACTATGTAGAAATTTTTGTTTTCACGATTGTGGATTAAAGAAATATGTTTTTTGTGTAAAAATAACATGTTTATACCGCAAATTATCAAAGACCATGACAATGTTTTTTCTCTTTATTTAGATATGGATAAGTCGAAACAATGGAAATTCATTTTCTTTATTGAAAATAAAAAAAAATCGAATATACTTTTTATTTTCAAGTTGACAACATAGCTGTGCATGTAATTTTGAAACAAACAATTTTTCAGGGAAGTTTTCTTCACATGTTTACTTTCTATTACTTCTGTTATATATGGTATATTACTTGTTAATTACGTGCTAGACGATCAGATACATAAAACATGCGCCCGAAAATCACCTTAACATTTTCTAGTTTTCCGATCAGAAAATACATTAATGGGGTTTTACATTAAAATGGGAATTAGATATATTTAAAATTAATCAATAAAAAATAAATTAAACCAACTATACATCTTGTCTTGATAATGCTCTCATTGCACATCTATTCATCACATATTGCAGTATTCAGGCGGCAAGTGAGTGGAGCCGATAATGACTGTAGTGGAAAATGAAGAAAATTATAATGAAATACATAGTATAAATGATACGTGCATTGAATCTCTGAGTAAATCGTATAAAAGTACACATACACACCAACACCCACACACACATATATGTATATGTACATATACATATACATATACATATACATATACATATACATATACATATACATATACATATACATATACATATACATATACATATACATATACATATACATATACATATACATATACATATACATATACATATACATATATATATATATATATATATATATATATATAAATATATATATATATATGTGCATGTATGAATATATATACATATCTGTGTTATATTCATAAATAATTGATAAAAAATCATTAATCAATAAAAAGACATTAAAATTGGGTATTATGATATATTAAATTAGCCTTTTATGGGTATATATTTGTTAAGTAGCATCAAATTAAATTATTACCAAGGTACTTTATATAAGCATTATTGATGTTAAAACTAAATTTTTGTTTATAAATTGTTTTGTTGAATAAATATATATAAAATACAAATTCTCGTCTTTCAACCTGATTTCGTGACATCTTTCTCGGCTACAGTATTATTCGGCTCGATACAGTATTATTTAAACAATTGTGGACTGCTTATTTCATAAACACCCTTTCCTCCATCCCTGTGTATTAACTCCGCCAAATACAAATTAAATTAATATCGCTGCCAACAAAGAGAGAAAAATTAAGTCCTGAAGCACGATAAAAAGGAGCATTGTCAGATATGGGACCGAGCGACGTAGACGAGACGATCTTAAGATCATTTATTGTTAAACGCCCTCACTTCGCGATGGCGCGCCATCAATCAAGACGTTCCCCTCTCGCTCACATCCTGTTACATTCGCGAGAATGTAGCAGTTTTATCTTCCTTACTAATCGTGTCGATTTCCGCATTTTATTTTATGAGGTGGGTGACAATATGTGTATGCGGGCGCGAGCCAACCTTCCACGCCATTTTTCTTGACGTTCCGATGTCTAAATGGTCGGGGATGACGATAAAATATGGACGATAGATATTGTGTACGAGTTTTCGGTGAGATATTTCTGTATTGTGTATTCAAGGTATTCGTTAAAACGTTGAGAAGTTTTCGCATAACAATTTACCTGGCTAATATCGCGTTCTGAAAAATTTACCTTTTTTAAGAACGTTATTTTATATTATACCAATTCTAAGTTTCCAGTAAGAAAGTTTTTTTACATGTATTTCTGCATTTAGTACCCATATGGAATAAAAAAAATACTAAGGGAATTAAACGAGGTTTGTTTGTCAAAATATAATATATTTATGCCAAATAATAATTCAGACGATTGATTATACAATAGTTGTCCATCAAATTATTTGGAGATAAAAGAAATAATATCTATATCAGTGAAATCTTCTACTAAAAATGTCAATTATAAAAAACTACAAATTTTAATACCATTTTTGTTATAAAATACATAGTACAAAATTTTGAGAAAGCGTTAAGATTTCCATAACAAAACTTTCATATTTGACCGGTTTAAAAAAATATAAATTGTTTGTAAACATGAATTGATAAAAAATTTGTAAGCCTCAGTATTATAAGCGTCTAACCGTTATGTAATTTTAATAATTGATTTGCGTCGTTTGAGAATAACTATTATTAAAAGCAAATTTTAAGTTAGTTTTCAGAAATCAAAATAGTGAAAAGTTTCGTAAAATTTTAATATTTTCAGAAAGTGCTTATCCATATTTATAAATATGAATACATAATTTAAAATTTGTTTCTAACTACGTATACATGTTGTATAATTCCATAGGCCATATTTTCAAAGGGTTATTCGGCAAATTATTAAAATAGTAAAGGAAAAGAAAAGTTAGCTTATTATTAGCTTAACTTATTTGTGATACTTAATTTTGAAGAAGAATTTCCTAGTAGTCTCCTTCGGTAGTTTTTACTTTCGTGGTGATAAGGGTTCCAAGGTCCTTAAAATCTTGCATTTGTTACACAGATTCTCCTTGAATGGAGGTTTGAACTGAATTGTTTCAGTCAAAAATAAATTATTTTAAGACAAACTTTACGATTTCCATATTACTTTTGTCAAGACGCAAATTCTTGCAGAATTGTCCTTAAATTAATAAATTCCCATTTACAATGCTATTTTTTTTTCACAAACATTTAACAAATTCTGTTTACAAGTTTTAAATCTTATTTAAACACAGACAGCATCCATTATCACTTATAATTTTTTGGATATTTTTATATCAAGCCACATGCAACCATAATAAACTATTAAGATTTTCTCTCTCTATATTAGTTTCTGTTTTTTTTCTAAAAATTATTTTATTTTCTTTTCGATAAATAGATTTGGAATATGTAAAACGAACGTATTTTCTACTAAATTCCTAAAGATATTCCAATTATGAATTAATCTTATATAAAAATATTAAATGTTTTTAATTGTTATATTCATATTGTGCAGCTATTTACCCAATTATCTGTAAAGTTTTGCCTAAATATGTTGGCTTTAAAAATTATTCAATCAATCGCAATTAAAATCTCAATTGTTACGAAGTTTTCAGCATTAATTGGCTGTAATTCAATGGCTAAATTGTGTATGGTGTTACGGGTTTCATCATATTTTTTCAGTGGTATTTGATTATTGTACGGAATATTTATATACGGATTAATCGACTTCAACAACATTCCAGATTGGGTTTATACTCTTATAAAAAAGTATATTATCCGACTACATTCTAAAAGTACATTATCCGACTTCATGCGCACAACTCATAGTATCGAAGATTAAGATGCCGTTATACGCAGGCAAACCGTAACGCCGTCAAACAGAATCACCAAACCCACACAAACCGCAGCTATGAATAAAAACAAATTGATCATAAATAAAATTAAAGTGATTTTTATGGCGAATCACATTGTCTTGGCCACGAACCGTGCAACTCGACGCGCGTGCCCATATCATAACGTTCAACCGGCGAGTCGCGTGCTCAAGCACAGTAAGGCGCCCTTTACGGCCGCTGTGACCTCGCCGCCTCTATATTGATTTCGTGAAACTGAAGAAAAAACGAAAAAAAGCGTCCCCTCACAACATTCGTATACACGGCCAGTGCCGGCGTGGAGACGAAAATGTGGAAAATTATTTTAATAAAGAAAAGGTTAGATACTTATCAATTCAATAGCTTAGCCAACTTTAACGATAGTAAATTGGGGGAAATTATTATATTTTAACGTTGCTTCGTGCAGTGTGACATTTTTTGTGTTGGTATTTTATAAAAACGTAAAGAGGAATGGCGGGTATGTTCGCACGCTGATTCATTTTTAATTTTGTTAATTATTAGTAAAATTGATATGAACAAGAAATTATTTTATTTGATTTGACTCGGGTTTTTTCGCGGTAATTATATATTTAATGAGTGAACCTAGATATTATATATACTAAGTACTCACTATGTCCCGACGTTTCTGACTGGTTGCACAGCCTGTGGTCACGGGAAGACTGACGATTTTTAGGAGTCACCGCTGCGACGCGGGAGTGTTTTTTAAAACTACCCCCACTTGGTTTATTGTAGAAATCTAAGGCGCGTTCACACTAGACCTACACACTACACTGACGGTGTCATGACACTTGGATTTATGTACGCATCGCGAACACCTAGTTGCAATCACTGGATTCCAAGCCGCCGAGAGTTTGAATCCGTCTTCACGGTTGAAATTTGGATGTTTTTTAATTTCAATCGCTTCCCGTATAATCCTCTTGAAATAATGAGGCTCAGAAGAAATAACCTTGGGGTCATGAAGTTCGATCCAGTGATTGGGCCCCGAATCAACTAAGTGTTCTGCTATAGCAGACTTACTTATCTGGCGGTTCTTCACAGCTGCTATGTGTTCCTTGATGCGTTGGGCGATTGTCCTTTTTGTCTGGCCTATGTAGTAAAGACCGCAGCTACAGTCGATTTTATAGACACCTGGCTTCTGCAATGGAATTACGTCCGTCAAAACACGCCGAGGCGATCAGACAACCGGCTTTTCTACCTTATGTAAAAGGGGTGACGGATAAGATTGGAAACCTACTCAGACGGTTTTCAATAAAACCGATATACACCCCTCTTACAACAATGGCCAAGCAGCTGCGGACACCAAAGGACGTAATTCCATTGCAGAAGCCAGGTGTCTATAAAATCGACTGTAGCTGCGGTCTTTCCTACATAGGCCAGACAAAAAGGACAATCGCCCAACGCATCAAGGAACACATAGCAGCTGTGAAGAACCGCCAGATAAGTAAGTCTGCTATAGCAGAACACTTAGTTGATTCGGGGCCCAATCACTGGATCGAACTTCATGACCCCAAGGTTATTTCTTCTGAGCCTCATTATTTCAAGAGGATTATACGGGAAGCGATTGAAATTAAAAAACATCCAAATTTCAACCGTGAAGACGGATTCAAACTCTCGGCGGCTTGGAATCCAGTGATTGCAACTAGGTGTTCGCGATGCGTACATAAATCCAAGTGTCATGACACCGTCAGTGTAGTGTGTAGGTCTAGTGTGAACGCGCCTTAGATTTCTACAATAAACCAAGTGGGGGTAGTTTTAAAAAACACTCCCGCGTCGCAGCGGTGACTCCTAAAAATCGTCAGTCTTCCCGTGACCACAGGCTGTGCAACCAGTCAGAAACGTCGGGACATAGTGAGTACTTAGTATATATAATATCTAGGTTCACTCATTAAATATATAATTACCGCGAAAAAACCCGAGTCAAATCAAATAAAATATGTGTTCGAATCGCGAAAGTTTGAAAAAGAAATTATTGTAATAAAATTTCATTTATTTCAAATAATGAAGTAATTATTCGATTAATATATTAATATTGCAAATTGCAAAATATCTGAATTTCCAGTAAGTACAATTTTAGTATTTACTTAACTTTTAGTAATTTCACTATATGATTACGAAAATAGTATTAATTATTGTTATAAAGTTACACAAATATCTACATTACCTTATATAAATCAGTCGAATATTTGTTAGTTATATAAAATGGTACAATGTAAACAGAGCTAGGGAATGGACATTAGAAAAAAAAATTGAAAAGTTATTTGCAATTAAAATCATTCCTGTATTGCTATTTGACTTTTATCAGAATTATTGTATTTAGCTATGATATATTTCTTTAAAATATAACAATTATATATGTCTTCACATATATTAGTATTACAGTAAATCATACTTTAGTCGTTCAAACAATTTTTTTTAAAACAACATAATTAACTGGAATCTTGTTTGGGTTACCATGGTTTCTTAATAAATTGACTTCTGCTATTTTTGTATCTGTATCCTTTGATCTAGAATTTTGTATTTCTAGTAATAGTAGCTTTTTATATCAGAAAATAATATGTTTATACTTAATTAAATTATCAAGAAATAATTTATAATTTATGGCACTAAGTTATTGCCATATTTTTATTATATTTAATATGTACAAAGCAATTTTAACTTTGCGTATAATAGTAAATCTAAAAAGTATAACTTCTATGATCCGTTATAAATCTCCACAGATCTTGGTCATTTTAAATATCAAGTTATTTTACCTAATATTTTAAAAATCAAAATAAATATTGACACTTCATAATATACATGTTTGATTATTCCTAACGGCATATTTTGGCACGGACCATTCGGCCTATTTTTCCGAGAAATAGTGGAAGTGAAAAATATTTTAAAATATTTTGAAAATATTTTTGTAAAACAGTTTTTTGTCAGTTTTAAAGTTTCAATATTCCAGGTTTTTTAAAATTTATAAAATAAAACGGAAAGAATTTGGTTTTCTTCATATTCATCGACCCTATTTTACCTTCAGAAGGATAAAAGGAATTAACTCTATGGAAACATGTTATAAATAGAACCTGCGTGATAGAAAATACACAAAGAAGAGATGAACATAGTTTTAAGTTGAGTATATTAATTTATGTATTTATTTGGAAGATAAATTTTTGAGATTCATTTAAAAAAATAAAGATGGACACATGGAAGCCTTACTTTATACTTAAGAAACTATTAATCGGAAATAATTATAGGTAACTTTAAAATTATTTGAGTTAAAATTTTTAATATTTTCATTGGGTGTTTCAAACCTTTGAACATACCTTTAAAAAAATACAACCATTCTTCGTTTATAAAAATTTTGATAAGAAAAATACTTCCTGTGCCATTTCATATACTCACGTTTCCGCTTCCGTGAACCGCACTACCCGCCCATCCCCCACCGAGCCGAAGAACTGTTCCATATTAATGAGCGTGCTGGTAAATTAAATATTTACATGAATAATACATAACATATAAGTAATTCTTGTGCGAGGGGTAGGAAGGCGTGTACAAACTATGCTAACTACTGACCGGAGGCTTCGAAAAAGCTGTTTCGCTTCAGAATTATTTTAGTATATTCTAGGCACAAAAGATTTGATCCGGAAAGATCTAAGTATTCCCATCTTCCCTTTATGTGAAAAGCGCCCTAAGTTTCTCTGACTCACTAATGGCATAGAATGACTTGACTTAACTCCAAACATGACATGCGCCTTTTCATCTATTGTCATCTAATATATTTTAGATTTATCCAACAAAGTCAAAACTCAGTATCAAAGTTTCCTAGTTACTCGAAGTATACCTCGACAGCCATTATCCGCCTTATTTATTCATTTATTAGCCGGTATGTTCATATGTTTCAACATCATTGTGTTACACATTTTTAAAACAGATAACTGTAAATAACCGATAAATAATGCAATCTTTTCAGATAAATATAAATCAACATGATTAACCCAAATATATTCTTTGAAAACTCACACAGCTCTATATTAAAGTGAATTAAATAAAATTCCCATTTTACTCTAATTTAAAGGTAATTTTGTCGTAAGAAACGTTTTTAATGTTAACATGTAGACCATATTAATTTTACAACTAAGTACAACAAACTACTGTTAAGAAGTGAAATGCCAGATAGCCGAAAATGGACTAATGTAATTATAATTATTTTATTTGACGTACGCCTATGAATGAGGAAAATTGTAAAAATTACTTTAAGAATATTGAAAGAAATATAAAATCATTCAGTTTAGGTCTTTAAACCCCACTTAAATAAAAAATCGCAGTATTCTAACATTTACTCACGAAGCACGCTGTCAAGTGAATATAAAAAGTTGTCTAACAATTGAAATTCATCTTCCATAGATACTATCGTAGTATATGTGGCAGAATATTAGCATAGGGGCTATGAAATAAATACATAATCCATACCGAGTCTCAAGACAAAGGAACGGACTGCCTTGTTAATGTATGCATATGTAGATAAACCCAGGTTGGTGTCCAGTCAGTATTACTAGAAAATATTTACTACAAAATTTCCTTCACTTACTACTTAATGAAGTGAAGGAAATTTTGACAACCTTTCTAGAAAAATTAAATGCATAATCATAAAACGTTATATTAATATATGGCTTAAACTTACAAGCTAACTCAATAAACTAGATATTTTTTTCTAAACTAGTATTACAATTCTCCGACTATGCATAACCATTGTTTGCGATCGTAGGTTTGAATTGCCGACTAATTGTTACGACTGGGTCGCTGTGAGTCATAATTACTTTATGTTCTTTCAAATAGTACTCAATTATACTAAATTTATTGTGTATATGTAATTGGTCTATTATTTGTATATGTGTATGTAATTGGTCTATTTTTTGTAAATACTTTGCACATATTTGTACCAATTCAATCATTAAACTTACCTTTATAATAAATGTAATGTTATTTCTATATTTTATTACACTTTCTACATAGTCGAGTTTTTAATACTTTTCATTTTCTTCCTTTCTTTTTGGAACGAAAGTCCTTATTGCATGTTACACGCTTGGCGAATGACAGCTAGCTCAGAAAAAGTGTAAGATTTTGACCGCTACTTTCGTTACAGTATACGCATAAGCTGATAACAATGTTTCCTTTCTGTTGGCTTTCTATTCTAAGTCAATTCTCTGTCAGAACATTTCCAATGCGGTACGTATTCATTTGTATTATAAATTACCAATTATTACTTTATCATTTATTAAATATTATGGTTGAAAAATTACAATCAATTTTCCGCATATTCATTTGTTTTCTTCACTAATTTAATTTTATTCAGATTGTTTTATTAAATTGAATCCCATGGATTTAATAAAAAATAAAATGAAATAAAATTAGGAAAACAAAATTTCACGATAAAATTAATTTTAAATTTAATTTAACTTTTTCAATTCTTAATAAAAAATACAATTTTCTACTGCTTTCTATGAGAAAATAATAAAGTTGAACCACGATAAGTTGGTAACGGTCTGGCAGATGATTAGCTTACAATGGAAATAAAGCAGAAAAATAAAATGGTGGGCCTACAATCTGTGAAATAAATTTAATGTTTTTAAATTTAATTACTTGATTGAATTTGGATTTTACCAACTGTATTTATAATCATGCTCCATCCCTTTTATTATTTTATTTCCTTTAATTAATTGCGTGTTAAATAAAGGTAATTTTGTGCTATGCAAAATAATTTATAATTTCTAACTCCCGTAGATAAATAAACATGATAATTTGTATTAATAAAAGTGTTGAATTCAGGTAAGTAACAGTATTAATAGGACAATAAGTAGATGATTTACATGAAAATTAAATTTTGGTATTATCTCTTAATTTCATCGACAAAAATTTACACATATGTTAACTAATACCAAAATTAATTCATGCAATACTGTTCACGTATTAATGCAGGTTTTGTTTAATTGAAAGATGTTGCTTGGATCGCTTCTTTGCATTAATATTTTTGCTTGTCTTAATATTAACAATATTTTATTACGCTGAAATATTTTTTGTTTAATATATAGCGAAAAAAATTAGTTCCAACCGGGTATCCCACGACGCCTACCGTTCTTTTTGTTAATTATTTTCTATTCTCTTTATTATTTATATGTAATCTTTCTTAACATTACGGTAATGAGTGGTAATCGTTAGAATAAGGAGTTGTGATCACCTTGAATAGAAAATAAATCAAAAGAACTAATTTTTTTTTATTGATAAAAAAAATTTCTGACTTTCAATTTAAATAATTTTGAATTTAAAAAAAAAATAGAATTAATTGAGTCTGATACGATCCAAAGAATATTTAATTTTTCCGTTTTTGCTCAAGTTGTAAATTACGAATAATTTTTTTAAGTGTGTTCAAATTACTCCTCAAAATATTTTATATATGGAACACTATATTTAGTTACATAGCTTCATTTTGTGAATGGCGTTGTTCAAATCGAAAATAAGCTTTAAGTTGAAAAAAGTTGTGAACCTTTCTCACTTACCTCACGAACGAAATAAAACTAATTTAACTGCTCATATTAGATAATAATTTATTATAATTATTAATTATATTGTGGTAAGTTAACATTTTCTTTTTCTTGTGCTGCCGAAAACTATATTTACACTAAATTTTAGTAATAGCCTTAATATATTTTTACTCGAACCAGTTAAATAAATAATGATATCATGCGAAGGGGTGGCCGAAACCTTTGCTTTAAAACTGTTGGTCGAACATTTAAGCATGCGCCGAATACTTACTCGCAAGCAATCCTTGTGGAGTTTCGGCAGATTATTGTTTAAATAAACTGTTTACCATTGACCGTAATGTTATTAGCACTCGGCACCATCTGTCGCCGGTATGAATGCATTTTTGTTCTCAATCATCACAAAATTTTAACGTCACAGAGTGACATAGACATCGCTAAAGAAGTTTCACTCTTCTCAAATAAAGGGTAAGTAGGAAACAAATCGAAGAGACAATAGTTTTTATACACGTATGTATTGTTGATTTTCAAAACTCAACGTTTTGGCAATCAAGCTGGTATCGAGGAGATAGTTTGTTATTTCTAAATATTTAATAGGTTTCCCAAATGTTCAAGTTTTTGGTTAC
Source organism: Druceiella hillmani (assembly GCA_039881145.1). Lineage (NCBI taxonomy): Eukaryota > Metazoa > Arthropoda > Insecta > Lepidoptera > Hepialidae > Druceiella > Druceiella hillmani. The sequence continues at coordinate 33,647,703 of JAYKKI010000014.1, read as the reverse complement.
ACGGCAATCAAATAGTAATTTTCTGTGATATAATTACATCTCATTAACTTTGATTAGACTGACTGAAGCTGAGTCTGACATTACAGTAGTGTAAGGTCGATTGACTGTGTGCATTTGTTTGCATCATCCAAATAACACTCATGTAAAGTTATTAAAGTTTAATGTAGTTTGGCAGACTCATTCCTAATGCCATTGTTAGATTCAATTTCTAGTTTAGAAAAAAATACGCCACCCTTGATTGCCATTTAAAAAAATTTTGTCATTTTTTTAGACATATATGGGCGTCCCTTATTTTTGAAACTTTTTATTTTCTAACACATAAAATCTAGTTTTGTTCATTTGCCCCTAAAACGCTCAAAAATATGTTTTTATTATATTCGAAGTACTACAACCCATGATGACTTGCATCGAAATATATTCATACAAGTTGCAGGGAAGAAGCGGCGCGTGTTTTGGGTACTTCTCAGTTGTTTTCGGATGGTCGGGTGATTAACACGTATTGTTCTACATTTCAAAAATGGCAGTGGAATCAAGAATCAAGAAAAAAGTGTTTCTTAATTGGTGACATGAATTATCAAATATCAGATCTAAATTTACCGTCTAACCGTCAAGTTCTTGCAGTTTCATTCGCGAAGTTAAATTAACTGTTAATAGAAGGACAAACATTCTCGTTGTGGAGTGTATTATATTCTTGGAAAAAGCTAGAGTATCTACCGGAACTACACATGACTGTGCAAAGACATTTTTTGAACTTCTTCAAGCTTGGAGAGAACAAATAATTCCAATAATAAACAATATTTTTTATAAACACCGTGAGGAGGACTTTGAAAATAATTTAGATATTTTATTCGATATATCACACATACGATGTAACACAGCAGATAATGCTCTATAATATTTTTGCAAAAGCAAGGAAAACCAGAGCGCCCAGGGTGTTTAGCGGGTCTTGACACAAGTTAGACAAGAAAGAAACCTAAATCCAAAACTATAACGAGAGAACAAAGTACTCAAGCAAATGTGTAAGGAGAGTTCATCGTCATTTCTTATTACACAAGTCTCTATATAACTTCAAGATCAACAAAATCAACCTACCAGCTCTGATGAAAGCCTAGAGGAACTTTAACCATCGACATCTCAATCCGTAATTTTCAGAACTATTACAAAAAGAGGAAGGAGAGACTTTGTCACATCTAAGTTAGTAGCAGCTGCAGACAGGTGTCAATTAAGCATAAGTAATTCTGTTTATATACTTCAAGTTATAATTGAAGCACTAGGTCTCACCTATGATGATTTTTCATTCAAAAACATTTCTATTCAACGCATTCGTACACAGAGTAGAAAAAATAGAGCGGAATTCACAAAATCCGATTTTCAGGTTAATGTACCTAAAATAGTTACCATTTATTAGGATGAGAAATTTCATATGTAGTTTGGTACGAAGTTCCTTAATTTTGAAATTTTGCAATTGTTTTTGAATTGTATGGACAAAAACTGAAGTCTCATGTAAATATTTTGATATCAGGTTTTGAATTACTTTTATTAAAAAAGCAAAAAGAACAAATACTTTCTAATTTTTAGGAACTTACGAGTATTTAATGATTTTCTGAGGGGTTTTTAATAAGTTTTTACATTAAAATAATCGGATCATGAAATCCAAATGATTAATTTCAGGTCGAGTAAAACTTAATTTGAATAGTTACTCATATTAAAAATTCTTCGTTTTTATTATATGTTTATATTGATAGCTCCATCGATAAAGCTAATATAAAGCTAATAAAGATAAAGCTAATATAAAGATAATATTTTTTCTAGAGGTATTCGATATTATTTATGTAATAGGCATGACTTCAATATTCGCCAAATAATATCAATTTACTGTATTAAACTAATATTTACTTTATACATTCCGTTAATCTTTCAACACGTGCCAAATTTAATTAACGACCATTGTCAATTGATCTGTGCTAGTTTATGTTATATTCCAACAATTATGATATATTTTGGGACGTCGTTTTTTTATAAAAACGTCTTTTACTACTTAATTGTACTTGTATTTTTTTATTTGTGCATCCCCAAACATTATTCTCGTAATTTTTAATGCGATTTACCGATTTTTAGATGTTTTTTTTTTAATTTAAGAATTTTTGGAATTATTCGAAAATTTTGTCAAAAAATTACAAGTTATTAATTTTCCATAATACCAAATCTTTCCTCATTCGTAGTGGAAAATAGTTTTTAATTTGTACTAGTACGGCAAGCTAATAATGAAATTATTTCTGAATTTGGTTTACGTAATTATTTCTATGAATTAAACAAACGTTACATCTTTTTATCAGCTTAACCTTTTTTTATTTTGAATTGAATAATAATATAAAGAAGTATTCCTGGGTCAAGTAGTCAAATATTAAGCACTAAATATTTGTTACTTATTCCTAACAGCTGATTTTCTTAAATAAAATATAACCACAAATTACATTTAAATTAATTAATCATGAAATTCTGAATTCTAGTGCTAAAAATGTGTCTGAATATACGTCAAACTTCTTCTGATATAAAAAAAATTGTTCTTATCATTCAAATACATCGTCATTATTAATAGATTATTCGTAGATCTACTGTATTAAGATATCTGTATATAGGTGAATAGCAGAAGAAATTCCCAGAACACATAGCGTTATTTTACCTATAAGTGAAGTGAACGAAAACAAACCCCTGTTCCAAAAACTAAATTAATAAATCAAGCGTTAACCAGTCCCTTCGTTTCTGCATTTTCGGGGCTACCGGATCTCGCAAAACGAAATGTCTCCCCCCATATATCTCAGCATGTTGAGGGGCCCCCAAATAGATGGCGCCCGTGCGTTCAGCCATTATTGACGCCAACTGTACCGTACTTAAGCCATCCGCCGATGTCGGTGCCATCAAAGGAATTCATGTTCGCTCAATTTCACAGATCGAAAATAAGACGTTGGGTCGCGTGGCCTTCTTGGCACGCTTTCCTTTTTATTTTCACGTCGAAGCTTTGCCTGAAAGCTCCGTGCTCCGTCGGTGCTCATCTGTCGATTACTGAGTTTGTAATGGTTTCTTGGTTAAAGTTGAAAAAGCTATGGATAAACCAAGCGATAAATTTATATTGAAATTATCGTCAGTTATATAAACATCTACTAAAGAAAGACCTTATTTAAGTAATACGTGAGAAAAGGAAATGCCTAATAATTAATAACTAATTAGCAGGTAGCGATGAAACAAACCAAACATAAGAATATCATATTCGTATTTCTGCTAAATATATAACATTCTTGTATCCCCATAAAAACCTTTATAAATATATATTAGATGTATTCATCAGAACATATACTGCTTATGTGTATTACAATATAACTTGTATACTTTATATAAGTATGTTAGATGTTCATACTATGCTTTTAGTTACGTAATTTTGATCATTTAACTGCTACTCAACCATAATATTTTCTTATATAAGACACTTACATAAGAGGAAATTTTTTTGACACCAAAGTATATTTTTCATTAAATCATTGATTTATTTGCTGGGCTAAAACTAATTATCTTCTAGTAAGAACACGGCAAATAATTTCTCGTCTTGTGTTATGAAATTTGTTCCAAAATATTTTCCATTTTGCTATATTAAATTTGTTGCGACCCACAACAAGCAACGCGTAGCTGGCACGTGTAGAATAATCGTTCGTCTTGCTCGACCCAAAATGTGTAAAAGAAAATAATTTTCCTGTTTTTATTCTACAAGGAAACTCTATTAAATGTGTGCTTTTGTTAAAATATACGTTTTCAATGTCTAACAAACTAATATTTTCAAATCTTTAGTTATTGGTATAAACCGTCTAAATTGTTTTCAACATTTGTCACTTTACAGTATAACGCTTCAATTTAAAAAAACGGTATGTGATACTGTTTTTTTAATATTTGTAATTCAGATTTGCAACGATATTTTTTTTATTTAAGAAAATTAGTGACATTTTCCAAAGTTAATTTACGTAATTGACCCCCATGAATGTTTTTCGGGAATTGTTTGCAAAAGTTATCTCTCATTGGCTCGCTGCATAAAGTTTATTTCATATTTTACTCTTAATTTAACTTTAAAACATTTGTAGAATGGAATATTAAGATGTTCCAAAATAGTTGACTCCGAGAGCAAAATAAATATAATTAAGGATATTAAATTATCATGTACTTAACCATTATTTTTCATTTATGTTTTATCATTTTCTGTTATATTAGCCTAATGGGGTACGTAAATCAGCTTAGGTAGAAATCTAAGAGTATGATTAAAATAAATTTATATACGTATAGACTATATATATATATATATATATATATATATATATATATATATATATATATATATATATACATACATATATATATATATATATATATATATATATATGTATATATATATATATATATATATATATATATATATATATATAACAATAGAGTTAATAGTTTTATACAAAGGAAAAAATGTATGCTAAGATACCCATTTTAAGTTAAAAGTTTTTGGAACGCGAAAAGTGAATAGCCTAATTGAAATTTCAACAAATTCAATTCTGTTTAAAACAATTACATGTGATAATTGAAAGAAAATACTAATCGAATCAGAAAACTTTGTCATGATTCTACGCTCTACTAGAAATTGACAAATATTGAAATTTATTTCAAAGACAACCTTCAATTAGCCATAAAACAAAAACAGGGAAATTATTCAATTTAAACACTTTGGCTTCAGCATGACGAACGATAACATTACAGGTGTCGGCTGTGCGTCGTTTATTATGTGTCGCTACGATTTGTAATATACCAAAATAAAAAATATTTCTCAAAAAATTTCGAAACACAAGATGATTTTCCCTGAAACCAGAAAACTATTCTTTTTAGAGTTGCTAATAAATTATTCAACTAAATAAATACTTTGCCGTTTTAAATATTTTAATTACGGCGCACATAAGAGAAGGAAATTTTAAATTTCAGTCGCAGTTAAATAGTCAAAGATTATAAACTAAATGTTTAGATTGAATATGTAAAATTAGTGTCCTTAATTTTTAATAATTTCCTTTATATATTCATAAAGATCTGGGGTTAATTTCGTAGAATGAAAACACAAATTTATTGTGTGCATTAAACATTTTTAACAATCAACTTTATCTTGTAAAGTTCCTACCGACTCAATCCTCGTCTATTAATATATTCAATGTGGATATACATAGAGACTTCATAACCATAAAGATAAGTTGAAGATATATTGAGTCTTCTGGGGAAAAAATTTACGTGAAAAATGATTAAAACTAACGGAAAGTTTAAGAAGAGAAAAATTAATTAAGTTTAAAGGTTTTATTTCATTCGCGTCAATGAAGCGTAATATCTCCAAAATCTCCTGTTGACCTGATATGTTAAACTATTTCAAAAGCGAATCACGCGTTTAATAACACAAACGAATACAACTTTACAGCTTAAACGAGGGCATATATTAAATCCTATAATCAAACATGAACGTTTATGTCATAGTGTAAAGAGCCGTCTCAATAAGTGTCAACAACACGTTTAATGAGCGCAGAGAGCCGTCCAATTGGAGAGCTTACGATGACATCTGTTCAACATTAATTAACGCTCTCATGCGACAAATAACGAGTAAACAACTGCTCGCCGGCCTTGCTTCCGCCAGGCATTATATTAATATCCTGCGAGTTTATTAAATGCTGTGTTCTGCTTCGTTATACAATCTGATATCGATTGAATAAATCAGGTTTGGCAACCGTAACTGAATGTAATACATTCGGTCGTAATTATGTTTCAGGCATTGTAATTGGAATTGAAATGAATGAGCAATTGAATTTGTACTCATTGTTACACATGTGGGATATATTTCACTTGGGTTTGAATAATTAATTCAACGAAACAGTCAATGTACGGTATAATTAATTAAGGTATGATAATAATGATGAATATATAAGTATAAGTAGCTAATTATTTATTTAAATAAATTTATTCCTCATCAGAAGAAGAAAGCAGTTAAATTTAAAAAAAATATTTAAGATTGCAGATTAGCTCATTCCAATGAGAAATGTAATTTTAAATAAAGTGCAACAAATATTTATAAATTTTATTATGAGGCATATTAGGATTTGTTGTGCAGATATTAACTTTAATTAAAATGAAATCATTAAAGGATAATTGACATCAAATAGAGATATGTAATTCTGAAAAACGTATTCTATTTATTATAAATTTTAGTGCTTTATAAACAGAACAAGAGGCTTAGTTATAATAACAAATTTGATAAAATTGTGTGGAAAAATTAAGGCAAGTGGATCCGAATTTGAAAACATTTTATTTATTTTTTCAGAATGAACAATAATTTTTGTCGATTAAGAAAATGTTGAATTGAATCAAATACATTCTGCATGATATAATATTTAACAACTAAAGGTTTATTTACTCGGAATTTTAAAGTCAAATAAAAACGGAGAATGGCTAGCTTAAATTGTGACAATGATTTAAAAGTTATAAATTAATTGTATATTCTTAGACAAACGTCGATTCAAACAAATAACCTGATGAACTTTAAAATATTGGAAAATTTCTTTCAAATAATGGAAAATTTCTTTGATATCATGGAAAATTTCTTTTAAATAATGGAAAAAAAACACAGAATGGCCCATTTACAGCGATCGAAATTTTTTTAGTTAAAAGTGACCGTCACAAATCATTTAAAAATAATATTATTTTCGCGAAAATCTAGAAGTTATGTTTTTTTGTACTTTTTTGAAATTTAGAAGTTATGTTTTTTTGTACTTTTTTGAAAAATTTTTATCCGTTACGTAAAACACTTTTGTCCGAAACTATTCCAATAAATCTCATAAAATTTTATATGTGAGTAGATAAGTCATGTAGCAAGCATACCATGACAATTTTGTATTTATTCTTAACTTCTGCTATTGTTTGATTCTTTAAGTGGATTTTTTCTGTTTTCAGTTATATTTAGTATTCAAACAAAAGAAAGTTATTTTCAAGATCATAAGCAAATCTTTGGTTTTACTGATTTTACTTTAGTAAAATTTGTTAAACTAGAAATTTGGTTATGATCTTAAAAAATATTTTACAATATAGTGATTTTCTAGAAAAAAATCGTAGTGATATAACGTTATAATATAGATTATTCCGAGTAAAAAAAACTGTTTTATTATTTAAAATGCATGTTATAATATTGGTCATTCTCGTGGAAATTAAGTATGGTAAATTGTATTATGCAATTTACATAACAGATCATAATTTTGAATCATACTGTGATTTTATTCGCGATTGACTTTTCTTGATCATAAAGCGGATGTAGCAAGGAAAAGGTTTTGAAAACTTGGTTTTGTGTTGCATAATTCAAAGTACTTTCTTTGAATGTCAAAGTCGCTTGCTGTGTGTATTATTAGAGTAAAGTCAGTTAGAATCCAGTTCCATCATTTATAGCTCACACGAAGCAAAATACAGTTTGATGACTGAAAGTTTTCAAAATACATTCCTACGATATATGTACAAGAGAGAATTTGGTACCTTTATTTTTATATTTCCCACCGATTTCTTTCTACATGTGTAATCTACAAAGACTCAGAAGATTTGTCACGCTTATAAAATTTATTCTCCATTTGCAAAAAGAAAAATCCTACACTCCGTGTTACTGGGTAAACATTTATTCTTCATAAATTTTTTCCCAATAATTTTGTACACTCACTCACGTAATCACCTATCGAAATAAAACTTAGGATAAATAAGCGCGTTTTCACTTTTAAAACCTCGTACCTGTAACCTGTAATTCCCATATTAAAGTGAAATATTTCGAAAACATTTTTTATGACCATCATCTATATGCAAGCGACTTACAATTTTAAGTAGATATATTAATTTTAGTCATGTTTTTATGCTATTTATTTAATATATGTTAAGCTCACTTTAATTTGTCAATGGATTATTTTGGAAAGTTTAACTAAATTTCGAATAATTTTAACTATATCGCATGGTCTTGAGTAGAATTAACAATAAAACTAATATTTTGAAAAGTCTTTTTTTATTTCAATTAAAACTAAACCTACTTCTGCCGAATTTTCTTGCTTACGTTGCTGGATCACGATAATACTTGCTGCGCTAAATTTTAGTTAAACGAACTTGAAAGTCTTCACACACGTTTCAGAATATCTTTTTTTATTTTTATAATGCAAAAAATCATCTCGCATTATAACTTTCATTAGTCTAAATCTTCAATTAAATTAGGTGAACCTTTTTTTCATTGTAGCTACAAAAATGTGCAATTCCACGCCAATTATCAATAAATTTATATTATTTTCGTCTATTTTTTTGTGTCACGTGTACACTAAAATAATTAATTTATCTTCCTTTAATACACGAGAAAAAAATGTAAAGCTTTCTACTTTATTACTCTTTTTTAAATAAAAAGCATCAGTAAATACTACAAAATTGCTGTGAGTACAAGGAATTAAGTCATCAATAGGAAAATTGTCATCAATAGCTGAGATTTTGATACGGGAAAATTGTGGATAATAGTTAATTAACGCAACCAAATCTGTTAATGTATTTTTTATTTGATTTTAAACAACTGTATGCATCTGTTCGTACGTTTGTATAAGTTTACCTTTTAAGGAAATTTAATCGAATAAATCACGTTGAAACATATTACAAGATTGTAGTATTTAACTCTTACAGCGCGCACGTATTGCTAAATCACTATCTTACTGGTGCAGCGAATTAAATATTGTATATATACATATGAAAATACTGTTACCAAAATATCCTTTCCTGATAGTAGAAAAGTGGCTGTTATCAAAATTAAGTAGCTTAATCAAATATAGACCTTATCGAGTAGAAAGTTTTGACTAATTTCATTTCCACAGCACTTAGGCGAAGATGATTCCATCATTGAATGTTACTCTGAGGATCAGTTACTTACAGGAACTTAGAGTACTTATGTTAAAAAAATTAAATTTACCAGAAAGACTACCAATTACGCCTCACCAGACCTTAAGTATGTAGTATTGAATATATATCACATATGTATGGACATGTGTGTGTGTGTGTGTGAGTGCGAGCGTGGGCGTGTGTGCGTGCGTGCGTGTGTGTGTATGTTTGTGCGTGTGCGGGTACGTGTTTGCGAGTGAGTATGCGTGTGCGTACGCATAGACACACATAACTGTATGTGTGTGTGTGTGCGTGCGCTCGCGCGCGCGCGCGCTCGTGTGTGTGTGTGTATGTGTGTGGGTATGTGCGCGCACGCGTATGTATGTGTATTTGTGTGTGTACATAGGTAATGTGTTCCTATTTAGATTAAGAAAGGACTAAATAGAAGCAGAACTCGACTTAGGCAGCTTTCGTACACACCGGGTTACAAAGTAATAACAATTACGAGTGCATGTTTTAAGTCATATTTACCGGGTTACAAAGTTATAACAATTACGAGTGCATGTTTTAAGTCATATTTACCGGGTTACAAAGCTATAACAATTACGAGTGCAAGTTTTAGTTCATTATTCAATCATTTCAATTGCACAAGAAGCTGTGTCGTACATCAGTTGTATAGTCCATGCATTAATTTTACTATGATTAATATATAATTAATATACTTCAACTAATAACTTCCGTTTTAAAGGTAAAATGTTTTGTAAAATTTTTCGTATTGTAAACATTTGTTTATCGGTTTAAAGGCATTGTAATGAAAGATGGAAGAAGTTTGTTCCAAAGTTCATTATTCCGTCTATATTATTACGTCCTTGTATATGATTAGTATATGAGTGTTTTTTTCACTTTTTAATTATATTAAATACCTATTTTTGCCACGTATATTCTTTCATCATAGGATTAACTTATGCATTGTATGCGTCTTCGCTACATAAGCCTATCCGTCAGATCAATATTTAAAAGTGTAGCTCAGCATCATATGTACATTTTAATATATCTCAATTTAAATTCACAACTAAAGCCACTTTTACCGTTGCCTGTGTACGGGCATTTACACTCCATTTGCTTTATTGAAGTTTAACGTTATTTATGGCATAAACCGTTAAATTAAAGAGCTGAACGCGACTCATAAACGAATGATCGTTAGCGTAGTAGGCGAGGACTTATTCAAATTAGAGCGCCATTAAACCGGTTTTGTATTAGTATCTTACCTGAGATTCCATTTCAAATAGGTCAAACATAAATTTTAGAAGCGTTTTGTATGTTCGTTTGTGATAAAGGTGGATAATCAAGAGTATTGAGATCTAGATCAGATTTTATGAATGTGTTGTTCGCCGTGTGGGAAAATGAATAAAGGCAATTATTTTGGTTTATATTGTCTATGATATTTATTACATTCGGGAAGGATAATTGAGGAAAAGGTCGATATACGAGTATGTTTATAAAATAAGTTGGACCATGATCACTGAGAGAATATACTAGCAATTTTATTTCAAATTATTTGGTACTTAGTAAATCAACCTCGATATTGTTGTATGTTGTTGTATAAATTTTAGTCTATTATCGAACTTTGAAATACCGAAATTAATCTAAGGATATTTTGAACAGGCAATAACTCTTAGCTTCACGTTATATGGAAAAAATATGGCCGTAGTTTAGTGAATATATAATCTTCGAAAGAGCATTTTGCATTAGGACATAAATTTGGGAGTTATTTTTGATAGGTACCATGGTCGTAATATATTTATTATTTATATATTTTGAGTCACATGTGGATACAATATATGGATATAACATATCTATAAAATATAAAAAGCAAACTAAGTTTTAATTATCATGCATAAAATCGTAACAATTATGACGAATATATATAGAATTAGAAAAAAGTGCCTGAGTATTAACTAGTTAGACGTATTTATAATTGAATTATGAGTTTTTATAATAAAATACTTCCTATTAAAAATATTTTGGGTCAATTATTTAAGTATATGTCATACCAGCTTCAGACCGTAGCTTCGGCCACGTTTTTTTTTCGATTAAATTGTTGGGATTTACAGCTGGGTTAACGCTATGGAAACGCCTATTTATAAATTACTACATGGCAGTAGGAACCTAAATAATATGGTGAAAATATATTACCTTAGATGTAGCCTCAGGAAATACTTTAGATTTCGAGATAGAAAGTATATGTATTTCTTTAATTATCCTATATATAAATATACGACACGACCATAATATCTTGCCATAATATTGTGGAAATAAGTTTATAAAATTACGCTATGGAAACGCCTATTTATAAATTACTACGTGGCAGTAGGAACCTAATTAATATGGTGAAAACTGTATTACCTTAGATGTAGCCTCAGGAAATACTTTAGATTTCGAGATAGAAAGTATATGTATTTCTTTAGTTTGCCTATATATAAATATATGACATGACCATAATATCTTGCCATAATATTGTAGAAATAAGTTTTAAAATTACCCTATGGAAACGCCTATTTATAAATTACTACGTGGCAGTAGGAACCTAATTAATATGGTGAAAAATGTATTACCTTAAATGTAGCATCAGGAAATATTTTAGATTTGAAGATAGAAAGTATATGCATTTCTTTAGTTAGCCTATATATAAATATACGACATGACCATAATATCTTGCCTTAATATTGAGGAAATAAGTTCAAAAATTATGCAGTTATTGAGTAACAAGCACGTTCGTCCATTATTCATCCATACATTAGAAGTTTCATATTTATACTATTTCTTATAAAGTCCGTCTACTTAGTAATGGTAACAAATTAAATATTTTTTTGTAATTAACCTGTGCTAGAATTTCCAAACCTTAGCTTCAAATATAGTACAAATAAATTATAATGTATTAAATCTGACACAATGTAGGAAAAATATGAATATTACTACAAATCTGAAATTATTCGTGAAGATAAATGGAACAAACAACAGTACAAATAGGAATGTAACACCTCTATGAATGTTCTTTTAAAATTATGTTAGATATTATTTGTAAAAGCTTTAACGGAACTATTTTCAATGAAAATAAAGAAACAGGGAGCGAAATTTGATGACAATGAAACGTATATTCACGAACACTTATTATTTTGTCATATATCCGAATTTCTGAAAACATATTAAGCATTCTTACGTGAGAGAGTAAAGTGTGTAAAGACACGTTGTTAACCTTTATGTCGGGACGTGTATTATTAAGGTTTCATACCTTTTTCCAATTTCATAATTTATTTCTTTATTTATTATATTCACAAAGAAATATTTATTCATATTATTATTGAGTAATCATAAAAAGATAATAAACCAATCAAAACCAATATGCGCCTGGAAGTCCAGGTGCTTGAAGTGAACATTTTTGATAATGACTCTTGCCTCTTTTAATTTATTATTAGGAATTCTATGTAAAGTAATGACTATTATTTTTCATACTATAAACTCTAATTACGTGGTAATATAATTAAATATAAATATTTTAAATAATAAATATATTAAAATAATCCGACGACAGTTCAACTAAACATTAATTGTCGACATCTTAGCCGCTTTTTAGATCTTTTCCTAAGTATTCGAAGCTATTTTTGCATTAAACACATATGAATTAAAGAGGCTATATCTAAGATTTCTTTCGATTTTTTATTTGCTTATAGTTTTCTTCAAATATAAGCCGACATTTAGGGAGGCGCGATAAACTGCCACGTTTCCATATTTGAATATATAACCTTAATAAAAAAATTCCATATCAAATTGCACTGATGTTATAGCCACGTATTCGAATTTGGCATCGCTAACGAATAAATAGAAAAAATCCATAATTCGCATAATTAAAAATTACACCACCTGATTACTATGAATACTTAAACAAATGTGGTTGGTTTAAACTCACAATTTTAAAACTGTTATTTTTTTTGAAAAACGACGTTTGAAGCAGCCGGTATTTATTAGTGGCCATCGTTTACTGGTATTAGCTAGATACATGTGGTGAAATTATATTGAAATATTTCTATTAGCCCTCTTATCGGACTAGTCATATTACCATAAATTACCTTAAATTAAGTTATTTGGAAGACACAGATCAGGTCGGGATCGAGGTGTGGCAAGTATATTTTATTTTATACCTCATAGATATTTATTTCGTACAAAAGTAAATTGAAATAGGGACATTATTTTTTTTGTGTAACAGTTTGATCAATGTCATATTATGTAACTTTCCAACTCTATCAAACGTAAAGTTGTAATTAAGTCTGCGTTAAAGGAAAATGATACTAGACAAGAAAATTCTCTTAAAAACTTGAATTAAAACTCTACCTAATCCACTTTATTGTCTTCCACATATTCTTTTTAATACCGCCTATAAAATATTCAAATATTTCCATTAATTATTTAGAAATATTTAGATAATATTTCTTTCAGAACAATTTCCTCTTCGTTCGGCGTAATACTGAGTCAAAGAAATCAACTTTTCAACGTGAATTACTATTTTAAAAATAAAAAGAAATCCACTGGGAATAATTTAGGTGAGTGTGGAAAGACTATTGTCTCGTATTTCTCCAAAAAGGATACCTTACAATTGAAATGTGTCTTACTTTTTATTCGTCCCTAGCTATTTTTCTTTCGCCATTATTACTTTTCCTTAGTCCCTTGTTACTTTCAGACGCTTCCTTTTTCTTGACGTGTACCGAGTAAGCCGATTTCTTCATTAATACGTAAAATCCAATCGACAAGACGTATTATTTTTCTTGCCTTAGTGGGATTGGAACTTATTTTCTAATAATACTAATTCACAACAAATGTGAGCTTGCCATTAGGGGGTTGAAAAAATTAATTGCCCTTAAGTTCAATAAAAGAATATTATGACATAAAGAGCTACCCATGGTAATAATTTTTTACAACACGAAATATTTAAAAGGGTATTATATACATAAAAGTATATATACATAAAAGATCTAAAACGTTATAAGACGAAATTTCAATTAGAATGAATGTCGACTTTTAATGCTTACTTACTGTAGAACTTTTAAAATTAAAAAATTTAAAGAAAATTATTTTTACATATTGACTTAAATTTTTTGTTATTTGAAAATAAATTATCATATAAAAAAAATTAAATTAAAACACGTCCTATCTTTGGCAATACTTGTCCTATGTGGAAATAATCGAATTAATCGATTAGGTTCTTTGTTGGTACGCTCTCAATAGAACAGTAGTGGTTGTTACGTTACGTGGGTAGATGACGTTCACTCACGATTTCTTGCCATCTTTTCTTATTTTACGTCCCTCCAGTATACTCATGCAAGGGGTGGCCCACAGCAGATTTGATGCGATCGGTCGATCGTATGAGTGGTCTTCTATGTGGTTGGATGCATTGCATTTTGCCTTGCACTATGGAGTCATTATGAAGATCTGTCAAGATGCGCTATGGAGTCATGGTCTCTCCTCAGCACGTGTACGAAAAACCTGAGGATGTTCATTTTTTGCTAATATGGACAGCGCTGTCTGATGCCGAGTTCTTGAAATATGGAACTTTTATCAGGAATTCGGTCCATGATACTTCAAACATTTCCCTCCTGTACCATATCTCTAAAGCATCTCTTTTCTTTCTCTCAATTTCTCGCAAAATCTAGGTCTGTGAAACATACGGGGAAAACAAGGAATCTTGCGTGATCACTAAGGTTTTGGTGATATTTCGATTCCTTCGTATTTTTTTCAATTCATCATAAGTTATTTATCATAAGTTATTTTATCTCGTCTACGCATCCACCAATTGTTAACATTAATACTTGAAAGTACATGTATAATTGGACAACTTCACAGTTCACAATCTGTATCACTTCCGACAAGCTGTTGTCTTCACGATCAATAATCAGCATTTTGTTCTTGTTTTCGTTGGTTTTTAATCCAAACTGTAGAACGACACGCTCTGTCTTAAGAAGGTGTTTCTCCACACTATAGGGACTAATTGGAAACAATGTGGCGTCTTGTTGTTATCCTAGTATCACTACACCCTCTATCTAGTCTTCGAGAGCGATGTGCATGATTACCTCCGTGAAGACATTGAATAGGAATGGCTTGGATGGAAATTTCTAGACGTCATATTTTCGTACTGATACCCTTCTTCATAAAGACGTTTCATAAGGTTTATAAAATATTTCGGTATGCCCATTTGTGCCCAAGTATACCACAAAATTGGCCATGTCACAGAGTGGAATGCCTTGGAGAAGTCAACAAAACAAATTAAATTCGGTTTCTTGAACTCATTGGATGTATCGATGATGTGCTGATCAATGACGATCTGCTCACGTGTGTCCTTCTCTTTGATAAATCTAGCCTGCTATGCACACAATCTATTTGGATCTCTTTGGAACCCTATGGAATACGAATACGATATCGGAGCGATAAGATGGTAGTTGCTATATTTCTTTGCTAAGCCCTTATTATGTAATGATGTGTAGATTGTGTGATTCCAGTTAGTTGTCACATTTTATTACAGATGGTAGGAAAAGTATTAGTAGTAGTTTATGCTTAGAAAATGCTAGATAGCCGCTCTAAATTCAGATAACAGAATATGAAGCCATGTCTATTCGGGTTCTGCGTTTGAGAAATTCTGAGATTGAAGGTTTTCAAATAGGGTCTGACAGTAATTTCTCCATGCTTCCGAGATTTTATGTAGCTCCATTTTCAAGATATGATTACTGTCTTCAATAGCTCAGAATTTGGATAAAAGTGTTCTTGCGATGATACGAATCTTATGATAAAGTTCTCTAGATGTATATTTATCTGCACGCGTTTCAATCTCTTTACAGATTTTCCTAAGGTAGGCGTTAAAGTCTAGTTTGATACTAGCCAGTATTTGTGCAGAAATTCAGTTCAAATCGCTGACAAACGGGCCTTTTGCTTTCATCTTACGCCTTTTATTAACTAAAGAAAGTGTAGCATTCGTCATCCAGCGTCGTTTTTTGTACTTAGCCGTTGGTGGTTTTGATTCTTTGACGAGGTGTGTTCCTTTTTGCCAACGTTAATTTGGTGTTTTTACACTATTACGTTAACGTTAGTACTAAATTATTTCAATTTGACAATATGTTCACCGAAATGTTGTGCTTAGTTTCCTTATTTAATTGAAAATATATTTTGTTGGGTTGTACTAAAAATACATATATTAAGGACGAGTAAGGCTCTCACTGTAAGGATTCCTTACACAATATAATGTTTTATGTATACATAATATATCAAACTTTAAATATTGAAATATTTATAAAAATTAACACTTTGACTTTGTAAATATGTTGTCTAATGCGTATTTCACAGTCGTAAGGTTACTTGTCTATCCATATTTATTACATTTATACTTGCAGGTAAACTAAATAAATTTCATATTTTAATTTTTACTAAACATCTATGTTTTCATTTTTTCTAGTTACTGACGTAGGTGGTTAAAAAAATATAGGTATGTGACATGTCGAAAAACGCATTGAACACGCGAAGCAAACGTCGTATCAAAAATATTACAAAACGTTTTCGGTTGCTTTTATAAATTATATTTTATTAATATCGCACTCGATAGATGTAATTAGAAAAAATGTTTATCCCCTTAGGTTATATACGCATATATTATATATGATATGTCTGTTTTTAGAAGCCGACTTGTTATTAGTCGAGTGTATTAAATATGGTATGAACTTATTGAAATGATCTTTGGGGAAACTAAAGTAAAAGAATTTTGTTTGTTATAAGTATTTATTGCATATTATAAATGTAATCAAAGGCTCCTAACTTACATTACTTTTCAAAGGGTTTTGCCTATATGAAAATAAGATGGAACTTATTTTGTCCAGTATGTTACATGACTGATAACTGCACTAATTTAGGCTTAGTGCAGTCCTCACTAATTTAATTATACGTTATCTGTACAAGATTATTGAAACAAGATGAAAAGTCTGAAAACCATTAAATATCATACATAAATATACAGAAATATTTGCACTGAACAAAATTCAAATACAATTTTCAAAAGTTCAAAAAGACTTCCTAATATTTTGGTTTTAATGAAAAGAAGAAGTAAAAAGTACACCTTTGCTTCATTATTTAATTTAAAATATTAATTGCTAACTTTTGCTATTTCTAGTATAATTTTTGAGGACGACTTTCCGTATTAAAAAAAACTATACATTATGCCTTTTACGGTATTAAAAGAAATGTAACGATAATCGATAATCGGTGGAATTATTTGGATATAGTAAACTAAGTGAAGTTGAATGCTCTTCTCGATTTAGTAACTTTAATATTTAATTAAAGAAGCCAGCGTTAAAAAATATCTGACACGAAAATCAAACTCCTCAAGCTAGGGTTTATTAACCTTCAATCATTTTATGGGTTCTATGAAACATTGTACGTAATACATGTTTGCTCCCGTTTCGATTCACCTTAATTAACCCTAAGAGTATCTAAACTACAAGAAGGATACCGCGTAATCAATACGGGAGTGAAGCAAACATTTCCAAATATAGTATGTGATACTATTAAATTATGTATGGGGTCCGGTGAGGTCGATTATAATTAAACGCTTAGTAGGGATTGCATGCAGGGATTTATATTCGACAGGCATTTTTAACGATTCGCTGAGTATTAGTGTGAATTCAAATTCTTTTAATGCCAATTTAATTAAATATATTTAAAAGTGGGTATATTTAAAAGAAGAAAGGCAATTCATTTTTATCATAAGAAAGCTACTTTTCCTTCTAGGTTGAAGTATTGTCTTATTTCAATTGAATAGTGAACGCATTTATCAAATTGTTTATGAGTCTGAATATGCATAAGTAATATTTAGGAAGAACACTGTGATGTATGCACATCTCCAAGTGGTAAAGTAAGTAATGAAATGATTTAATGTTACGATAAATTTTAATATTAAAGTTGGATGGATGCAATGCAATAAATTTTTGTGTTTTCTTTTACTAATCACACACTATTAGTGCTAAAATATGAAAAATTTCTGAAGATGCATGCATGCTAAGGAGAGGCAGATAATTGATTATAAATCAATATTATTTTCACTGGTTTATGCTAAAAAGTAAAAATATTTACTCTGAGTATTTTAAATCAATTAAGTACGCTTTAAGTCGCAAAAAATTGCATCCTTTAGAGCTTTTGTTTACAGCTTTTATAGTAGCTCCGTAATACTAACTCAAAAACAGATTTATTCATGTTACATAAGCTTATAATATCGAATTGAATCAACTAATTAAATTAACATTTTTGAGCGTGAATGACAATTTTTTTTTCTTAATGGGTGACACAGTCAGTATTTAGTGTTACCTCCTTTTGCTGTAAATAATTAACAGTATCTGTTTGGGCATTCTTTTTATTAAATTGTCAATGAAATTTATTTTGGCGTTAAGTTTCATTCTTCCCTCAATGCAATTTTGAGATCTCTTAGGTTAGCTCCGGATTTCTTTACTTAATTTTTTTTCTCATCATATTTTGAAAATTTTCTATCGGATTAAGGTCGGATGAGCGTGTAGGCTACCCCAAAACTTTAATTTGAACCTCAGTAATAACCACAAAACGACAGCTGCAGTGTGAGCTCGAGAATTATCTTGTATTAAAAGAAAATCAACTTCAATATATGGGACAAAACGCATCACAATCTGCTCTAAAATGTCCGTTTAGTACACATCTTGTCGCAGTAACCCACCGCAGTCTTAATATAGACTCTCCACAATAAGGTTCTCTTCGAATAATGTTACACTAAGCTTATATTTAACCTTTCCATCATCTTACTTAAGACAGAATCTGGACAAATTAGTAAAGAGTACCTTTGCGCGTCATGGGATGATGACGCGCAAAGGTACTCTTTCGTTTCGATGAAAACGAGCAAATAGGGCAAACGAGCTCTCTAGGAGACCTTAACTCGTTGGAGATTATCGCTCCAACGAGTTAAGGTCTCCTAGAGAGCAAGGATGCTCCTATTATAGCAGCTTTAAATCTTCTTCTAATGGTTTTGGTGCTGACAATTTTCGAACTTCATGAAGATTAGTTCTTATCTTGGAAGAAGTTGAGGCACCGTTTCTTAAGAAACTGCTTATAATAAATTTGCCGTCCCTCTCTGTTAATACTCTTTTGCTATCTTACCGTTTACGTCTTGTGTACTCTCCAGTCGGTAGGTAATGCTTAACATTGCGAAAAATCACAGACTTAGAAATTTGTAGTATTCAAGTTATTTCATTGTAAGTGCAACCATTTTCAATTAAATTTACAGCTTTCCATACTTGGGTAATGTTGAGATTCAGCATTATCACTTAACTCTTTTAAATATAGTTAAAAATTCTTCCTTTAAATTTGTTAGAAAAACAACAAAAATAATGTGTTGGTTGCAATATTTCTTACACTGCTCATATTGATATTGAATAGTGTACGCAATAAATAAATTAACAGGTTTCAATATTGAATAGTGTACGCAATAAATAAATTAACAGGTGACAATAAAAAAAAATTAAAGTTGTAAATAAAGTTCAATAGAAATTCTTCTTTTTCCAATTTACGTAAACTGGTATAGATGTTCCGTACGAAATGAGAAAACATTTTATGTTAATCTACTTTTTTCGCATTCTTCTAAATATGCCCATGAGTGTGTATATGTGTGTGTGTATGCGCGTGTGTCTGTATATGTGTGTGTGTTTTTGTATGTGTGTATATGTATGTGTGCTTGAACTTCTGATTTTACTCCTCAATAAACTTCATACCGGAAGCTATACGTGAAAATTTATTCTTAAGGAGTAAACTCCAAAAATATCTTTGTTGGACCTATACCCTATTAAAGTTCTTTCGTATATTAAAGTAATCATTGTGTTTAAAGAAAATGTCCACTTTTTATTTATTTTAATTATCTCTATTAATTTCAGATATGGAATACTTATGCTTAAGCCAATTTTCCGTTACTATGTATAACTTTAATTAAGTACTTTAATTAAGCCGTGTATCCGACATACAGAACCGAATTACTACACCCATCCGTTATGTACGTATCACTTAGAATGAAACTAAATAACATGTTATCAAGCCATGATTACAGGTAAGCCTGTGATATATACTTAACCTAGTGAACCACCCCCCACCCCATTAAGCTAGTCAAAATGAGGAGACATGTTATAATTTCAGTACAAAATTGTTCGTTATTAGGGTTAATTAAAAGTAATTACGTTAATAATTGTGACTCCTGACGTATTTTCTAAAAAAATGTAACATAACACTGATAAGGAGTATGAATTATATATTTTGAGTTTTCAGATATAAGGTTATTATAATTTCACAAGAACACTTACTAAAATTATATAAGTTGACGTTATTTTACATTAACAAATTTTGACGTTTTAAATAATAATAGTAAAATATTAAAATACTTTAAACTTAATATTTTTATTTTGAAAGATCCATGGACTTTGTTCGGGTGAACTTTTAGGGACATAATTAATATAATCATAAAATTGAAGATTAAAATACACGTAACGACAAAAATTTCATTTTAGTGTTATGATTATGATTATTATAAAATAAACTGTTTTCTTCAAATCGTGCGCTTTGTTTTATCTCAGCTTATCCAAACGACTAGTTTCTATCTACTTTCTACTAAACCCCATTATAACCTTTTCTTATATGATGTGGGCACAAATAAAGGTACGAACAGGCAAATAAAAAAAATATCGAAAAATATATTTCTCTGCTTTTCTACTTTGATTATATCCAGGAGTAAATTTAACTGGGAAGCAAGTTTTGTCAAGTACATATATTAATATTACATAAAATTAATGTTTTATATTTTTGGATTCTTATATTTTTCCACAACCAAGATAAATTCAAAAAGTTTTAATAGATATGTGAACTTTTTTTTATTATTAGTTGCCATGTATATATTTATGAAACATTCATATAATTATTTATCGCCTACTAGAATATTCTACGAGAAATGAAGCCTACTAGAAATTAACTTCCAAAAATCGAGTGTGACTTGAAAAATGATCTACATAATATGGTTTTTACAAAAACAAAGATTTGTTTTTTTTTAATTTCGATTCTGAATTTTCCTATAGGAATCTCATAAACGTTACAACTTTCTATGCTGTTAACCACTAAAACTATTCTCCTTAAATAAATTGCAAACACTAGTGACAATAGCAATATTCTCAATTCTACGATAGCACTATGACTTACTTGCTCATTCTTTAATTGATTATTAAAGTAATTAAAAAACGGAAAAGTAATTAAAAATAATAGTTTTATAACCAAAATAAAAAAACATATCGCCTAAAACTGGTATAGATCCTTTAAGTTTCTTCTATATAATAAGTCTTTCAATTTTACAATTTCTGACCACAAGTTGGTTAGCTGTAAGTAGTTTGGGAAAATGCTAATCAAACATCATTATAATTATGACGGTGTTAATTGGCAAAATATTGAATATAACATTGTTATATTATATCTCGGAAAACATTGGAAGCAATAAATTATAAGAATAGGGAAATGTAGCATTTGGGAGAGAAATTTTAACGTTAAATGTAAAATTTTTCAAAATTATTTGAAAAAAGTTTTATATTTTTTTTCACACGTTTTTTCTAATTTTTTTTTCATTTAAAACTAGAAAAAAATTAAAACCTACCAAAATAAATAACCGTAATTTTCCATTCCATAACTATTACATGAAAAATGCAAGGTGTATGAGTGATAAGCAATTTAAATCAATAACACTTTTTTAATGTGCTGACATATATAATAATAACACACTGTATACCTTTTTAGTACGCAGCTATAAACATGTGATATGATTACTGTAATTATTTTCTATACCCGCTTCAGTAAAGAAATAATAGCAACTAAAAAATAAAAATGAGTCGAGAGTTTTTTATTTATTATGAATAGGAAGGTCCCTTATATATCTAGGGCGGTTTTGTTTTAATTACCTACAGTGACATAAAATAATGGAGAAAATTATTATTAGTGATTAAGCCGATAGACACAATAATTAAAGAATAAATATTAAAAAAGACTGGCAAACCACAGGGAATTTTAAGAAAGGAAGATATAATCAATATAATTTTAATTTAAGTGGTAATCTAGGATTTATGTTTAACCACAAATGTAGATCATTATACATAGCAATGACTAACAGAATTTAATAACAGTGACCATGTTGAAGTTTTCAAACTAGGCAGTGACTTGGACGATCTTTATTTTGAAGTGTTTAATAGAAGTGTTTGAAATGGAGGTTATGTAAAATTTTGGTTAAATAAAGTAAAATAATATATTAATGCTATATATTATGTCAATCAACAAAAAATGGTACTGTTTTTTCTCCAAATTAATAGCCCATCTGAAGATGTTATAATACAATGAAACCTAGATATATAACTTAAAAAAGTAGAAATGATACTACACCACTTATATTCATTTAATTGTGAATAATTTCTGCAAAATTAACGTCAAATATATTCAAAGTTACATTTTGAAATAACTTATTTATATATTTGTGACTGAGTTGACCAAAATACATTTTTCGTGTGTTAGTACCATTGATTTTAAATTTTTTATCATTAGATACCATCCATTTGA
This sequence comes from Druceiella hillmani, assembly GCA_039881145.1. NCBI lineage: Eukaryota > Metazoa > Arthropoda > Insecta > Lepidoptera > Hepialidae > Druceiella > Druceiella hillmani. Next base: position 33,625,089 of record JAYKKI010000014.1, on the reverse strand, counting down.
ACCTCTTGAAGTTGCAAAAGATTATATGTAAATAATGGGTGACGATACATAATTTTCTTGGTAAGTATGATTCCGTGTGTTATTGCAAAGAAAACACACAAAAATGTGTTATTGGTTCTTCGCAAATTTAAAATTAAAAACAATTATAAAAAAGTTATTTAATATGAAGCTCATAAATACGTATAAACGCTTACAATTTCATCGAGCTATCTTAAATTTTGTAAAAATTTTCGTTCAACGTTACAAAATTCTTTCTCCAAAGCTACCATTCCAATTTAGGGTGGAAATTTATAATTGGAAATAAATAAGTTTTATACGAAAAAGCTTGTCATGAGGAATACAAAACTATTTTTTTAAACATTTTAAATTTCATATTTATAAATATGTGCAAAAATAGAGCATCCCCTTGCCTTTTATCTTCGAAACTTCTGAACCAAAGTTACGAAAAAAAGTATAAATATAATGATTTTCCTAAACATTTTTATTTTCTTTAAATATAATCAAGTTTATATACCTCTCAAAGATATACAAGGCAATACTGTCAAATATTTGCATCGTGACCAATTAATGTTTACATATAATTTAAATAAAAACCATGCGAGTATATTCTTTCAACATATGTTCCATTAACTTAAAGAATGCAATAGACGACGACCTGATCGCAAACCCACATTATCGTAAACCATTAACATCATAAGCGTAACCGGCGGTCCAACTAATCAAAGCATACTTAGGAACCAAGTGCACATTATATTACGTTTCAATTCACATTTACAACAAACGCCATTCTTTTCCGGTTCCTATGTAGGCACATTTATAGTCAATTTCCTTTATTGAGGATTAACGTTATTTATAGCAAAACTGTTAAAGAGTTGAATGCGACTCATAAACGAACAACCATTAGCACAGTGGACTATGTCTTAATCAAAGTAGAGCACCATTAAACCGATTTTGTATTATTATGTTAGATCCGATTTTTCGAATAGTGTCCTATTCTATGGCAAATCAATGGCAGTATATAACCAATATTTTGGGATCGCTTTGTCGATTCGTTCATGATAAAGGTGTCAATCTAGAGAATTAAGATTTAAAACCGATATGGCCAATGTATTGTTTGCCGCATAGGAAAAATTAGTAGAGAGAATTATTTTGGTTTATGTTATCTATGTTACTTAATACCTTCCCGAATGGATGAATGTAATGAAGATAATAATGCATATTTATTAATTATAATCAGGAATTTGATCATTTTTAATCATTGTCTTCAAATACAATAAATATTAATAAAAATCACTGAAATTTTATTTAATTTGGAGAAAATGCAAATAGACCTACCAACAATCACAATTAAATGAAACTAAGTGATGTAGTATTATTTCTACTTTCTTTAAGTTCTTTACCAAGACCTAGGTTTCGTTGTATGATAACATCTTTAAGTGGGCTATTAGCAAAGAATCTTTGCAAATAGCCCACCTGAAGATGTTACTAGACTACTACATCACTTAGTTTCATTTAATTGTGAATAATGCATTTCTACAAATGTATTCAATAAGAGCTATCAAATTAAACCATTCGTAAAGATAAAGGAAACTCTTCTGATGGATATTGAATTAAAATAAAACAATGTTTCGGCGAATGTTCTATTTATATATATTTTTTTAAAATTATTTGTAAACATTTTGGTCAAATTAATTTAAACATAAATGTAGTTGCTTAAAATAAATTTCAAAAGCAATTAAACCTGAATTGATGTTTATTATTTTATGATCTTTGCAATCTTCTACCAAGTATTTTTTTCTACAAGTAATGTGTGTGTACGCATGTTGTTAATCGTAATATCGAAAGATGTATGGTTAAGCTTTTTTACAAATTCATTATATGTTTTTTTTTTTTAATTTATCACATTTACATTAATGTGTGTATGAATAAAATTATATAGTGTAAGTGAAAATATAACAAATGATCTAAAATAAATGAGCCTAAAAATACACGCGTTCGATGTGGAAATTATCTATCCTGACTTGTTTATTTATAATTAATTTAAATACAAACAAGTTTGATGTTAACAATATGTAGAATAATATTTTACGTGTAATAAATTCAGTCTTGCGGTCTTGCAATTAAATTCAAACTTTTTTAATAATAAATATATAATATAAATATAATTTTTAAATATTCGTTAAAAAAAATAAAAACCAAAATCTGTGGTCTGTCGTTAAAATTTACCGCATATTTTCATGAATGTCATAGATAATACTATAAAAGTACTTATAAAATAAACTGATAGATCCACTGATGTAGACCAATCTTTTGAACCTACCACGGGACCTTGCCTTAGGAAATTTGTATTTGTTGAATATAGTTCTTTTTCCAACTGCAAACACAAATTTGTACGCCGTAGACCCAAATTTACTGTAAAATTTTATTTTATATTCTTCTTTTATTTCTGACTAAATATTAAAACATTAAACAATTTTTTATTTTTAATGTTTCATAAATGGGCATATTATTTAGTTTCAAACTCCAAGAAATATAAAATTGCGCTCAAAAATTTTAAGGGCTTGGCAATTATAGCTACGAAAATTCTCTTGAAACGCTGAAATTAAAATTTTACTTACGTTTTATTCAGCATTTCCTTGTAATTTATTCGCCTGACATTTTTAATTCAATCCCTAAATATTCTAGTCTTAGAAACCCTAGAATATTTACATCATTTAAATCACTCTACTCCTGATTTTGTCTCTACTGTGTCAAACACATCAAAATTTCAGTGGTAATATTTTAAAAAAATAAGAAATAAATCCACTGGGGAAAATAACATGAGTGGGAAAATTCCCTTTTATCGTCGTTCCCAAAAAATTATATATTGGAAATGAACTGTACGGTACTTTATGTTCGTATCGTTGGGCCATTATTTTATTTTGATCGCTTTTTACTTTCATGCCTTTCCTTCTACATTTGACGTTGTACCGAGTAAGCAGATTTTTCACTAATACGTAAAATCCTATCGATAAGATATATTACTATTCTTACCTCACTGAGATTACAACTTATTTACTTTCGTGCTAAGAGACAGAAACAGTCGATTTTCCATTAGGCAGATGAGGGCTTTTTAGGTTTAATAAAATAATAATAAAGTAAAAAAGGCTGGCTGTACTTCACAGTATATTTTTACCATACGGAATATTTGATAAATATGATCTAAGACATAATTAGAGATCATGTTTCTCTGAAAAAATTATATGGAATATAAATAATTTTATGACAATTTAACACTACGAAGTGTTAAGGAAATTATATAAGAATAGGAAAAGTAAAATAATTTTTTAAAGAATTTTTTATTTATATGTTTATTTTATTTTTCATATGATTTGAAAGTAAATCACCACATAGAACAATAGATATTGCGCTACGTCTTAATCTCGCGAGTCATTTTCCTATATCGAAATAATAATGAATAAAAATTGGTGCTCATTTCTCTGATCGATTACGCAAAACCAAAATATTTTATTTTAGCAATAAATTCACTGATATATTGCGCGTATTTTCTTTAGTTACATGAAAATAAGTGTTATTGCGTTTAATAAAATAAATAATTTATTACTGACGAGTAGGGCTTAGCCTGTAAGCATTTCATAAATAATTAGGTGCATGTCAAAATTTAGAGTTTTGGGAGTACTGAGTAATAATGTTAAATTACTTATAAATATTGGTATTTTCACTCAGTAAATTTATGACATTATAGATGTTTCACAGTCATAAGACATATAACTTGATCGTCTTTATCTCTTAAATTTATACTTGCAAGTAGATCAAAATTGTTTTGGATTTAAATATTTATTAAATATCGGTGTATCTATTTTTTTAAAGTTTTTCAGATAAGGGGTTAAAAATTATAGGTTCGTTACATATATGGAAAACGCTTTGGAGACTCATATCCTTCGAAAGATACGTCGTATCAAAAAATACTGTAAAAGATATTCGAGTACATTTTAAAATACCTCTCTTTTGATATCCCACTCAATAGGCTCAATTAGAAAAAAAAATAGTTATCTCCTGAAGTTATGTGTTTCGTATAGGTAACGTTTGTATCCATAGATGACACCTAGTTGCACGTTTCCAAAACTTGTACCAAGTACGTTTTATGACTGAGAATAGAGCTAATTTGGGCTCTGAGTTGCAATATTTCCAAAAGATTTAAGGGAGAAGAAAACCCTAAATGTTATTAAATATCGTACCCGTACGTAGTTAAAAATATAGGTATATTTGCATTAAACGTTTGAAGACACATTCTAAATGTTATGGTTAATCAATAAAGATTGTATAGAAATACATAATAGTTGCGAAAGTTACATAAAGTACTATAACTTCCCTAATATATATATATATATATATATATATATATATATATATATATATATATATATATATATATATAATTGTAACGGAGTAAATTCTGTACATGGAAAATATTTTAAAGAGTTATTGATTTACCGCATAGAATGATAATGGAAGCCGGAAAATCTATTTTAGAATTTTTATCTATCTATATGCTATTTTGTACGTCAATCATGCAGGACGGATTTTGATGATATTTGGTATGGTCTATTAACGTTTTATTTCACTATTACCATAACCATTTATAACCAAGGGCAATATATGAGGAAAAACAAAATTTTTATTTCGAATTTCACGCAAGTGAAATATTACTAGTTTCAAATACGTCACTAAATGCTAATTTATTTTATTCGTAATAAACTCTTTGAAAATGACTTTCCGTTTTAAGTATCTATACATTACGTTATTTACGGTGTTCAAGAATGGTATTTCTAAGGTATTCAATGTCCTGTGACATTGTATGGTTCTAGCAAGCGCTATAAAGCTGTGTACTATTCTCAATCAAATAACTTTAGCGTTTAATAAGAAAAAAAACTAGCGTTGAGAATTATCAGACGTAGAAAATTAAAGCCCCAACCTAGAGTTAATTCCCACACATTTCATCTCTTTCAAGAAATACAATGAATACATGGTCGTTCACTTCTCGCATTTCGATGAATTAATCATAAGAGTCTATGAAGTATACGAAGGATAACATGTAATCGATACTATAGGAAGACAACAATTCGCGAATAAAGAGTCAATGGGAGCATATTATGGGTACTGTCTGACCGATGCATAATTTTGTATTCAACTGGCATTATAAGCAGCCCGTTTAGCGTTAGTATAAATTAATATTCTTTAATGCGAATTCCATAAAATACCCTACGCAAACTCAAAACCAGTGAAACGTAAAATTAAATTAAGTTTTATCACAAAAGAAACTATTTTTCTACCAGTAGGCAAAACTTGACATTTTAATGAGTAGTAAAAGAAATTATCATTTTGTTCATGAATTGAAATACAAAATGCTCTAAGGCCAACCTTACACAGTAAGTAAATAAATAAACAAGATATAAGAAAGAAAAAATGCTCTAAGGCCAACCTCACATAGTCAGGTAAGTAAATAATTTATTTAATGTTGTAGCTAAACTAAACGTTAAAGTTTTATAGATGCAAAGTTACAAATTTTTGTCTTTCATAGCTATACTGACTACAGTACTTCTATACTTAACAAGTTGATCGCTTGAGAATTAAAGTACTACTAAAATGCATCTTTGCATGCCGAAAATTGCAAACATTTATATAAAAATTAATTCATGGGGAACAGGATTTACTTAGATTCCATATATTGTAAGAAAATCGATTACTAAGTGAATATAGAACACGTTTATATCATTTTCACGCCTGTAGTCGTGACGAAAATCACATAACGTTGAAAGTTGGTTACTTTCCAACAGAACCTTTTATTATGCACTAATAATTCCATATATGAGGTACAATATCCTTTTCCTATATCCACCGCTATGTAATTCAATTACCATGCATGTTTCATTGTTACTTAGCGCCATGCAAGGGAAATTTCCTGGCCAATATTCTGGTGAAATTGCAGTTTTATAGAGAGGATTAATTGTGTTAGAATAAATTTTGGTCCCGTAACGACCAATATTTTCAAATTCACGTGTTTTATAGTAACAACTTCTTTTATAAATATTAGCCAATATATATGGTTTTATACTATTTTATGGTAAATATATGAATTTGACCAAATGTAGCACTGTAATAAGTGCCAAATTTCTTTTAAAAAAGTTATTCATAGTTAGTGTATCTCACTATGGATAACACAGCAACTAGGTTTCTTTACAGTTTTTCTAGAACGCTGGCAATCAAATATAGCGATGTTAAAACGATATAGACATGAAGACACTATTTCATACGATACTGAAATAAATAATAAATCGAATGTTAATATAGTGGTCTGCAGGGTGCAGTTATTTTTGGTGTATGACTTTGTTTTAAACATTAATTTTTTCTAAAAGTGACAAAACGACCTGAGGTGCAAAAATATGTCAGTTATCTACGAAAGATAATAAGATTATTGAATTATGCAAATTTTAATTTAAAACGAACACGGACAAGTCATTTATTGTTCATTTCAGAGTATAATTCTAATTTTTACATACTCATTCGACGTATGCAAAATTTGGACGCTATTTTCTTTGGAAACTTACCCCGTTTATATTTGGTGTTTTATTTTTTCTACATAACGTACTTAATTTTGAAAACTTCCTTTTGTGCTAAGTTGTTGTGGTAAATCATATTTTCGTTGTAGATAAATCCGTACAGAAATAAGAAAATTGTGTAATTTCAGAACATTGATTTTATCAACTTTTTCTGTTATTATATTTGAAAATTTTTAAAATAATTCAAGTATATTATGGATTTATTTTCTTGTTCATCTCTAACTGCATAAAAGATGTAGCTTTCTTACGAAACTAATTGCATTGCTTTTTAGAACTACATTTGATTACTATAGTCTCTTCATTTTGTTGCGCTCAGTCCTCGTATTTTGTGGAAAAAACCAGTGGGTCGCCAAAAATTTAACGATAACATAATTTTTTTTATTGAATATATTTGGCGTTAATTTGGTAAAAACTCATTATTCACAATTAAATGAAACTACGCGATGTAGTATTATTTCTACTTTCTTTAATTTCTTTACCACGACCTAGGTTTCGTTGTATTACAACATCTTCAGGTGGAATATTAGCAAAGATCTTTGCTACTATCTTTGCAACCTAGATCGTGGTAAAGAAACTAAAGAAAGTAGAAATAATACTACATCACGTAGTTTTATTTAATTATGAATATTTTTTTTATTAAGATAAGTAATTTTTTTTTACATTTATATTTAATTTTTTTTATAATTTTTATGATAACAACGATAATTTTATTTTATGATGACTTTTCCTCTTTTTTCATATAAAAAATGGGAAATTTTTTTGGTATCCAAAATTTATAGTATGGTGCAAATACTTCCACTATTATCTACCCAAATTTTATATATATATATATATATATATATATATATATAATATATATATATATATATATATATATATATATATATATATATATATGTAAATTTCGTAGTTATGAATTATTTTATCCGAAGCTCTAAATTTACCTGCATCGCGGTTTTGGCCCGGGTTTCCCAGGGGTTTGAGAAGCATAAATGAGTTAGAACTTTGCGTCTACGTTTATTCATTGTCATATCTACCACAATATCAAAATTGTCTAAATTTTATGTTCCCACCTCTTCGGAAATCGACCTATAGATTTTAATTGTGTGAATAAATAATTGGATATAATTTGGAAGGATAGATATTATAAAAAAAAGTAGTTATCAAAATAAAACATCCTAGTCTAATTTAGATATTACCGAGTGGAATATATTGCATGCCGTCGTTCCCGCAGCTTTTAGGTAAATGTTATTTAAAGTTCGTTCAGGTAAATTTCAGTGATATTGAAGTACTCAAGAAAAATCAGATAATCTTTAGTAGTTTATTAAGTCGAGTGTCATTAGCCCTGAAGTAGTGTTGATTGTATTACATATGACCATTGTAGGTTTATATAAACTTCATGTATTTTGTAATTTTTTACCGGAAGTACAAGTTGTCATAACCTGTTATGTAAGAAGGAGTAGAATTTTTACTTGGAGAGTGACGTCCGTACCTTGGTACATACAAGGTGTCAAGCTATGCAAACATATGAAAACTGCACATGCGTCTAGCAAATTGGTCTTAAGTTATATAAAAACCAATACCATTACCTCAAACTTGTATAGAAATTTTTTTTATCTCTTATAGAGGGGGATATCTGGGAAGGGCAGCACATGGGGGAAACCTCTTGACATCATATGACAATTTTTTTTTAATTATTTAAAATAGCTCAGTGAAGTTGAGACAATTGATGAGTATTCGTAAGTTTCCTGTCACATCTTTTTTTCAAAACGTTTTATCATTAAAAAATAGCTAAACACGAAAAAAAAATTTATTCTTACTCATGAAATACAAAAAAATAATTACAATTTTCCATTAATTAATTATTATCTTTAAAAGTCTCGGGTTTTAAATTAAAGGTTTTGAGCATAGTGGATAAAAATTAAATGCTACTTTTGTTATTTGTAAAAATATATGAGGATAACTCATCGTTCATCTCTTCAATTCGTTAATATGGTCATAAAGGGACATGTTTTGATATGTTTTTTTTGATTACTTTTTACGCCCCTTTCATTATATAAATCATAACAAGCAAAAACTACAATAGAGTAAATTATCACTGGCTTGAGTCAGTTCAAATGTGACCGCAGTTTTATTTGTTAAGAATTGGAAAGTCGCTGGTGTGCTTTATGTGGTTTTATTTAATGGGTCGGGTATTGCGTCATCACAATATAGTATTAAAAAAAATCTGTTTCTGTCTGTCTGAATGCGATAATCTCGAAAACTGCTACACGGTTTTGCATGCGTTTTTCACCAATAGATGGATTTATGCACGAAGAAGGGTTATATATATATATATATATATATATATATATATATATATATATATATATATACACATATATAATTTATGAAGCTTAATTATAATTTGTCCGGACTACGATAAAAATTGTCAAGTAAGTCGGAAGAAATCTTGACATCTGAATTTGTTTGACAGGCATGGGCAACGTAAATCCTTAAATTATCGGAGGTCGCCTATTAGTTTTGAATGACGGTGTTGTTTGTTATTTTTTTATACGACTAGCATTTGGAATGATAATAAATAAAACACGGGACCAAACTTTGAACGCTGCTGGAATTTATCTCAGCTTTCAATGTTTTTCATACGGTCAGTTAAACGTTGCCCTGTCATGTGAGAGGTTAAAATATGTCATGTTCGATTTTGTTAAAATCCGGCGGAAGCTATAAATGTTGTATATGAAGAAATATTTTAGGTTTGTCTATATACGTCTTCTGATTGTTAATTCTCTTGGACTAATTATTTTATAATTTGTATTATTATACACTTCAATAAAATGTATAGTTAACATTTAGTAATCATTACTTCGTTTTTTGAATAAAAGTAGTCTGAAAAGAAATTTATACCAGTTGTGTTGTGATCTAACCTACAAGCTCTATTCAATAGTACGGTAGATACAGTTATTACTTTATTACGCAATATAAAAAACTTCATTAGACGCCAGAGTCGACGCGCCTATAACTCTTTCAAACATTTAAGGCTGCGTAGTATTTTTACTAAATAACAATATTTTCTTATGCCATCAATTTGACACAAAAAACAAAAGAATGTTATTAAATAATTTTTAAATTTATAGCGTCATATATTATTTTCGTGATAAGTTTTGTGGCCACTTAGATTATTTTTATGTTTTGATTTTGTTATTGAAGTGAAAACTTCTGTTATTGAAATGTACGCACCATACGCACTTTTTCTGAGCATTGAACGAAACTGACCCACCACACCCGGTTGATGACGTTAAATCAGGTAAATCCGGCTCTCTTCGGCATCAGTCAAGATACTTCACTCTTCGGGTATAATCGGCTCCCTTCGGCATCGGTCAAGTGAGTTCACTGTTCGGATAAACTCCGCTCCTTTTGGCATTCGCCAAGCAAGTTCATTGACTAACACAGAATACATTATTTTATTTCTGAATAATTTTATATTTAATTTTTGAATAATTTAATATAATACGAGTATGTTTTTTTTATATAATCAGTGTAACATTTGAAGTGTATACAGTTAGTGTTAAATATTTCAGTGCAGGGTAGTTTAATACAATAGGCGTACGTTGTTGTATTTTTTATTTTAGTTTTCACATCTATCATATATATGGTAATAAGGACAAATCATTTAATGATATAATTGTGTCTTATATTTTAGAAGTAAACGTTTTTGTAAAGTTTCATATGTTAAAAATATCATTCACTGAATGAAGGGTATGGTAATGAAATATGATTGGAAACCGTTTTAAATTGAATTAATTTATCTTTCTTATCAAATTCGTTGATTTTAGTAAAAGTTTATTGCATTTTGTAATTTTCTCCTTACGTTAAACAACTCTTTATTTTTTATTTTAATATATATATTTTTTCAACATATCTATGTTTTATTAATGAATACTACGTAATATATGTGTAAATGTAGCAAAGACTTCATAATTCAGTAAGCCAACTCCACAAGCGTAAAGGTTGTTAAATCTATTAAAGTATAACTGGGAAATAAATGCATATTACAATAGGTCTCGACCCACATTTTCACTAATTCTTTCCGTTGCCTATGTGCGCGCATTTACACTCAATTTACTTTATTGAAGTTTAACGTTATTTATGGCATAAACAGTTAAATTAAAGAGCTGAACGCAACTCATAAACGAATGATCGTTAGCGCAGTGGGCGAGAACTTATCCAAATTATTGCCCCATTAAACCGGCTTTGCATTATTATCTTAGTTCAGACTCCATTTCAAATAGGTTAAGCGTATATTTTGGGAACGTTTTGTTGATTCGTTAATTATAAAGGTGGTTAAGTGAGGAAGATTTGAATCAAATTTTTTTGTTTGTCTCGTGTAAAAAAATTAATATAGATACTTATTTTAGTTTAGATTATTTATGCTACTTATTATACTGCGGGAGAACATTTGAGAAAGAGGTCATTAGATGGCCTTCATAATAAATTTTCCTGTAGTTACTATGTGAGTCTACTAGCAATTTCATTTCAAAACTACTTGGTATTTAATTAATCAACTTCGACAATGTACTCATAGACTTAAACGGAATTTCTCACCAATGTTTTCGTAGGAAAACTTAGGCCCGTTCTTCGAACTTTGAAATGCCAAAGTGTGTTGCTAAGGATATATTGAACAGGCAATGATCCTTAGTATCACGTTACGTGGTATAAGTTCCGCCTTACTTTAGTGAATATCGGCTCTTTGAAAGGGGTTTTTGTATTGGGGACCAAGTTTTGTGGCCATTAGTCCGAATTGTTTAATAAAATGAGACTTGTCACTGTATGTTATTAATTTTTCCAAATCACTGTCTTCAAATATAGTATAAATAAACGAGAACATTATGATTTTTCGTTAGTTTAGAGGAAGGAGTGTACTACAGGCCTATAAAGCACAAATGGAACATTAAATATTTTATAAATTTTATGAATTTCTGAAGACCTATTAATGATTAGTTGTACCTCGTGGTATAAGACGCTGGAAGACGATGGAATTATTTAATTACGCTGCTTTCTTTCCTGTGGCTGCTGCAGTCACTAAATCCATCGGCTCCATTAACCCAACAATATTTACGAGAATATTCAGGATAATAAATAAATAACCAAGCAAATCTGTTGCTATCTTGCACTATTTAAACAGTGTTACCTAATTTCTGTTATATTTTTGTTACTGTTCTGCTCCCACAAGATTAGCTCAAAGAAACAACTAAATAAGTTTTTTACTTTATGTTTTACTATATTTTTTCTAAAAGAGAGCAAAGTGGGTATATTTGGGAATACCCTAAATATTAATCTTGAAATGAGTATCGTCATTTGAACACACTTCTGAAACTTTTTCATTTATTTATTATAAAATACTCTATTTTTCAAAATTACGTGTTACTTATAAGTGATTATTGATAGAAGAAAAATAATTGAGAAAAATAATTAAGAATGGGCCTCAAAATCAATGCGTTAGCAGTGAAAGTCCTTATTGTGAATGATTCATTTACGACAAATTTAATTACATATATATTTGTTGTGTACTCTATATAAAATAATGAATAATATTTCATGGGATATCTTACGGGTTTCCAATTAAGTTAAAATGTTATTAATAATAAATAAATTGAAATGAAATTTTAGAATAACACTGGAAAAAATATTAATTGTATTTTGTAATTAAAAACAATATCACTTTATCAGCATGTAGTTCAAATGAAAATAAATATTATATATAGATATATTCAATATTATCGCTGGAATCGTAGAAATATTCATGTAAATTTAGGGTCAGGCAACATCAATATAGTTTAATGTGCCATTGAAATTGTATAATACAATACTTGTGCGAAACGTCTGCGTGTTCGATATAATACAATTAAATTGAACACACATACGTTTCGCACAAATATATTAACGTATTCGTGAAATACAGGTGAGTTTGGTATGCCGGTACTAATAAAAATATTTTGTGTTTCCTATCTCGCATATATTCGTGTAGGACGAAGAGCAGGACTTGAGGAACAAAGTTTTGGTAATGTTATCTTTGAATCATAATATTGCAGTGTGAATTTAGCAAAACGTATAATGATAGCATAAGATAAATATTATCGAATTTAGCCAAAAATTTCAGTTCTATCTGAAAGGTATTCAGAATTATATTGTTCAATATATTCCTTTCTTTTTTTGATACTATGAGAGAGTATTAATATTTTTCCATCCATAATTTAGAAATATTTACGAAACATATCTTTCAATATGTTTCGTTCTTCGTTCTGCTTTTACTGAATCAAATATATCTACTTTTTTATTTGACTTATTGTTACAAAAATAAAAAGAAATCCGCTGGGAAGAGCTTATGTGAGTGTAGAAAGAACATTGTCTCGTATTTCGCCTGAAAGAATATATTACAATTGAAATGTATCTTACCTTTTATTCATCCTCAGCTATTTGTCCTATCACTATTATTATTTTTCCTTCGTCCCTTTCCCTTCGTCCCTTGTTGCTTCAGATGCTACCTTTTCTTTCTTGACTTTTCAGATTAAGTAAGCCTCTTTTCGCATTAATACGTGAAACCAAATAGATAATACGTATAATTCTTCTAGCCTTAATGGGATTGAAATATATCTTTTAATATAAAGCCACAGCAATTGTGCATTTAAAGTTATGGAGTAGACAAAAATGACGGGTGCTTCGATAATACAAGGAATAAAATAATATCAAAGCATCAGTGACAACTGTCCGGGGCAGTATATTTTTGACCAACTTCGTAAATGGAGGAGTTTCTCAATACGACTATATTTTTATGTAATTTAAGAAAAAATATATCTTCTGCGTAGATATGCTGACGTGAATGATTTATTTTCATTCAGAAGGGTATAATTCAAAGGTGGTTCCACGTAAATTTGGTCATGGTCCATTATATAGGACATGCACTTCGGAGGGTGGCAATGGTAATCCTTAAGGGATGAAAATAAGCTGATCGTGATTGAAGACATTTGTTGTGTTGCCCAAATTTTTACTGATGATCACAGCATTAGCTTAACCAAAGTATGATGATAGTATATGGACTTATACTGGTGAAACTTCTCAACGAATGACAGTATTCCATTCGTCATTGAAACTCTATAAAAATTATCCGTGTATTAAGTTGATGCCATAAATATTATCCTCATGCTTTTATTTCTTACGATATTATTCATATGAACACTCATTTCCGAAAATCTATTTAGTATTCCCACTTGAAATATTATTTGAATTTATAATCCTATCATAACATCCGTCCTTTTCTTTCTTGGCTTCTTATAAGAATAGTGCATTTCGCAGACAAACTCATATGTCAATGTAAGTATCTAAAATATGAAAAATCTATGTATGTGTGTGAGTGCATTTCGTAGATAAACTCATATGTCAATGTATCTAAAAAATGAAAAATCTATGTATGAGTGTGGGTACACGATAGAAATGAAAATTTCCACTTTAAAAAATATATACCAAATCATATATGCTTTACGATGGATATAATTTCGATGAATCAAGAACAATACGAGATTATTATTTTAAAATACAAAAACATACGTGTCTTATATTAAAGTAGTCGAAAATAAAATGTTAAACACTTACTGTATACACTTAAATTAACACAATGATTATTTACAAAACATTCGCGCATTATATTAAATTATACTCAAATAAATTAATAATAAAACAAGTGCGCATGATACACCTTTAAAAATGGTTCACTTGGCCAATGCCAAAGGAGCCGAGTTTACCCGATTCCGTGTCACGACGCGAACCTGAGAGTTCAGTGTTACCGACCAGAGAGTTACGTCTCAGTTTCGTTCATTGCTCGAAAAAGTGGGCTAGTGCGCAAAGTGTGCAGATGTGCGTAAAGAAATTTTAACTTCAAAATTATAAAATAAATGCATTTATTTACAAAAAAAAGGGAATTAACTTTATAAACTAAATTTCTTGTGAAGAGTGGAAGAGTTAAAAAATTTTAATATTTACCCTAACTGAGGAAGTGAATAGACCAAAGTAAATCTAATAAATGTTGATTCGGATTTCTTCACAGTATCTACCTATTTATTTTGTTGGAACTTGGCGTCGATTCCAAATGAAACTATTAATTATTAGCAGTTAGACATCCAAAATTGTCAATGTCAATTGTCATTACAGTATTTAGTTGGGGTAAAGAATTACAATTTTTAACTTTTCCGTGTTTCATATAAAGTTTGCGTTTGAATCCAGTTGTTCTTTTTGAAAAAAAAATAAGTAATTACTGTGAGCAATGTGTGTAAGATTGTTGGAAATATTAACTGAGTCTTAATAAGAGGCCATGTTTATCTGGTAAATGTCAATGTAAGAATTATAGAAATAAAGATATTTTCGGTAAAGAAGATCATATTTATTTATTTATGTATCCATATCAGTTAAAAATACATCATCGCAGAAAAATTACAAAAATTACAGTATGGGTTAATGAATTATTATTTCCTTTAAATAAAAGAAGAACACTTATTTTTTTGCAGTGGATTATTATCCAATAAAATTATTTTATTTCAATAATACATTCGTTGAAGAGCTGCACATAGTTTCTTCAATTATAAGTTCAAGTGCAGATAAATGTTTTAACATTTAAGGACACGTACTATTTCTACTAAATTATCTATCTATTTTATTTCTACTAATTAATAATATTTCTACTAAATATCTATGACATCACTTTTCACCAAGATTTTGCCTACTTTGTGCTTCACAGGCGTAAAACCAATAACTTGACAGCCTATATCTTTTAAAATTTATTAAAGCAAGTTGATTGAATTTATTTTGCAGTAGAATACTTATTAAAATAGGGTTAGCCTATTTTCTTACGTTTTAAACTTATGTGGTTAAACAATTTTAGGAGCAAGTTACACAGGAAAACGCTTTGGATACTCGTAGCTCATGAATGGTTTAAAAATATCTTTTTATTACTGTCCCACTCGATAGATCTGTGAGAAAAAAGTGTTAATCCTGGAGATGTTAGAGGTATTTAAAAAAAAAAATTAAGAATACACACATATTTTTTTATCTCTTTATACTTGTCATTTAATTGTATACTTTTGTAAAATTATCTATAATATAACCTATTTAAAATTAGAAAAAATGGGCTTATATCATGTATGTTGTACATAATGAAGTTGAGGTACGCCGTTAAATATGATATAGATCTATGGAAGAATGGATTTAAATAATTTAATTTTTCACATCTAATAATCATATCATATCTAATAATTTGTAGCGTTATATAATTGTATCAAGCTATAGACCTCAATTGTTTTCTCAATTTATAAACATTAGCACTAAAAACAAATTGGCGTGACAAGATATTTGGTTCGGAAACAAAACTTCCCACGCTAATATGAATTAATTCCTTCCCACGTTACTCTCACGTTAGTATGAATCAATTAGTATGAATCAATTTCGTGTTCCATGAAATACTGTATATAATACATGTTAGATCACTTCTTACGTATTGCATAATTAATTTATTAATAGTCTGTCAAATTATCATGTAATCGATACGGAAGCAAAGCAAACATATGTAATTATCATATACGATAAGAGCGAGTCCATTATGGACGGGGTTTAGTGGGTTAATTATTATATGTATATATATATATATATATATATATATATATATATATATATATATATACCCACAAATACATACAGATGCAACGTTACCTTCATAATTTTTTTGTATTTTATAGTTTTACTAAGCACAAATTACTATCATAACCACAAACAACTACTAATTATGGAAATTGAAAGAACTGCAGAGAATGCATGCTGATTTACTCCGAGAACTACAAACGATTTATGTGTATTTTTTACAAGCTATTTGTAGCTTATTTGTTTAAGAACCTTTTGAAACCATTTGTGCAGTACAGGATTTATTTAAATTTCATTTACTGTATCATCCAATTGCTACAACCACTATTACGGGGATGCAAAACCGATTTTCTAATAAAAGCTGCATAACGTTTAAAGTTTACAATTTGCTAAGAGTCGCTACGCAGGAATAATGCCGTCTACGAGGCGCAATTTTCTTTCTCTACACCCACCGATATGCAATCCAATTACTATGCATATTTTCTTGTCACTTAAGACGGTACAAGAAAAATATGCTGACCGATTTGCTGGCGAAATTATTGGTTCTTGGAACGTATTATCATTTTCCGTAACCATATTATGTATTTTGAAATTCAAATATTTTTGTGCTAAATTTTATGAGAATATTTGTCTCTTGATCACTTGCTATTCTCCGTGTTAATAAAACATTTTTAGGCAAAAATATAGAACCAAATTAGTATTAATTATTTAATAAAAATATATTACGTGTAGTTAAATTAAAATGAGTAATGAAAAGATTTAAAAAAATACGCATATATTGGAAAATATGTAAAAAATATGTTAGGTAATAATAGACTTTTCGATTATGGTCGAAGTAATTTTATGCTAACAATTGATCAAAGAAATAGCGCTTTCTACGAGAGTACCTACTTATATCTCTTGGACGAGCTCCGATTTAATCTTGTTATTCAAAAATATTGTGTCACATGTAACTATTTATATGTATATATGTGCAACTTATATATTCCATTATTTATTACTAATTGAACTTAACAAAAAGAGAGAGTTAATTACTTTAATACCTAAATATATAATTAGAACTTGATTTGAATGAAAATATTTATAAAATTTATTTTGAATATATTAATTTTGAACAAATTTAATTATCAAATCATTCTTGTCTGACAGGTCCACGTTCTTTTCATTTGATAGCAACAATACTTATTCTTTACATCATCTGTATGGTTGTTTAGATTACTTTTATGTTTTGATTTTAACTTTTGTATTACAATTTAGAGATTTTGTTCATATTTTTGTTATGGAAATTATTTGCCTATGTGATAGTGTCGTATTGAAATCTGGGAGAGGATTGTAACTTAATTATTTTATCAACGTTACCAAATTATGTCGATGATCCATTTCTTGTTGTTTTATAATTTTTTAATTATATTAAACACTTTTTTTTTACTATACATTTAGCATATATTCATTAAGTAGAAGTATGCTATGAATATGTGTATAGTTTTAATCTCATATTCCCGTGAAATATTATTAACTCCGCAAGTGTATCTGCCGTACTCACTTATCAAAGCTGAGTTATGAACCAAGTGTACACCACAGTACATCTCAATTCACATTTATAAAAAAGCCACTTCTTTTCAGTGCCCATGTACGTATAATTGTGCTTAATTTGCTTTATTGAAATTTAAAATTATTTAAAACAGTTAATTTAAAGAGATGAATGCGATTCATAATCCTACGATCATTAACGCAGTGGGCGAGAACTTATTCAAATTAAAGCCCCATTAAACCGGTTTGGTATTATAATCTCACTTCAGATTCCGATTGAAATAGGTCAAACATATATTTTCAAGAATGATCTCTTAATTATTTTATGATAAAGGTAAGTAATTAACATGTTAGGGATTTAAATCAGATTTTGTTAATATTTTGGTTGCCCCTTGGGAAAAAATAATAAATAGAATTATTATAGTTAACGTCGCGTCGTCTATGTTATATAATATATTCCGAAAGGACAATTGAGAAAGGGATTAGTAACTGGCTTCAAAATAAGTTAGCCCATAGTCACATAGCGAGTTTGCGAGCAATTTTTATAAAATTTATTTGGTACTTAACTAATCAATGTCAATAATGTAGCAGTAGACTTAAATTTAATTTACTACTAATGTTTTCATCTGAAAAACTATATCCAAAGTATATTTTGCTATGGATATATTCTACAGGAAATTAATCTTCGTATTGTGTCACGGGGTAAAGATTTAACCTTAATTTAGGAAATTTTGTCTACTTTAAATGCGTTTTCATATCAGGGTATAAAGTTGGTGGTCATTAGTTTGAATTATTTTATAAAGGTAGAGTCATAATTGTATTTTACAAATTTGAGCAAGGCATTAACTTTAAAACATATTAAGAACTAGCCCCGTGGTTTCTCCAGCGAATAATCTTCATTAAGCTGATCACGCTTTGTGGTCACTACATGTCTCAACTCTATTCACCAACCGACATTGGTCCTTGGAATCGAAGGTATATCGGCGGGAATAATTGAGATATGCAGTAAATTCATAAATCAGTCTCTCGCTACCTTGTAACGATTAACCAGAGTACCCGACTTGAATTTACTTTTTTAACTGGGCTCTATTTTCATGAGACATGGTATTAAATATTTCGCCTATAATTTTATATTGATATGTACTTAACGTCACAAGAACACTTTTTTTAAATATAACATGTAATTCTAGAGAAAGCGCATACACACAAACGAAAAACTTTTCCCCTTTAGTCTGCTCTGCTGCTATGAAGTGTAGTGCGATGATTTACCGCCAATAATCTTTCTTCATTATGTAAGCTTTTTAACAATAATATTATTTTTTTTAAATCGGTCATCGGGTTTCAGAGATTAGAGTAAGAAATCAAATAAATAAACAAACTTTTTCACTTTATACATATGTAAAGATTTTGCTACGAGAGAAAAAACTGAGTGGGTGGAAAGTCGTATGATAAAGATCAATCTTTATATGGGCATTGTTTTTTAAACACTTTTTTGTAATTTTGTTATTTACTTATTAGTATACATTTCATATTACCATTTTGTGATAATAAAAAGAATAAATAAATAAATGAAAATTCCTGTATTTGATGTGACGCTTCTGTATTATAAATCATTTGTCTATAAGAAAATATATTTTTAAAATTGTTTTATGTTTTTTATAAAATCTATATAAGAAATTCAAATTTTTTACCAATTTCCCGCAACGCTGAACGGCACAGGTGCCATTTTGGCTCTCAAACGGTAGCTCTGTCATAAAACTTCGGGTTCTAAACCCTCAGTCCTCATACAGTAAATGTACAGCTTGCCTAAACCGTGAGATATAAAGAGGTGGTGGTTTTTAATATTAGTATTGAGGCTCTCAAGCAGAAGCTATGTTACTGAGTGTCTCACGCAGAGACCCTGTCGTTAAATTCTGGGTTCCAACTTTTCAGTACAGATACTATATCGCCCACTTAAGCCACAAAACTTAAGAATTCGCTGCTTTTAAATTTGTAT
Source organism: Druceiella hillmani (assembly GCA_039881145.1). Lineage (NCBI taxonomy): Eukaryota > Metazoa > Arthropoda > Insecta > Lepidoptera > Hepialidae > Druceiella > Druceiella hillmani. The sequence goes on along the minus strand of JAYKKI010000014.1, from coordinate 33,605,262 downwards.
TGGTCCTAAGTAGAGTCTCCACTATGAAACTCTGGGTTCCAATATTTTAGTATGTTGCTCTGAGGGCATGGGCTGCTTAAATAATGAGATTTGATGATTTGCCATCAAGAATTATTATTATGGATTTGAAACCAAGACTCTGTCATTAAGCTCCACTTTTCAACTTCTCAGTCCTGATGCTGTGAAGATTCTTCCTACTTAAATCGTACGACTTGAAGTTCTTCTGTTTATAAATTTAATATTGAGTATCTCAAGCAAAGAACTCTCTGTTTGAACCCTGTTTGTCAACATGGTACTGCAGTATAACGACCCACTTTTATTATTTAAACTCATATCTCCAGCACCACTCATCTGATTTGAATGTTTTTTTACATGGAATGGCTCTAGTGTAGTGTCATAAAAATTGCTAAGAATTTTCTTAGAATGAAAATTAAATTAAAGGTTCTTACCAAGCATTTGCAAAATTAGTTCTTGAAAGAAAGGAGAACAGTCCTTAACCCTATTGAGTGTAAATGCTAAATGGTAGTAACCGGAAAGTATTAACGAACCTTCCAAAGTGCTTACTTTTATATGAGGGGGGATGTCACGACTCCCTAGAGAGACACTGAGACTACTTGGGTAGACATGGAGGGAATACCATAGGCAATGGAGGGAATAGATAGAGTTTGGATATCATAGATTTAATTATAATCTCGTGATAAGAACTGTAAAGTTTTGACATGACTAAGAGTGACGCGTAATCTGCCCTTTAACAAAATTATGTACAATAATGGAGTCTAAAAGTGATAGCAGGTGCTTTTCCCTAATCAGAAGCAAACTTGTTGGGACTGGACAAGTTTTACTTGTCTTAAGTAAATAACAAGGCAAATAGGTGAACATATGCAGATACATACAAAGACAATACAACTACGATATGAGTGGGTAGGTAGCCAAGCAAGTAAGTGCAGGTATAAGCAAATATAGGAAGTGACTATATGTCTCTATGTAAGTAGGTAGACACGTAAGTATATTCAGGTATACACAAATATCGAATTCGAATATTATTGGACAGATAATTACGTTGAGATATATAAAGACTTGAAGTAATGACTACGTTGAAGTTAAAAGAGGAAATGTGAATTATATGTCCGCATATTTGTATTTATATACATGTGTGTATATGCATGTATGTACCTATGTATGAATACATTTAGGTTCACTAAACGCTGCAAATATATTTTCCGATTGCAGTAAATAAGATACTATTTATTTTGAATTTAAGATTGTAACATTTTGAGTAACGTAGGTTATCATGAGTACTAAAAATGGAAAATAAAACTTTTCTACAAAAAAAAAATTAATTGAAAAAAAGAATATAAAAAAAAGTTAAAAAAAGGAAATGTGAGTATTTACTAGGAACTTTTGCGCTACAGCATCTTTTCCGGACTTAAATAAATTTGCAAGATACTACAACGGAAGATTTTGGGAGTCAGTTCCAAGTGAAATTTAGCAGTATGTATATATGTATCCGAAACATAGCAAAGATGTATTGACGAAATAGTCCTAGCTGTAGAAGAATTTTGCAAATTTACTTATAATTGAAAACAACATTGTATCGCAAAAGTTCTATATATGCCAAATTACCCTACAGAATTAAACTGCAAAAGGATTATATAATGCCTTGGATTTAACAAAATATAAAAGAATTTTTTTGTTCAATAAAAATTTAACACGTTTTAATTTAGCATAAGTATATTAGATTTTTCTATTACAGTACGTTGTGTTTTCTACATTGTATTGTTTATATAGAACAAAAGGAAATACTCGAGTCACAGATCATGAAATTGTTTAGTGTTGCCGTATGAGTAATGTTACTCTTTTCCATTGTAATTCTGTTCAAAGAACGATCGGGGCCATTAGGTGGCTGTGGTTGTCAGGGGCAGCTGTAATCCGCCTCACGATGACTTTCCTTTTGCTTGCTGTCAGTCTAGTGTACTCTTGCAAAGGGCCGCTTACAGTAGATTTGATCTGATCAGTTCAACGTATGGCGACCGTCCGTACGTTTTTTTGCTCTCTAGTGCGCCTTGTACGATAGGCACTCTGTAGAGCTCTCATTTTACTGTGAAACAGGCCCAAAGAATTTGCAGATCATTGATTATACAGAATTCGATAGACGCTGTTTGATGTTGATTTCTTGGAGTGTAGAGACCTTTGTTTGGAATTCAGTCCTGGATATATCAAGCAGTCCTTTCCAGTACCATACCTCTGTGGCGTCTTTTTTTCTTTTCGATGTTTCGAAACGTCCCTTTCTCTGATATATAATACAAGAAATCGAATGATTCGGATCTTGCCGGTTTTGGTGATATTTCGGTTCCCTATATTTTCTTAATAATAAAAATAATGCTTTAAATGAATCGTAAGTTAAATATAACATTGCGGTTAAATTTATGATATACATTAATTATGTTAACTTATAAAATTCTTGTAAAATCTAAATTAAATTTTCTTGCAGGTATTCAAAACTTATGTATGTCTACCATTTACGAAATATTTCGTAACGAGAAATTACGAGAAACATTTACGACATATTTCTTTCAAAATATTTTGCTGTCTCTATTCAGTTAAAATATCAACTGTTCAATGTTAATAACTGTGTCAAAAACAAAAACAAATAGGCTGAAAAGAATTTATGTGAGCGTGAAAAGACTGTTGTCGCATATATCTTCAAAATATCTTACAAATGAAATGTTTGTTCCTTTTTACTCAATCCTAGCTACTTTTCTTTTGGAAATAATTACATTTACTTCGTCCCTTGTTCCTTTCAAGTACTATTTTTTTTCTCTTGACGTTTTATAGTAAGTAAACCGCTTTTCCCGTTTATATGTAAAACCAAATCAACAATACGTATGATCCTTGTAGTCTTTGTAGTATTGAACCTTTTTTTTAATATTAAGTCACAGCAATAGCAACCTAACCATTAACGGCTTAAAAAAAGAACGATACTTGTAGGAATAAAAGATGTCAAAGTACAAAGAGCAATTGTCCATAGCAAAATATTTTCGAAGAGGGGAGTATACCACTGCAGTTTTTTATCAACTTCAAAAATAAAAAAAACGAGTGTGATTTAGACCACACGACGGAAGTAAAACTTCACATTCACAAACATGAACTTTAAAATGAATTTACAATTTTATTCACTTTAAACGTAGAATATTTAATGTATTGAACAAAATAATAGTTTATAAAATTGTTCAAGGACGAAATGAAATTACAAAAAATCACCGTTCGCGTAACGCTAGCCAACTTGCATATATATATATATATATATATATATATATATATATATTTCATGCACTGGCTATGAGAGGAAGAGAGAAAGAAAATGTGTGCTCGCACCTCTCTCTCTTGTCCCTATAGTAACATACGAAACGTCTCTCTCTCTTTCTGTCTTCTAGTATTTCAAAATATTGAGGTGTTTCTTCAATAAGTTTGGGCTTGTTCGAATTACCTTAACGACTTTTTTGGTTTCATAAAATTGGCAGGTGGTGACACGAACTCCACAATGGTGAAGAATAGGAACTTGGACTCATGTTATTTATCCAACGAGTCATTTAGTCACGAGTTTTGGCGGCAATACATCTCAATAGTAAAAAATAATTACAAAGAATTTGGGTTCATTTGCCTTATATTGACACATTTTTGGTCACAAATGCTAGAAAGATCTGATAATGCAACCGGATGGCGGCGACAGAAACTCTTCAATAAGTAGAAATAAATTTAACATATTTGGGTTTCTTTGACATGTCTTGATGAGTCCTTTGGTCACAAGTAGTGGGCAGATTCTAATTATGGAGACGAAAGGTCATAATAGGAATTCCTTACTATTAAAACATAAGGTCAATAGTCTATGAGCTCGTTTTACTTATGTGATGAGTCATTTGGTCATTAGTGTGGCCTGGGTCTCTTCATGGAAACGACAGCTTCTCACCATTTAAAAATATAAATATACCACGTAGTATATCTTTCCCCTACGTAATAAATATACATTTTAAAATACCAAATTACTTTTGGACTATGTTTAATTTATTTACACAAAGTTCCTATGAACTTTATATGAACTTAACATTAATGTATTTTTAGTCGCCGGTAGGTTTAAATTTTCTTTTCCTCACGCCCCTAATCACCATTTACAAGACAATTAGCTGTAATTAAACGTAAGAAAGTAGTAAGTTTCAATAAAAAATCTCGGTTTAAGTCATTCCTCACAGAGTAGACAATAATCGTAACCGTGGTGCGATTCAGAAAATGTAAGCGACATTTACCTCTAAATAGAAATACTTTGATTCATTTCTATTTTTATCCGGATACAGTTAAAACGAAGTAGGATACCGTATCCGTGCAACATAATATATTTTTGGTTATTAAACGCCATAAATGCATGTTTTGATTTCAGTAAATGGGGAATGAACAAGTTCTTCCCAAGTTTGCAAGTTTCCGAGTAACATGGAAAATAAAATTTCAACAAACAAATTTAAATGATTTCATATAACCATTGAATTAGGGACGCATGAAAGGAATAAATTATTGAAAATAATAATTTAATCGCAAATTTTTCAATAAATTATTATGTCAACTTTAATAAAATTATCAAAACGTTACAGATTTTTTTAATAAAGGTATTTAATATTAAATTGGAACTTTTCCTGTAAAATTTCATATCCAAAAGTGAACAAATTTTTAAAATATCTAAATATAAAAAATAAATTTTAAAAACAAATATTTTCTGACATACTATAAAATTAATAGCCATAAATAAGAACGGTAATAATAATTTACGCGAATATCTTTTAATTATTTACTAATAATTACTAACTTTTTTGGAATCTGCACCCAGCCTCTATAAAATATTCAGCATAAAAAAGCAAAAAGAACAATTTTTATTTTAGATTTCGCTTGAACCTGGCACTGACCCCAGAGGCATTATTGGTACGTCCTTAAAAAGTATCGGTGTAAATTGTTATTTAAGAACTAAATTTGGATAAATAATTTTTATTTTCAACTTTTAAGATGGTCATATAAAAATCTTTTTTTGAAGCCCGTTTTCAGTTTTGCTTTATCTCTAGAATTAATTATTTAAATACACTGAGGAATGCGTGACAGAATACTGTAACAATTAACTATCCATAATAAGGTGTCATGTTAATCTGAATAAACGACGCAAAACTTATGTCGATTTCTTACATTTAATCACTCTAGAATTACAGAAATTAAACGATTTTCTGAAGAAAATAGTATTTTTGTACTTATTTATTTATAATACTGCACGAGTTGAAAATAAATTATTACAAAAAAACATAGAAATTACAATACATCTTATGAAGTCTTCAACAGATGAAAGTACATTTTTCAGCTAAATGGAAAAAAAATCTGTATTTACTCTATTAGAAGTATTAAAAAAAGAAACAAAATTAGAAACTTAAAATATTCGTAACGTCAATCGCTATTATTATTATAATTTTTATTATATTTAATATTACCTAATTATTATTATTACCAAATATTTATATTTATTAAGCTATTATTATTATTATTATTAGAGAGCCATAAAAACACAAGGTGACCATCATAGTAATGTTGATCAGAAAAATATATTCGAAAGTATAATGTTAAATTTGGGATTGGTACATGGAAGAATGGAAGTAAAGAGATTAGTTTGTCACGAAAAAAAAGCCGATAACCAATAATTCGGAGCATTATATCGTTTTATTCAGAGATAGAAGCTTAAATAACTATTTTTTCAATTTAATAAATTTCTCAGTAAAAAAATTACGTCAGACAATATTTTTTGGGAAGCCAAAATTTCCACGTTTTATTCATTCATATTAATTTCGTGTCTTCCATGGATTTACTCTATTTGAAGTATTAAAAAATACAAAAAATTTGTTTGCTGTTAAATCACCTTTAATAAATTAATTAATTACTTAGTGAGCTGAGTGTATTGCTAAAAATGTATGCTTACTAGAGGTTGACCTAACTGAAATCATTTTTGTTTTTGTCGATTTACTCCGAGAAGTACATATCATTTATATATAGGTACTTCTGATAATAATATAAGAACCTTTTAAATTTATGCAGAACGGTATTTACTTGGCTTCTGTATACAAGAATCAATTACTATAATGACATTTACGGCAAAGCAGAATCCATTTTTATATTTGTCAGCGTTAGTAAATACTACATAAAGTTGAAACTTTACAATTTGCCAACAGCAAGCTGTTATTACGCAGTAATAATTTCGTGCACGAGCCGCAATTTTTCTCCTCTATACTCACGGGCATGAAATCCAATTACTATGCATACTTCATTGTTACTTAGGACTGTGCAAGAGAAATTTGCTGGCCGATTTGTTGGCAAAATTGTTGGTTCATGAAAAGTATTATACCGTGTGCCATAACGATCTGTACTTTGAATTGAATTTTTTTTTCGCATGCACAATATTTCGTAGGATATATTATTCTGTACTATTAATGGTATGTATATTTGTTGGCAAATATTTTCATTGATTTGGAGTGAAAATATTTGTCTCAACCATTGCTTGACACTGGATTAATGAAAATTTTTAGGCAGAATTATTACATCAAATTAGCGCAGAGTTAAACTGTATTATCAAAATATTTCACCTTTGGTTAAATTAAAATAATTAATAGAGATATTTGTCAAACACAGTTATGAAGTAAATCGTATAACATAAAAGTTTATGACAGGACCAAATTATATTGAAAATTGTTCCTAAAAATAGCATCCCCCATGTGAGTACCTAGTTATAGCTATTATGTGCGTTATAATTAATGCTTCTTACTTTAGAAAGATCGTGTTAGACGTGATTAGTTATGTGTATGTATTGCGCGATACATATTTTTATTAATATCAACAAATTAGCTACTTAAATTTAAGAAAAATATTATCGCATAACCGTTTGATTAGTACTTAATTATCAACGAATGAATCATCATTTTTGTATAGTTCTGAAGACCTTTTTTGAAATTCATTTTGCACATAGCCAATTTTTTCTAATTTTTAACAGTCAGGAAACTTTCCTTTTTCTTTCAAATTGACAACATAACGACCTATGCTCTTGCATCAGCTACGTGGTTATTTGAATTCGATTTGTATTGCGATTTTCGTATTGAAAGTGATATATTTTTGACTTTTGCATTAAAACTTCAAGATTTTGTACAACTAACACATTAAGCAATTTATTTGATTATACAAAAGCGTTGTCCCTAAATCTAATAGACTATTTCTCACTTAATTATTCCTTCGATGTTGGAAATTTTTTTTCGGTGATCTATTTCCCTTTGCTTTCTAAATACATTAAACACATCCTTATTTGTTTGCAGAATATATATTATTTCAATATATGTTCCATTAACTAAAAGTAAACAAAGTACGCGTTTCGAAATTTCTCACCTAATATTCCCGCGAAACATAAATTCTGCAAGCGTCCGTATCTAACTATTTAATACATTGATATGGCTGAGTCATAAACTAAATGTACATTATAATTTATATTAATTTACATTCACAACTAAAATCGCTTCTTTCTGGTGCTTATGTACGCGCATTCACATTCAGTCTCCTTCGTTGAAGATTAATGTTGTTTATGGTAAAAACGGTTTAAAAAAAGAGCTCACCTCATCAAATAAACAAACGATCTTTAGCACAGTGGGCAACGTAGTATTGATTCATTAAATTTATAGGACCGTATTTTAAATGATGAATTCATTCATCACATAGATCCAATTATTGAACAGAATTATTTTGGCTTATATAGTCGGACAGTAAATATATCCGGTATGAACGATTGAGACTGAGGTTACACGAGATTTTCAAAATAAGTTGGACCATAGTCATTAAGGGAACCTGTGAGGAATTTGAATTTCACAACTATTTGATACTTAATTAATCAAATTCGACAATGTAATCGCAGACTTCTACGGACTCATCAATGTTTTCGTATCAAAACTTTGACCCATTTCTCGAACTTTGAAATGCCAAAGTCTCTTGCTAAGGATATATTGTACAGGCAATGAACTTTAATAGCATCATGTTAGATGGTAGAACTTTTGCCTTAGTTTAGCGATAATCGACTCCTTGAAAGGGCTTTTTGCGTTAAGATACATGTTCGGTCGCCATTAGTCTGAATTAATTTATAAAGTCAGATTTGTCACGGTCTACTACGAACTTATGCAAACCAGAGCCTGCAGATGCAGGAAAAATAAAATAAATTATAAATTTTAATTAATTTAGAGTCTTTAATTCGCCTTACGACATCGGCGGAAATATTCGGGATAATCAGTTAATAAATAAATAGTTTAATTAGTGTTTCCAGAGTTTTGTTACATTTTTTTACCATTAATTTGCCCCCACAGATCAAAGCACAATATATAGCATATAATCTTCCTGAATGTATGGAGCTGGAAAAAACAATAAATTAACTTTTTCACTTCTATATTTATATACATTTCGCTATAAGAGAACACAATGGTTACCACAGAAACCTATCCTAAATATTAATATTGAAATGGTATTATCATTTAAAAACTTCATGCAATTATGTTATTTATTTACCATATTATCTATTATTAGTATTATATATTGCGTACACATAATAAATGATAATAAAAAGGAAGATAAATAGCCGAAAATAAAAACATGCCTCGAAAATAATATTTAAAGTTCTTTTTTAAAAATATTATATTTATAACAAATTTAGTTTAATATGTCTTGCTAACTTTATATAAAATCGTCATTATAATTATTTTATGCCGTATTTAAGCATATTTTGATGCTAGTTCAACCTCTACTGGGTCAAACAAATCAACCTTAAAAGTAAAAAAATAATAAAAAATAAAAAAAATCTACTGGTAAGAATTTATGCGAGTGTGAATAAACTGTTTTCCCGCATTTCGACCAAAAAATACATTAGAAGTGAAATGCTTCTTACTTATAATTCTTTTCTAGCTACTTTTCCTTCGGCCATTGTTATTTTTCCTTTGTCCATTGTTACTTTTAAGCGCACCCTTTCTTTACTGATGCTGTGCAATAAGTAAGCTGATTTTCCCTTTAATACGTGAAACCAAATCGGTAATATGTATAACTGTTCCAGCCTTAGTGGGATTGGACATTTTCTTGTAAAAATAGGTCACACCAGAAATAAACTTACAATTAACGAGCTAAAAAAAACGAAATAATGGTACTTTTATGTACAAATTATATTAATCTGTAAAGAACATCATAAAGAACTACAGTATATTTTTAAAAGATTTCATAAAAGGAAGAGTTTCAAAATTCGACCGCATTTTGTATCTGATAAGGCAAAATAAATGAAATTTTAGTGTATGTGAATCTATTCTAGACTCTTTTTATTTAGAATGGTATAACTTAAGGTAATGTAAATTTAGTCAAGATTTGATGACGGTCTCTGGAGGTAGACAATGGAACTCCTCAACGGAGGGCAGTAGATTTTTTTTGATATTTTTTTGACAAAGCAATCACTAGTTGATTCAGGGTGTGATGACCATATTATTCTAATGGAACTCCTCAACGGACGTAGTATTTTATTGGTCATTAAAGAGTGTCGAAGAAGATCTATTACGCTTCCATTATTTGGGATCAAATTCGATAATTCTCTTCTTTGCAAAACCTACGTTTTAAATCTGTGTGTAAAACGTGTACAACCTACGTTACAATTTTTTGGAAAAATTCCTTCCCTTCCACTCCGGTTCATCACAAGATATCGCGTTTTGTAGACTAATCCACACATCATTATAAATTTCTGACTTTTCGCGATAATTTATAAAAGTAATTAAACTTTTTACAAAATAAAAAAACTGATTTCAAAAACTACTTTCTTGTGAAACAAAAACTAACTTTTTCTTAAAAATTGAAAATAACTAACATTTACCCTAACTAAACATATGTAAAAAACAAAAGTAAATAAAAAAATGTAACATTGGATTTCATACTATGTCTATTTATTTATTTTTGTTTGAACTTGCATCAACTTGTAAAAGAAACTAGAAACGATTAGTAGTCATTTAAAATATATAGATATCTATTTTCATTACAGTTCCAAGTTTGGGCAAAAAGTGATTATTTTTAAATTTTCAACACTTGATAAACAGCTTGGTTTTGCAGTAAATTTTGTTTTTTTTTGTAAAATATTGAATTTATTACAATGAGCAAAATATGTCATGTTATTTTAAAAATTAATGACGTTATAGTAATATGTTATGTCCATCTGAAAGAAAGAGGCAAAACGTACGTAGATTTTTGATATTATAGTACTGTAGAATTGTAGAAGTACCTAAAACGATTTCGTGAAAAAATACTGGCTCATTTATTTATTTGTATTTCCATTTGAGTAGGGAATAAATCATCATAAAATAAATTATAAAACGTCTAAGTTGACGAATTATTCTACTGTACTAAAATTACAAACAAAGAAGTTGATATTTAGTTTTGAGGAGTTGAAATTTTCATTTCAAAATGAAATTATTTCATTTAAATAAAACAAACGTATTCCTTATTAAATGAAAATATATTTTATTACGCTGCATTTAAAAAAAATTTTTTTAGTGATATGTAGAACTGGCACACTATGCTTCTATACACATTTAGGAGTATACAAATGTTTGAACATTTCACAGTATTTATGTGAAAAAACACAATATTTATGTAAAAAAAAATTTATATATACATATATATAATAAGATAATATATGTATGCAGTGAAAAATAATATATCCATATTATTTTTCACTGCAGACAAATATTATCGTCTTTGACTTTTATAGGCATAAGATGAATGTTTAGCCACAAATATATCTTAAATTTGTTAATATAAGTTGACGGAATTTATTTTGCGTTGAAATATTCACTAAAGGTTGTTGTCTAATATTTTTAAGATTTAGAACGTACTTGATTAAATATTTCGAAGGCCGGGACATAACACGACAAAATGTATTGGATATACATTTCACAAAGAATTTAAAAATATCTCTTTATATCCCCTCTTCTCTATCCGCCTCTTTATATATATTATTACCATGATATCTTAAATTTTTTTAGGTATTTCAAAAACAATTAAAAATTGATTTTCCTTTATTAGTATGTATTCAGGTATTTTAACTATATCCTTCCCTAAAGTTATCCATTATCAATAGTTACAAACTTACGAACGAACGAAGGGACACGATGAAGTTACACGGATCCTTGTAACTTCATCACGTCCAATTGACTACGGAACCATGAAAATAAGAGACGGTAAAAGAAAATTTATTGGAAAAAAGAATATGCAAAAGTATGTGGAAGAATCGAACTAAAGAATTTAGTTTGTCAGGAAGAGACGTAATCAACAATCAATAGGATAACATAGTAAAATCTGAATACATTCTTTGATTTAATAACTACGACGTAAAAATATAGTCGCAACAAAATATCTAGCTCGGACACCAAACTTCCCACGCTAGGATGTATTAATTCGTATATATTTCCTGTGTTCCACGAAATATTGTACATAACACATGTTTGATCACTACTTGCGTATTACGTATTTAATAATAAGGTTCTTTGAAGGTTACCGTGTAATCAATAAGGAAGTGAAGCAAATATTTTCATATATAATATATAATAATATTAAGTACACTACGGATGGAGTTCGGTGAGATCGATTAATAAACGTCTAACAAGGATTGCATGACGAGTTTTATATTCAACCGGGTGGCGTTGCAAGTTTGATACTTACCTGGATTTTGATAACCTCTGCTCCGCTTGAAGAGGTTTACCAAATTTTAACCATTGCTGTTTTCGTTCATTTACTCTAAGAAGTAGACAAAATATATACACACGTCTTATCACATATGAGAAACTTTTGAAATTAATTCGTGTAGAGCATGATTTACTTAGATTCCACATACTAGTTGACTCAATCACTAGAACGACTGCTACAGGAAAGCGGACTCCATTTATATGTATTTCACATTTGCAACAGTTTTCAAAACCACGTAACGATGAAAGTCTAACTTTTTCCAATACCAAGCTGTTGTTACGCAGGCGTAGTGCCGACTACGAAGCACAATTTTCTTTTTCGACGCTCACCGGTATATAATTCAATTACTATGCATATTCCATTTTCATTTAGGTCTGTGCAACGAAAATTTTGACTGAGAGATTTGCTGGAAAAATTGCTGGTTATATTATCTCTCTATTTGCATTTTGAAATTCAATAATTTTTATTTTAATAATAAATCCATGATAAATATTTATATTATAATATATAGTAAAAATGTTAATTAGTGGATATTTTCAACGATTTTCGTAATTGGTGCGTGAAGTTTTCTTAACCACTTGGTTTGCAACGGGTTGATGAAAAACTGCAACGCAAATATATCGAACCAAATTAGTGTAATTCAATCGTTTTACCAAAATATGTAAATATATTTTGGTAAAATTGTATGAAACAAAGGTATATTAAGGAAAAGTTGTAGAATTTTATTTAGCTCTAAAATTATTCACATTAAAACTTGTTCTTAAAACAATATAGCCTAAGGGAATACCCAATCATAGCTATCACGCTTCAATACATGCTTGTTACTTCATAAACATCCCTTTAGATATAACTTATTATTTGTATTGATGTATTAATTTATTAATAGTAACGAATCAGCTTATCGAACGTAATAAAAAGGAAGAGTTATGATTTGAATATCTCAGTATTTAATAAGTACTTAATTATCGAACTAAATTATAATTTTTATTATGGGAGATAGCAGAGAACACCTTTTTATGAAATTTATTTTATAGAACAGGTCCGTATTCCTTCAATACGACAGCATAAGATTTGTTCCCGTGAATCAGTTGAGTGATTATGTGAATTACATTTATTTGGTTTTTATTTTAGTACTTTAAGTGATATAATACTATCTTTTGTATTATAACTTATAGATTTTGCACAATTTTTTCTATGTGATAATGTATTTCAAGGTTTGAAAATTTTGTTTAGAAATACGATAACAAAACCGTTCCTCACTTTATTATTTCATCTATCTTACCAAATTCTCTTCTTTGATCCATTGTTCACTGTATTTTTGTAATTTCATAATTATAATAAAACTTCTTTTTTTTTTCACACAGTCTATTTTCCTTCAACATACGATGAATTAACTAAAATAAAGCGATGTACAGTCCTAATCTTATATTTCCGTAAAACATTAACTCCATAAGCATTTCCGCCGTATCATCGTATCGAAGCTAAGTTACTAACCAAATATATAATAGGTCTCAATTCACATTTACAACTAACGCCACTTCTTTTCATTGCCTGTGTGCGCGCATTTACAGTCAATTTGCTTTATTGAAGTTTAACTTTATTTATGGCAAAAACAGTAAAATTAAAGAGCTGAACGCGACTCATAAATGAACGATCGTTAGCGCAGTGAGCGAGGATTTATCCAAATTAGTGTCCCATTAAACCGGCTTTGTATTATTATCTTAGTTCAGACTCAAATCCAAATAGAACAAACATATATTTTGGGATCACTTTTTTGATTTGTTCATGATAAAAGTACCTTGGTAATTCATTCAGAATTACAAATCGAGAGAATTGAGATTTAAGTTAAATTTTGTAATGGTTATTTTGCTTCATGAAAAAACTAAAGAAGTAAATCATTTTAGTTTATACAGCCTGTTTCTAAGTACATTTGGCAAGGACACAGACAGGGGTCGGTGGATAGCTTTCAAAATAATTAGCCATAGTCATTATGCGAGATTGCTCGGAGTTTTATTTCAAAACTATCTCAGACTTAACCAATTAACTTCTACAATGTAATCGTTGATATAAAGAAAGTTCCTTCCCACTTTTTTCGAAAAGCTTTGGCTAGTTTCTATTTTAAAACCGAAAAATAGATCTAGGTATTTTGTATAGATAATAACTCTTTAGTTTATTTTTAGTTTTGTAAATATTTCCCGCTTGATGTGCCATTTCATGTCAGGGTAAACGTTTGGTCTACATTAACGTGTATTATTAAGAAAATGAGAGTCCTCATAGTATATTGTTAATCTGCGCTGGTATTTTAATTTTTTGTATTGTCAGTGTGACTAAGTTTTCTATATACTACAAGTATATTATTATATTTATAAATATATATGTATATATATATATATATATATATATATATATGTATATATATATATATATATATATATATATATATATATATATATGTATATATATATATATATATATATGTAGTTTGAAAAAGACGAAATCCTTGCATTGTACATAATAATGCAACAGGTATGTTGAAAGTACCTATGGTCGAAAAATTTTGACTTCTTTAAATCGAATCTTTGGTGCCTCTTATATCTAAATATGGCATCTTAAACAAAAATCCATACGTTTGTTAATGATAATCATGAAGTAACTTTTAATCCCCGTTAACAATTATAATAATATAATCCTTGTTAATTTATAGTCTTTGTCTTTGAATATAGTACAAACATATAACATTTTTTGAAAATTGAGTTAAATCAAGGAATGCGAATACTGCAAAAACTACAAAGTGAAAACATGACAAATAGAAATAATATATTTAATAATGCAAATTATTTTATAATGTTACTTACAATTTTGAAGCTTAATAATATTTTTTGAGAAATTAAATAATATTGTTTTCTCAAAAAATATGAGATTCAGAATAATACTTATTATTTAAATAAATAAAATAAATATTTTTCCGGTAAATATTTTTTTCTGCACCTTCAGTTGCGTCCTCAATTTATATTGTAAACCTCTAGTCGTGTTCTTTATATATATAACTTCGACTGTCATAATTCTGATTCTTCATTAACATAATCCGATATAAACTTCGGAACAAAATACTTTTGGAATTATCATAAATCTTTTTTTTTTCAAGAAATACTCCACAAAAATTAAAAAGTGCTAGCCCTTGAGATATATATAAGTTAACATGCATTATATAAATGGCATTACCAAAACTATACATACTAGTGAAATAGAATTAAATTAGCCTTTAGAGATTTCACTGCAGAAGGACAATATAATGTCAAAGCTTTAAGAAAAACAGAAGGGTTTTCTACAATAATACCCTAGGAAGTACACAATGTACCACAGATACATAAAATTCATGAGAGTATTTTATATTTATATTCTCATGAATTATCACTTATAAAAAAAAACAGCGCAGAAATTCGGAACATGGATATTTTGGTGTAAATATTTTAGTAAGGCTGTAATTAACTGGTGAAAGAATTAGATGCAAGTTTAATTCGAAACTCGCTAAAACGTATAATGGTGGTATATTAGATAAAGATAATTGAAGATAGCTAGGAAAATATTTATGAATAACTGAATTAAAATTTTGTTCTTTAATAAGGAGCAACTTTTGTATTCAATGTATACCCTACATAATCTTTTGAATATCATCCATAAATATTCAAAATTATTTCATCCATAATTTAAAAATAATTATGAACTACTTTCTCCAAAATAGGGTTTTTGTAGCTTTATTGAATCATAATGTAAATTTTTTAATGGAATTAATATTTCAGGAATTAAAAGAAATTTCCTGGTAGTCTCGTATTGTGCCAAATGGGATATATTCGCAATAAAATGTTTTAAAATTTTTGTTCATCGTTATTTTTTCTTGACCATTATTATTTTCCCTTTATTACTTTGGGGAGCTACCTTTTTCCTTCACTCTGTACAATAAGAAAGCCGATTTTTCTGTTAATATATAATATGAAGTCGATAATATGTATTCTT
The DNA here is from genome assembly GCA_039881145.1 of Druceiella hillmani. Taxonomy (NCBI): domain Eukaryota; kingdom Metazoa; phylum Arthropoda; class Insecta; order Lepidoptera; family Hepialidae; genus Druceiella; species Druceiella hillmani. The sequence continues at coordinate 33,589,437 of JAYKKI010000014.1, read as the reverse complement.
ATGTCTACCTTTAGTGGAATTGACTTAGTTTTTCTTAGTACATAGTCAGAGAAGCAGTGGATTTTTTATTATTATGTAAGACAACAAAAAATATCAAAACGTAAAGTAGTTATTATAGTGTAATTATGTTATGAGGAATATGGAATGAGATAGTTTAGAAATCAACTAAGTCGTAATACAAGATCTTGTATATCTGAATGAACAAGAGGTAAATATGAAATTCTTTTCTGCAGAAAATTTTATTCATTTATATTTTGATGTGATTTGAAAATTAATCTTTACCCAAAACCGTCGAAATCACAACACATATTAATGTCGCGAATGACTCACCTATATTAAAATAAATGAGAGAGAAAATTTTGTATTAATTTTTTTGCAATGGATATACCAAAACCAAACAATGCGATTTTGTGATACATTCATCGATATGTTGTGATTAAATCCTTATCTTAAATGTAATACGAAAATCAATCTAAAACCTATAGAGCTCTAATGCTATAGGTGTAAAGATGTAGATGAATCAATCAAGATGAATGTACAAAGCTTACTTTTTTAATTTGGTCATGGAAATATAAAATAAGCAATGACCTGTAAAATAAATCCGATGAAAAATATTACAAAATCTTGCATTATTGTGATGACTATTATGTATATAACTTGCATTATAACGATGACTACTATGATGAATATTATGTATATTACAATGTCTAGTGTTCTCATTGATTTTTTTGATATAGATATATCAAAAAGGTCAATAAAAGGGTTGAACTGAAAGAATTTTGTTTGTAACAGTTATTTCTTGAATGTTGAAAAAATCCCTAATTTCTCCAAAATCTTCTAAATTTATTAAAATTTCCCAAGTAAAAAGGGTTCAAAGCCTGGTGAAACTTATTTCTATTGGTTCTGATCTATAATATAGATTACATATTAGATTAGAGACGTGTCTGAAAAAACTTAACTATTAAGTATTTTAACTTCATTACAGCAAACTAATATGTCTTGAAAAAATATTTAATTATATTAATTTGTTACATTACTTTTTAGCTACAAAACCAGTGTGGTAATTACCCAGTGTGGTAAACAATTCAGGCAAATTTATTACTCTCCATCTACCAAAATTACAGAAAAATCTGACAAATATTCACATTTACCAAAAACATTGTTACTCATATTTGCTGTTCCTTGAGTTATTAAAATATCTAAATTTTAAAATTACTTATGAAAATATCCACAATTAAATGAAACTACGTGATGTAGTATTAGTATACTACATCATGCAGTTACTTTTAATTGTGAATAATAAATTCAATATTATGAAAATATTTAAATTTTAAAATATAGATCGCCATGGGAAATGATAAAATTTCACACATAGCCTCAATTTCGGCGCAAAATCTGCTAGCAAATTTCCCTTGCATAGTGCTAACTGACAATAATACGTACGTAATAATTTTTTTGCATACGGTTATAGTCTTATGGTGTGGTGGATAGTGTATAGGTAGATCACAGGTTGGTTTTGAAAAATTGTAAACTTCCAACGTATTGCAGTTTTTATTGCTGTTGTAGACTTAAATATATATGAATGGTTTCTGTGTTACCGTAAAATTTTACCTACTAATCGATTTAAATAGTGAATGAAATTAAAGTTAATACTGTTCTAAATGAATTAAATTTTTCAGGGATACCTATTATAATGCATATAAATATGTTGCAATTCTCAAGGTAAATTGATTATTCTCTACCCAGCAAAAATTCTAAGTGATTCTTTCATACTTCGATTAGATTCTTTCTTATACGTAGTTTATTAAAAAAAATAATAATGAAAAGATTTGCTATGTGAAAAGCGTTTAAATAAGGTGAAATCTATTTTTAATGCTTAATGTAATACATGATCGTTAACTGCGCTAATTCTAGTACTGAACTATCCTGTCCTTGTAGGGTTAAGAATCAGTGGTACCATTAGTATCAGACAAAAATTAATTCAATATCGTATTAACGTACACGAAAATAAAATCTTGTACCATATACTTTTCGTATCCGGAATTTGAAACGAATATTAATTTTTTTCTTTAGAGCATTTCGGTAAAAAACTGAAGATAATACATAATCGGTAGAAATGTATATAGTTCTAGCAAGTCATGTGAAGTTTAGTCGTTTTCTTAATTTAACGACTTTAGTATCGAATACGAAAAGCTGGCGTCACGAAATATTTGGCTCTTAAACAAAACATCCAGCACCAAGGGGTATTAATTCTCACACATTTAGTGTGTTTCATGAAATAGGTACACACTTCGCTCACTTCTTGCGTCGTACATAATTAATCATAAGAGTCTATGAAGGCTACCGCGCAATCGATACGGAAGCGAGGCAAACATTCGCAAATATAGCATATAATACGAGGGAGTACATTATATATGGGGTCCGGTAAGGTCGATTAATAAACGTCTAGTAAGGATCGCTAGTCGAATTTTATATTCAACTGGCGTTGTGGGCGTCCCGCTTACCGTTTGTCTGAATAAATATTCTTTTAACCCGAATTTCATTAAATACCTTGCGAAACTGAGAACCTGTGAAAGAAAAAATGTAATTTAATTTTAACATAAAAAGTCAATTTTTCTTCTTGGAAGGCAATAATTAATAGTGAACGTATTTTTCGCTTTGTTTGTAAATTTAAATACGTACGATATTTCGTTTTGCTTGCAAGATCGTTCGTGCGTAGTTAAAAGAAGTAATCAAGTATTTAAAGTTACGATAAATTGTGACATTACTATGTAACGGACGCAGTATTGTCAGTTTTTGTCTTTTATTAGCTTATTTGGATCATCATTATTTCAAGAAAATATCCCTTTAATAATCAAAAATACGACACTACAAGTAAACGACAATCAATTTAGAAACAATGAAAGAATCACTGAGAATGCATTTTAAGTAGAGGTTAATCAATTTACCTGGAGAATTGTAACAAATTTATATGTGTTATGGCAAATTAAAAACCCTTAAAAAATGTAATTATTTTGGAACAAGAGTTACTTTCATTCTATATATTGTTGGACCGATTAGAAGATCGAATCTTAAGGTGCAAAGAATTATATATTTTTTTTATATATTTTCACGTCTATAACCACAATGAAAGCTTACAATGTTGAAAGTTTACAATTTGCCAAGAGCAAACTTTTGTTATTCAGCCATAATTCCATCCACGACGCGTAATTTTCTTTTACTATAACCGTGTGCAATACAATTACTACGCATATGTCATTGTTACTTAGTACTTTGCAAGGAAATTTGCCTACCGATTTTATATCAAAATTTAGGGTACGTATGACATATTACCCTTGACCAAAGTTATTTTCGTGAGTATTGCGCAATGAACAACAAACTCTAATATAAGTAACTGTTAATAGTAAATGTGTTTATTTGCGGACTTGTTTGCAGATTTTGGTAATTGAAGTGTAAAAAATTTGTCTGAATCATGCACCATACTGGGTTAAGAAAATTTTGTAGGTAAAAAAAAGAAGCCAATTTATACAATTAAATGTTTTTAGCGAAATATATTTGGTGGGTGTAATCAAATCAAAATATTTCAAAATAAAATTTTTCAGGTATGTTTGTAATTTAATACGTATCAAATAAAATAAAATAAAGTATAGGTGTAAATAGACCAAAATGTGCTTAGTTAATGACAGCACAAATCCTTCAAATTCATAACGACAAAAGGAAAAAGATTTAATAAAACAAATTTAAATCGATAGGAAACCACGAGCTTTTCTACTTTAGGAGTAAATATTTATCAAAAACTATTGACATTATAATATAGCTTAGATTGACTGAAGGAATTAGTCTAGCGATTAAAACTAGATTAAATACACTAATAGTAAAATAAATGTTTCAATAGTCAAATCTGAAATAAATACATGAAAGACAAAGCTGGTGGTAGAATATCAAGTATGTTTTTAATTGAGATTGGTTCAGGACAAATATACGGTGACTGCGTGGTTACCCCGAAATACAAAATACATCCTCATATTTTACAAGATTTGGGTTAGTTCTGCTAATATATTCACTTTATCTATGTGATATTGAATTGTTTTATTATCACTATCGCCAGAAATGCAGGGTTCTGAGCAATCATTCGTACAGCAGAACATTTCGATGGTATGAAAAATTGTCGATTAAGTTCGTCCCATCAAATTTTTATACCAATTGTGACTGCCTAAAGTATTGCGGCAAATTATTGATAAAGATGGTGCACATATAGTTTAACTTCTTACATTACACTTTAGTTCGACATTTACATTTTAAAGTGTTTTTGTAAGAACAAAGAGGAGTTAAAATTTTATTGATCAACCCCTTAAATTGTATATATTTTTCGCATCGCCGGATGAACCTTAGAAAAAGGGTGGAGATTTCCCATTTAGCCTTTCATTTTAATGGAACTTTGTATACAATGTTAATCCATGTTATGGAAAAAGAAAGAAAATTATTATATTTGGATCGGTATTTTCACACAGCGTAGTAGAAAAGTTTATTAGCATGCTCTGACGCCGGTTTTAATTATATTAAATTTGAATTTCGGTTCTCTGATTTTTATTCCTTATTCTGAATTCAGAATATATATATATATATATATATATATATATATATATATATATATATATACATATATTTGAACCAATTACCAAGTACTATACCTAACTTTAATTAAGTAACTTGATGAAGCGATATTTTTCTTCACGTTAACAGGTATTCCTACACGTTACTCGTGTGTAAATTAGAATCATATTAAATAAAATGTTATCAAGTCAAGGTTCGTGTAAGCACTTAACGTGTTCTTGAACTAGTTAATCACTACCGATGCGGGAGTCAAAATGATGAGATATATTCAATTTTAAGCACAAGGTTGGTCATTATTACAGTTAATTACAGGTAATTATATAGATAATCGCGACTCGTATTATCTGGTAAATACTGTAACGTAACACTGATAATCGCATGGCAACCGTTTATTTTAAGTTTTCTTAAAATGTAATTCAGCGCGATTTTGTGTTCATAGAAATAGAAGTGTTTAAGTCAAAGTGTCCATTTGTTACACTCAAATATTTCGACACACGATTGCACAGTAATAAAATAAATAAACGTAAAGTATCATTATTTTCAGTGATGTAATAATCTATATGTATAATAACACAGTAACGAAAAAAAAATCTGTACATAAATTTTTTTTTATAAAAGTAGTTGCAATATGTTATGTATATGATTCAGACCCCAAAACAATAATTTTTGGAATTTTTGTCTATTTGTCTGATTGTCTAAGTGTCTGATTGTATGTTCGTCGATCACGCAAAAACTAACAGACCGATCCCAATGAAATTTGGTATAGTGATAACTTAACGTCAAAAATACTTTTTACCGGGGAAAGATCTTTCATTCTAACAAAAAACTGGTTTTGAACAAGCATTACATTAAAAATAAAAATATTTTGCAAACTGTTTTCGTTGGAGTACGAAAAAAATACCCCTTTTTTTTTTTAAATTTTGTCTACCCCTATTCGAATTTGCGGAGCATTGAAAATAAATATTTTGCGTTTATTAAAAATAAGACCTAGAGACATGAAATTCGGCACGAATATGATAAATATAAGTTAGAATAAACAAAAATTACCCATAAATGTTTTTTTCAAGAAAAAAGTTCCTCGCAGGGATCTAAAGTTCCTTGCGGGAATTTGGAGAAAATAGTTTCCCGTTTTCTGAAAATAAAACTTAGAGAGTTTGAGCTTAAAATAAATAGAAGTTGAAATAGCCGAAAATTTTAAATGAATAATTTTATCTGTTACACGTGTAAAATATAAAATATATTTTAGTGTTTTTTGGTTGTGTTAACTTTTATAATCAACCAGGACGTAAATAAATTTAAGACTAAACGTAGAGTTATATGATGTTGTAACATGTTCAGAAAAACAAACAGGCAACGGCTACATATTACATAAAATAACACACGCTTTTGTTTTATTTTTTAAATAAAAAAGTTTTATGTGCTGCGTAAATCTATATACATCCAACATTTTATTGTTTTTTAACTGATAATTACAAAGAACTCAGTGAATTTGAATTTTATTTTCTACAAAATTGAAATAATTTCGCATATTCATTGATTATTGAAATGAAATTATTTGATTTCGATAATAAGTTTTGATCCTGTGTTGATGTTTTATTATAAAACTTGGATATTTATTTAATAATAAAAAATTAAAATAAATTTAAATACAAGTTACAAACAAATATTATATACATTTTTTTTTGTCGTCACTGCAGATGGAAAAAAAAGGTAAGCTAAGATGATATACTTATTGATCTTGATTTAATTAATTGAATTGACACGCTGTTTTCAAAAGTATTTTATGGATTATTATAATCAAACATATTTTCATTTCATTTATTAAATTGTAATGCTGATTTTTTTAAGGGCGCTGCTAAGGATGCTGCTAAAAACTAAACCAGTTTAATTAATCATATATTAATTCCATTTATTAAATTACGCTGCCGACTCAGTAACTCATCCCCTTACTACGTTCATAAATACAATTAAATATATCTGGGTCGAACCTGGACATAAAAGATTTTTTTAAACTAAGTCTACTGATTTATCTTTGCCTAGACGTACATTTTTACTTTTTATTGTCTCAACTAATTTTAATATGTTAATATTTATTCTTACAAACGTCGTAAAATTTTATGGTTACAATGCAGACGAACTTGAGAGCGACAGGTAGCTAGATAGGAAGTTAACAATATTAGGAGTTATTTATTAGCTTCGCAGAAGGTTATTTGAGAAAGTATCTACTTGATACGTAAGCATTTATTAATAAATTCATGTAACTATATATGAAATACTGTTGCCTACTAGAGTATGTCTTCGTGAAATTAAAATCAAGTTTCAAGATATGCGTGATTTTGTACTTTAGGAGAAATTTATTTTGGCGAGTTAGTGCACTAATTTGTTTCCTCCAGAAGAAGTTTATTTTGGCATGTTGGTTCACTATTAATATATAACTACCAACAAATACCCATTTTAATAATTCAGCTATTAATTTGTTTCTTTCTTCATTTAATATCTGTTATTTATTTTCTTTGGTCAGTGCAAAATAATTTTCAGTGTTTAAGATTACATCGAAAAGGAAAACTTTTAAAACAAAAAAAGCAAGACCTCAAAATTTCAAACATTAGTAAATAATTCAAAAGCTGAATATAAATATTTATTGTATTTATTTTTTCACTTGACACTTCGTGAATACAAAAATCACTGCTTTTTCAAATATTATACCATATCCTAAATTTAAAAATATATTTATTTGAATTGCTTATCACATTTTGTTAAGTCAGGAAAGAACGATACAGTGAGTTGCACAAAAACCTAAATTAACTTTCTTGTAAAACCACATACGGAATTGCTGTCACGATGGCGAACATTTATTCCATAATTGATGGTAGCTTCCAAAAGTTTCCGAATTTGCACTGCCATCATACTTTTACATTTATCTACTATACTATACCATTTTTAAAAAAATTAGATTCGTTAGTTTCAATGTTAAGGCATATTTTGAACAATAGTCAAATATTAAAATTTCTAGAAAGTTTGCTAGTTTTTTAAGAATTATAAGATAAATATAATATAGGGATTTTTTTTTAAATTATTCAATTACAGTTTTCCATGTGACATCAATTTTATATCAAAATTTAGTTTGAAAAAAGTTACAAGATCACTTAAACTCCCTACTTTGGAATTGCTTTTAAGAATTCTTTTAGAACGTATGTGTTACAGATATTTTGTAATAATGGAAAAGTACGCGTGTAGCAAAAAAAGCATACATTTTCAAATTTTATCCTAATTGTATTACTCCTATAGACAATTTTTTTACTTAGTGTTTGCAAAATATGGGCTATATACGTGAAAATATATCATCATTATGGGAAATTACAGGTTACTCAAAAATATATACAATAAAAAATAGCAACTGAAATAAGCTTGATTCCTACTTACCTGCTTCTTTTATTATATTATATATCAATTGTACACCATTGAAATTACTATTTTTAAACTTGTTAAACATTTATATAAAACTTAGTATCACGTAAAATAATCAATTTAATTTTAAAATATTGCGCGGAAAACTTACATACTTTTTACTAGTTTTTCAGATATTCCTTATTTATTCCAAACATATAAACAAGAAAAAAATGGATTTGAGCTATTTGCCATACTTTCATCCTTTGATGATCTACGCGACGGTGCCGTACTACTGAGCTTAATTATGGTACTCGTATTATAGTAACGTTTCATAATTCAGCTCAGTAGTAGATCGTGAATGGTTTCCACAAGAGAATAACTGAATGATATATATTTTCTCATATTGTGTTACGTACTGTAGTTTTATTTTATTTAATAAATTTTGTATCGTTCTGTTAATTTTTAAATATATTTTTTAATTTATTTACCTTTAGGAATTTCTGATCTGAAATATATCGACAACCATGTCAAACTATATACATAAAAGAAGCAAATGAAGGAAGTTTTTTTATTAAATACCTTATTTTTGCCAAAGTTAAATACTTGATTTACGAGAGAGGTAATTATTTTTTGAAAATGGTAAATTATTTGCATCCCGTAGTTTTCATTCGTAGGGCTTTTTACCTATATAATTTTATCATATCCATATGTAAATCATTATAATTTTTGTTGTTTAAGACCAATTGTAATAAAATTCTAATTTTTTTAAAAAGACTGACAGAAATATCACTGACCTTCAGATCTTTAAAATTTAAGTGAAGGTGTGTGAAACAAATTCTTTTTGTACTTGTATTTAACACGCTTTCACTTTCTCTCTTTAGTTATCCAGTTATTATTTCCCTGGAATTATAAAATATGAAAGCCTATATTTGTTCATAGATTTAAAATTGTTTATATAATCCGTTGTATGTACAGTTGGATAAGTTAAAAGCCATATATATTTGAAATGAAGCCTCAAAAAATATTTCTTTTGCAATTAATTTTTTTCCAAATAAGTAAATTATTATTTTTATTGTGACAACAATTTCATATCGCTAATAAATTTTTAAAAAAATTTAGTAATTTTTCTTCTATTTTTGAACTTACTTTTAACACAAATTTATTTTAAGAAATTAATTGCTTTAGATATTAGTTAAAACTTTATGTTGAGGGAAAAATGAACGATTAAACAAATCTGGGTCATGTTGGACATTTTAAAAGTTAGTGACTTGAAATGACTTGAATAACAGATTTCCAGCTTTTACCCTAATCGTACTACTTCCATAAATAATTTCGATATCAATTAGACTTGTGCTCGTGAAAATATAGATTATATTTTGATATTCGTTAAGTATATAATCCTTCAATTGTTCGAGCAGGGTCCATTTATCAGGATTGATTAATTTTACGTTTTCTTTCTTTAATCTAGAAATATTCAATAATATCAATAAGTTTAAGAATTATGTTTAATTAATTTCTAATTCAATTTTATGAAAGAAAAAAGGAAAACCTTTAAACATAAACATAAGAATTACATTTTAAGAACCGACCACTTGAATGAAGTATGATTTCAAACATAATCAGATAATTGAGAATTAATTACGATTAAGTATCAGATTTTATGGGAGAGATATAATTTGATATGAAATTCAAGTACGAATAAGCTTAAGATGCACTAATACATATTGGAAATAATAAATCATAACAAAGGACGAGCACCGCATAATAAATGAGACGTCAAATTAATGTAATTTTTTATTTTTATTTTCAAACTAAATTCTTATTCGTGTACTGTGTATTCATATTTAAAAAGTTAAATACCCTTCAAAGTTCTTTGTACAAAGTGAAATGTGCTGTCCATAATATTGACGTTTATATCATAAGTTATTTATGTTACAACCTTTGATGTTAGATAATATCGACAATAATGATTAATTGTAACGCTTGTTGTTGTCTGTCTGCTGTAGGACGAGAATGATATTTTATCATTTTTAAAGTACCGATAAATATGAAATAACAATTGGAGCGTTAATTAAAATACTTTAAAATAGTATAAAATAACCGATTGATTTTTTCAAGCGAAAGAGGATTACGCATACTCAGATATTCCTATCGTTTTCCATTGTCTCTATACATATTCATGTTTAAATATGATTGGAGCATATTGACACGAATTCATTTGAAAGTGCTTCTTAGTCTGTATAATGAAGCATTCCATTCTAATCAAACATTCCATTCTTTTAAATTTGCATATGTAAGACTACAGATTTTAAAATGGTTAAGGTCGTATGTGTTTTTCTATAACTGCAATGGGAATTGATATAATGATGCATTTTTTTAAATTATAAAGTCATTACATTGATAACCCTGTATATTGAGTTTAATAGCGCTTGAAACTCCTAACTGTTAAATGAGACGACTGTATCATTGTTTATTTCACCTATTTGGAGCGCGCATGACTATCCTGCAACATTCACATATCTTTCGTGCACTCATATTGATCAACATAACATTATGAGATGTGCCCAGTCTTGATATTTTTCTGCTGCATTAGCTGCTTCAGAGATCGAGTAGTTCACAACTGATAACTAGTTAGAGTGGTATTTATTCGAACTGTTATGTGTTTCTCTCTTGTTTATTATAGTTTAAAGAAATAAATCATATAAAATAAATAACCGAAAAGGCACATTACCTGCCATGAAAGTATTCTGTATATATTACCTCATAGGATTTAAAATTTTGCTTAACTCTTTATTTTGCTCGGACTTGGTAATTGATATCTTTTAACATACATTTCAAAACGTCCAGTTAGAGAAGCATTGATAACGAATCTTTACGAAATATTGGATTAACTCAGGAAAAAGATAGTAGAATTCCTGAGTATTTGAGTATCAAGTCAAAATTATATAAGATACAAGAGATTACAGATTTTGAACAGTGATTCAGATCAATGGAAATGTCCCAGTCAATGTTGAATCAATGCGGTAGTGAGCAACCCCTTAACAATAATCTTCTAATCACCCTGACACTAATATTAGGATATTCTCTTTTTCTTCTGACAAGTGTCAACTATTTAGAATTTATTATACAAGAAATAATTGTACAAGAAACCAGAAAATATAAACTGTAGTTCTACCAAAAAAAATACAGTGTATCCACAGCTTTTCCTTGCATTCCTGTAAAGTATAATAGCAATGGAATTAAAAAGGAAAGAAAAACATGCGTCCATTAACTGTTATTCGTCCACCGACTATAAATATCTCTCCCCCAGCTACGTCCGTCAGTATGCTACCATGTAAACATCCTTATTGAACAGATAATCTGCCATTATTTAAACTGCAGACGCTTAGCGAAATCGGTGCGAGTATTCGGGAACTTTACGATGTTTGTTTTGCAATTGACATGGGTTCTGATGCTGGGGGAGTGTTACCCGGTTGAAAAAGATACGTTCGATTATTATCTGGTTATATTTATTTAAAGAACTTGATTAGAAAATTTGTTTTATATGTTTTTATATTTCCATAATCCTTTATTCCTCTTCATAGCATTGTCCATTTGTTTCATGACATTGTTCCATTTTTACGAAAGTAAACTTCCCTGAAATGATCAAACCATTTTTGAAAATCCCTGAATGGTCATTCAAATTTTGAAATTCTTCCTCCAAATGGATACATTTTAGTAAATATTATTGAAAATTAATCTTAAGTAATTTGAGAATACGTAAACAGCCTGGATGTTTTAAAATTGACAATGACTCGAACAAGGGATTCGAAACTGCATATTTATTACAAAGAACGTAAATATTTGAAAAATATTAATTATATTGTCTAAGACATCTTTCTCTCTCTCTCTCTCTCGCTCTCTCTCTCTCTATATATATGTATTTATATATAATTAAGAAAACTTCTAAAAGTATTTTCATAAATTTTGGGTAATTTTGGAAATAGGTGGTTCCATTTTTTTCCTATTTTTCAACATAACTATCGAAATATGAAAATATTTTTGAGATATTCATTAGTAGCATTTTCAAATGATGGAGCACATAAAATATGAAATAAAAAAAAAACTTTCAAGCAGGAATGAAACTCACACTACCAGTATTCGTACAATTTGGGCACATGTAAACATTTAAGGGTACATACTATTTATATTAAATTATTAATGAAAATTTTTAACTACATACACAAATAGATTGCCTATTATATCTTTCACAGGCGTAAAACATGATGCATATTTGTCAGATTTTATTCCCCTGTTTTTTTCACGATTTTTGGTTTAGTAGTTCCATAGATTTGGATTGGGGTGGGTTATGATCTATTTTCGAATAAATTTTAAAATATACTTTCAAATGTTCAAATACAAATTTTAACTTGTTTGTCAATATTCCTTTAAACAAGTCCTTTTAAATGATTCTATCCAACATAATAACCAACATGGAAACCAAAAATTGTTTGTTAATGCTTCTTTTACCTCCTCTTTAATTTTTATATTAATATTTAAAAACATTAGCTTGTACAAAATATGCGAGTTAATAAAATGTATTAATATGCCAAATTTTAATTCGCATACTTTATTAGACTGACAGACGCATAATCTTACTTTTTTTTGAGAAACGGCACTCTAAAACTTGTTCCTTTATTGGAATTAAGATCACAGTAACTGAGTAGAAATTACACCTAATAAAGAGTTATTAGTAGAATTACCACGTAATAAAATCGGTTTACTTGTTTCTTCATATGAATTAAGATCTCAGGAACTGAGTAGAAATTACATCTAATAAAGAGTTATTAGTAGAATTAACACGTAATAAAATCGGTTTACCCAAGCTTCAGTAACTACAGAAGTACGAGGCAATTATGAATGGATCATCCCCTTATCAACGAGCTAAACCACACTCGTAACAACAGAAAACTTAAGTACGAATTTCGCAACGAACATAAACAAGGAGAGTTAACAAAACGAGGTAGGGTGACTCGTAAAAAGCGATCCTATCGAACTATAAAATTCCTCTCTCCCGTCTCCTGGGACAGCTCTCGGCCCCATATCATAATCTACATATTAGTGCTAGTAGTTTAGCACAACATAGAGTCGAGATGCAAACTGTTATCGGGACTTTTAATAACTTAGACGAGATGGCTTGGTTTGAATGGCAGGAACACATTGTGTAGTTTCCGTTGTTGATAAATTACTATTTGTCGCTGTTATCAGTTCGTTGATTACGTCACTTGTGGTTTATTTTCTATTGATTAGTATCATTCTTTCAACGATTGAATTTTACGTGAGGTATCGTATTTTCTACGACTGAAATTTATGTGGAATTATTAAATGTTGTTGAATTTTGTTGAAAGGAAAATTTATTTCTGAGTTTTTTCATTTCTTTTTTTAAATCTAAAATCCTCATTATATGTTGTCTTTTTGTATATACGTAGGTTTTCCTAATTATATAATTATTTAAATAGTCATTCTTAGTTATTTTTAAATCTGATGGGATTGTATGATGTTTATAGTAATATTTATCTGGTAAAATATATGCCTTATTCAATTTTGTAAAGTTAATTAAATACGTAAATATATTAACTTGTTTCAATTTCATTGTCGTAGTGTTTTCTTTTATCATTATATTTCTAGATCAAAATATCGGATTGAACTTTAACTATATTTTAATTTTTCTATAATATATAAAAATATGTCATAAAGAATATAGGATAATGTAGAGGTCATATTGGAAAAATAGGGAAAAAGAAACCAAGAGGTCCTTATCTGGCTAGATGATCGGACAAGATACGAAAACCCTTCTAGGGGTATGCCCTTCAACGACGCCCTATGAAACGTCCAAGACTGGGATGCATGTATAGAAAACCTAGTTTAATACATTTTCTCAGGCGGAGGTGAACTAATACAACGTTTCCAGATGGTAAATAAGCAGTATTTTGTAGGGCTCAGATGGAGGCGCATTTTAGTAGAATTTCTACGTTCATACGCATTCAAAGGCAGTAGAAACCTTCATCTCATTTGTCAAGCACGAGTGACGTACTGATGTAGGGTTTGATGCAAAATATTCACAGAAAAGCTAACGTGAAAACGGAGGAAGAATTCAAGCCCTGCCTCTTACCAAAACACAAAGTTATAGCGCCAAAAATCATCTCTATATTATAGCCTTTAACATATAAAAAAATAAGTCAGGTACCAGGAAATACTAAATAAGCAAAGAATACTTTTGACTTGATTAAAATTCTTTTTTACTGATTAAGTGGTTTTTCTTTCTTAATGCACTATTTTCAATGACTTTTACGTAAAACCTACTCTTATTCCTAATCTTCTATTAGTATATATTTCAGACCGAAAAAAATATTAAGGTAAACTCTATTTCATGTCTATTATATTACTTGAAATTATACTGTAGCACGTCATCATTTGAGATCTACTGAAATGTTAGTGCTCCATTTTACCGTTTGGAAATGCTATATCAGTTCATTTCAGCTGGAGGGGACGTATTGAAGTATGCAGATCCGGGGTCGGTGGAAAACAATAACAAAACCATGCCACAATTATTATTATTAATTGATTTATGACATCGAGACATCAACATTTATTATGAATAGAACATGAAATACAAGTACCGCTTAGATATTATATGGTAGCATATCGCATTAAATATGGTAGTATTTAAAATGTAATGAGTCTCATTTTAAATTCGTATATTAGACGGCAGCCCAAATTATAATTGAATTAGTAGACAATAAACTGAAAACCGCGAACGATGATTTAATTTTGGATATGAAGACAAGAGACGTGAAAAAAGTTTCTTCGTTCTTGGAAAATTTTATGTCAAATTTTCAGTCTTCCTAATAGATTTCCATGGAATTTAGTTGCCTGTATACGCGTCGTAGCTGTCGCATTTGTCTAACTTTTATGATTGATGTCATATGCCATCAGTATTCATGTGATCTTTAATGTCATGTCATTTGCCATCTAACTTCTGGATTGAAAGATGTGACCTTGTTTCATGAAATATTATATAACTTTTATTTTACGTATGTTTGATGATTATTACTTTTCCGCTGGTATTTACCTATTACTTTTAACGTATTGATTTTTTCTCAAAAGCATTTTTATAATTTTTTTTAATTAAATGGCGAGATTTCCAATACTTAGCACAAATTAAACGGGCACATATAATTTATATCCACATAATATACCCTAATAAAAAATGTTGGATCAGAACAAAAAACCTGTATATATTTTTCCCTTCGCTATCCCGTAACGTGTAACTACAGCACGGGTTTTAATAACATTTTCATTATTCATTTAGTTTCTTAAGTAAACTCAAATTAACGTACAAAATGCGCTCATCGTCTTGTAAGCAATTGAATAATAGAGAAAATGTGTTTTAAGTCTGAAATTTTTTAAAAGATAACAATGCATATATATCTATAGAAATTGTACTTTTTTCCTATCTTATTAGGTAAGAAACTTAGAAAAATATATGCAGTACTCGTGACTAGGATTTATTTATTAAAACTATGATAGATACAGTATTTAGTGTGAATAAATTTAAGAATCAAAAATGTATTTCCGTCATTTTAGTCAATCCTCAATAAATAATTAATAAGTTAAAAATAATTACGTACGATTATTGAAATTAATATAGCATTGAATGCAACATGAAAATTTATTAGTACTTCTATATGCCCTTTATTAAATTCGAGTTGTATTATTAATCGGATTATAATACACTTTGCCTTCAGATATTTTGATTAGACTCGCGTGCTGCTTTAAACTTAAATTTATAGAGCTAAATATAAGTTCCAAGCAGTTTTTGATGAACTGAACTGAACTGAATGTTTTTGATGAACTGAACTGAATTTATATACGTATATTGAGCGAATTGAAAATATTAAACATAAAATAAGCTAATAATATTTAATATTAAAATATTAAATATTATTAGCTTATATTTTAAAGCTTTATATATTTTGTGGCATATTAATAGAATTACATATTCGTAAAATGAAATGTAACATCGAAAATCACAATAAGCATACAAAACGCCCCTTTCAAGTATTGCCTTAACAACTGACTAAATATTACAATCAAGCAGTACCGGGTTGCGACTCTATTCAGACGATTGGTCAGTAATTACGCAGGTGAAAAAGGCACAAGAAATTAACGAGCCGGACCACAAAAAATATCGAGCGAAAGTTACAAATAGACTGAACTTACACGCAAGGAGCTCGTTAGGTGGTTTTTCAGGCACCGGCGACGTGGTGTAGTTGGCTGCTTAGCAGGTGAACTGAAATTCAAAGGAAATTCGTTTCATATTACGTTAGTTTGAGGGGTGAACGGGAAAATGTTACAATTTAAACATGACTGCTCGTGGACGACATATTTGGGTTACATTTGGGTCTGTATATATTTGTGCGTGGAAGTGAAAAGTACAGTGTGGCGTAAGTAATGTTATTATACAACATTTCAATAGTTATGGAGGCATTTATAACCTATATCTTGAAACGAATGGTAAATTTAATTATGAAGCTTAAATAGGTATCTATCGTAAGGTATGCGTACGATCAATAAAGTAAATTATGTTAAATTATTTGTGTTCTGGAAGAGCAAAGTGTATTGAAATTATAAACGAAAATTTATATAACATGCATGAAATTTATATGACATAAGTGATTTTTATTTGTAATTATTGTAGATCAAATACGCATTCCATTTTTGTCTCGTGTAAAATGTGTCTGAAGAAAAACATGTATGTAAAATTATCCTTTACTTAAATTTATGCTCTGTGTAAATATTACGTAACACATTATTTACACTTTAACTGCCGATTTAATATTGTAGGTAAATTAATACAGACCTTGTGTTGCGTTTCTAAAATCTCCCCATTTTTCCTATATGCAAAATTCACATTACCTTCTACAAAATATCATTAACAACACATGCTGTTAAAAGTATATATTTAAATACATTAACTATTATTTCAAAGTAGCTTAAAATTCTCTTTAAAAATTTATGGCTTTCATAACTTCTGACTATACTTAACTAGTTTCCATTCTTTTCCTGTCCTATTTTTTTATTTAGCCGCAATTCCATATAAGTCTGTATGTCTGCATAAACGGTGTAAAAGTTATATAATACATATATACGCTTTACACCGTCTACACAGTTTAGCTTAATGTAGAAAAATGGATACATTTATAGTAATTTTAGTTTTAACAGTCGATTGCATTATGCCTTGAAAGTCCTCCTTATCACTGTCCTATTAAATAGAAAAATCAAATTTTACTGTTCACTTTTAAATAAAAGAACCAGTCAAGCACAAGTGGAGTTCGCGGTATAAGGGTTCCGCTTACATTTAAACATTCACAAAGATTTAGTGGTACGTAATATTCCTATTAAACTATTTACAAAATTTTAATTTTTTAAAATAAAAATATATTACCTGTTATATCTTCAACAGGCGCATATATAAAATAAATATTTTATGTGATATTATTAAAATTAACGATTTTTGCATCTTTTTCCTTTACTTGTGCTGTGAGACCTTGCTTTCTGTCATATTTTATGATTCTAGGTCGACAGAAAATACGCTATAAGTTTTGATTTATTTGTGTCAAAATATGCAACATAAATGGCCGGAATGAATATATATTGCTTACTATATCTTTCACAGGCTCATATTTAAAGAATATTTTTTTATATGAGATATAACTACAAATTAACCATTTTCACATTTTTTTCCTTTACTTGTGCTGCGAAATCTTAATACTTGCTCAAATGCAAAGTTCATGATTCTAGGTCAACGGGGAGTAGCCTATACGTTTTGATTTATTCGCGAGTGTTAAAAAATGCGGCATAAATGTTTATATTTTTTTATTGCATTTAATTAGAATCTTGAGTTTTTTGTATCTCCTAGGGTCCGTAGACCAAGGTATTTGATATTTATTGATACTTCCACATATCTTGAGAAAAAGGATTTTTACTAACAGACAGAAAGACATACGGACAACAAAGTAATCCTTTCTTTCTTTTCTTTTGAGGTGCGAAACCGTAAAAATGAAATTGAAACGAAAGAAAAATAATCCCTTGTTCTATTAAATGTACTTACTGGCTAATCATATAATAATTATACAAAATTCGAATTCAAATCAAATTAGTGGATTAAATTGTTATTATTTACTGCTACGCAATTCTTATATAATGTTTGTCAAGTGGGTGTACGCTGATAACATAAAGAGGTTCATTGTGAAACGACAGAAAAATTGCACATCCATCTAAAGACAGTCTGCGTCAGTATGGATAGCGACGATAACGCTTAACGGCATGAAGGTATTAAATGGGACTACTAAGCTTTGTAGATGAAACCAGGCAAATTTTTACAGATATGAAAAAATTAAATTATTCAAGAAAAACCCGAGTTCTAGTTTGTTGTGTATAATAAATTATGTTAAAAGAATAGAATGTTAAGAATAACTATAAATTACACTCAGTTTTATATACGACTCCACGTCAGTTGGGTTCTGTAGAGTGTAATTTCTTACGTAACGATCAAATATGTTTCGGTATAATTAATTTATAAAGGTTGAAGTCAGATCGAGTTTTAGGATATAATTTAACTGAAGGGGATAAAACGAGGTGAACATTTAGGATTAAGGTGAAGCATAAACGAATCAAGAAAAAAGTACGGTTGGAAGTTTGTTATACAACGATTACACCAACGCCAATGTTCCGTACATTACCATAAAATTTATTAACCATGAAATTTTTCTAAGACCCAAAAAGTATAATAAATGCAATGGGAGGAAGGCAAGATTAGACGCCGGCACATGAGCTAAAATAGAACATTACCTTGTATTTATATAGCTTATTAAGATAACTTATGTTTCAATGTATAATGAGCCATTTACGAAAAAAATTGTTGACATAAACCCTACAAAAGCCTTCCTTTTATAAGTAGTTTTTTTATAAATAAAATCGTGTTACCAGTTATGATGCTAAGGTAATTCGCAAATTATAATTATATACTAGTGAAATAAATAAAAGGAAATTGTCGGAACCATTTGATTTGACTTAATTCTCTCATTCTAATTTCACTACTTACCAACAGTAGTAAAATTTTAGTCTGATCTGGAATTGACACTTCACTAATTAATGCGTACTTTTATATTAAAATGTTTCCAGTACTCAAGTCTTATAAACCTGAATTCAAAGCGTATAATTTATAAATTTTTTTCATAGAAATGCATAGAATACTAAACTAAGTTTCGAGATTAAAACATATTTTTTCAGTACGCATTTGTGCACTTTTACGTTTGGAATTAAAAAATTAATGGTAATCATTAACGAAAGTTTGATAACATGATCTTTTTGGACATGGTGACGACCTTTCGTTTCATGAAAATCTAAAAAAAAAAGTGATTGTATTTAATTTATATGATAAAAATAAAAAATATATATTTTGTGTCATTAAAATTTTAATTCAAATTTATCTATAGCTGCAACCTTTGTCATCAGAATAAAAAAAATAAAATATACTTAGATAATTTAAAACCAACTTTGAAAAGCTCGTAAATGTGTAACAAAATAAAAAGATAATATTCCATTTGCGAGCTAAATCCATATGTACCCGTATAGTAAAATTGTAACGAGGTGAATTCTGTACACGGAAAATATTTTAAAAAGAGTGATTGTTTTAGTGTAAAGAAATATAAGGCAGAGAAACCCGTTTTAGAATTTTTGTTTCTCTGTCTGTATGGTAATTTATTTGTAATTCAAACAAAATCTATTGTACGGATTTTTATGAAATTTAGTATTGTAATAGTTTATACCAAAGAGCAATGTGTGAGAGAAAAAGTGCGTAATAATTTCTTATACCGAATTTCATGTAAGTGAAACCATTTAGCACAGCCAGTACTTAAATAAATACGCGTACAGTCGTAAAAATGTACTTAAATATTTATGGTAAAAAATGTAGTTTAATTTAAGCTGTGGATAGGTAAATACCAACATATTATTTAAATTTAATAATTTGTATCATATATCTTGCCAAGTAAGGAAAAGTTCAATTAACAGACACACAAGTAATTATCAATATTATTTAAATAATTTCGAAATAATCTATACATCCAAACGATAAATGATTTCATTTTCATTTATTTATTCATTTAAGAAAACGTATTCATAACTTCTGAACTTTTGCAAAGCCATTATACATAAGGAGGGTTCACTTCAGGTTTAACAAACTAATGAATATGTAACAAATTTCCAACAATGAACGAAACAACTAGAAATTGTAACAATTTTCCCCATTGATTTATTAAGCAAATAAAGGGGGAAGCAAAGAGGTCTAGTGGAGAAATTGTTGACAGGTAACAAATAAGGAGGGTTCCTAGTTCGTTCCTAATGATAGGTATGGCGTGCCCAATTTGAATGTGTAATGTCTGTCGACCCCTGCATTGTAGATTTGTTAAGTTATAATTTTAACGCTGCTTACTGTATTTAGAGGGGCGAGTTGTAGCGGAGGAAGCCTAAACTAAAATTAGGTTCAACAATCAAAGTTATTTGTATTGGAAACTGTTTTAAATTTAGGTTATTTTCATGTCCGTTGCTTCGTTAGTAGTTGAAAAAATTGTATGTTTCTGTATTTCTGTTCTACTGTTAAAACTGTGTTTTTATCGTTAAATTCCTCGCAGTTGACAAATTTAACTTGAATTTAGTTTTGTAATACATGTACAGATATATATTGCTCCAGTCTGACCCTAAAACTCTTTAATAAAAGTATCATTAAGCAGAGAAATTATATTAAATATAGAATAGGGATACGAATATATTAAGTTTGGAATAGTGATATATTTCATAACACCGCAATATTATTTATCCGAAAGTTTGATGTTCGAAATTGAGGGCGATCTAAGAGGAAAAAAAATTCGCCATTTAAATTTTCTTGTAATTTAAAAAATCGCCTAATTCCTTTAATATGCAAGTCATGTTTTGTTCAGTACTACAAGTATCGTGCTAAACCATATCAAAAGATAGAGCAAGACTGGTGTATATTAAATATATAATAGACATTTTGCTTCCATCTTTTGAGAGTCCATAATCCGCATATAAACTCCGTTACATTAATCTAAAATCATATAGGAGAAGCTCCTGGGAAAATTAACATATTAATGTATAATTTTTTCACCTATGAAATTACATGAATTTCATTGACCATTTCATAGTAGCTTCATATAATTATATTTATTTTGCAATCTATTATAACATAGAAGGGTATCCTACACATATTTTGCAGGTCAGGACCTAACGGTTTTAGTAGTTTTGGACCTACATGTAAAAATCATCAAAATGTCGCGATGCTTTCTATACATCATGTGAAACTGTCTAAACATCTACAATAGTTATATTCGCACTAAATGTTTTAACGAATGTGTTCAGCATGTAAGTCAAAAATGTAGTAATTAAGGCAAGTTCGTCTTATATAACTCCGAGGATCAACATTTTTAGAAATGAACGTGCACAATTTTCTGTTTAAAACATTCTTCAAAATTTAGATACATTTGCTATCCGTTGGCGAAAGAGAACAGGGTTCGGAGCACCGGTGAGAAAGGCAGGTTTATGTGAGAAATCTAAAAAAACTGGAACATTCTAAAAAAAATGGAACATTCTATGAAATTATTCCTTCAACGTCATACGTTTACGTTTTTGCCATCCACTCAAAAATATGGACAGCCACTACTATCAAACCCTCTTTGCATCGATGGTAAACTAAGCATCCCAGCGGTGAGTTGAAGATATTTGTGACGAACGGTATTTGTGACGAAAACTAAGCAGTTACGAATATACTCCCGAATTTTATGCAGAATGTTCTAAAAAATAGTGTCTAGTGGAAGCACAGAAATAAAGAATATCAAGACTTATCCGAAAAGTCCTTCTGTATGTACAGTGATTTTTGACATTTCCTGAATTATAATTTTTTTTTGTTTTCTTTTTTTTGGTAAAATTCATAGATTGAAGACAAAATATTTCTTTACGATAGGAATAAATGTAATAAAAACTTTACTATTTTATCAACTAATCAACTACCTAATATCTTATAAATAAAATAATCCACGTTTCCCATGTAGTCTGATAAAATATGCAAATATAATTTACATCATCTAATACAACTCTTTCAAAGTCTTTGTAAAATTATTCATGAAGTCAGACTTACGCTCCTAAAAGCTCCAGGAACATAAGACGTGGTACAAATATTTAGCGCGTTTTAAAGAACGTTTATCCAAACTGTAAAAAACACGCATAAACCCGAACCCTCAGCATCCTTTTATCGTCCTGAAATTTACGAGCAACATACGTTTCGGGTCTTAGACTTTAAGAGATTGCACAAGAGCGCTCGGCGCTGCATTTTAAATGTTGCCCTTTTTGAATGGATCTGTATAGGGTTATTTTTTGCGGATTCAAGATGCAATTTCTTCCTATATAAAACAGGAAAACAGATTGCCTCACTACATGCACTGTTTACTTGTTCATTCGCTCCCTCTTGCCATGTCGCATACACTTTTCTCAAAAGCTTTCTGTCTCTCCATTTAGAGTTTAGATGGTTCCGCTCCAGGAAGCGTCCATTATTTTGCTCTTTCAATTTTAGCTTTGAAAGTGTATACCTTAGTTTTTTCGGTTGCTTTTTACGCTGTTTTATGTGAGAGATAACGGTCCGGAATATAATAAAAGGAAAATAATATAATGTACCCTACTCTTAATGTACGCAATAATATATACTTATCTAGATGTATATTATTCTCACATTGTTAATGTTGTACATACATATGCATAAATGATATATGCTCAATGAATGAGGTTTTTGTGATTAAAAATTTCACTCTCTATTGACCAAGTTCCCTTTGTCTTTCATACAATAAGTGAGAATTCATTCTGGATTGTGCGAAAAGGTTTTATATTGCGTAATGATGAATATGTTTTATTATTAGCATAACACAAACATTTTACAGATATCTACGGCTTAAATTTTATCCTTTAGGGAATACAGGGGAAATATCTATTTAAATAAGTTTCAATTTTTATATGTTCACTCTGAACTTCAAACAAAAACGAAACTTATTGCCATATCACTGACATTTTTTCACTGAATAAAATTTTGCTTTTATTTTTAAGTATCCAATGGCAATTAACATACCCATATTAAATAGTGGTATGTCTTTTTTTATCAAAAAAGTCCTTCTATTTTCGCAGTTTTTATAAAAGAAATATTTTTAATGATAGCTAGTAGACTTTATAACCATTAATATTGTAATTACAATGGGCAGTGCGTGCAACCCCGCTTTATTTCTAATCAATATGGATGAATATATTGTTCGCATTATAATCCACAAGTTACGAAGTGTTAGTAATTGTAGACAGTAGTTCGATAGCCTTTATCTCTGCAGCTGAAGATGGAACTGATATCCATCGAAAGTGAGCCACTGGTTTTGTCATGTTACTTTCACACTTAGAAATTTGGGAGAGGTGGAGCAGCCGAAGTGACCAATTAACGATAATGTACTTGGCAGGACATAGCTACATACGCATGCATTACGTTTGAACTAGCGTAGGTACTTAACTACATTTAAAGAACAAAATATTATATGCTTTAAACTCTCGGGTATCGGTGAGTGTAAACAAGATGGCTACCTTGCCAACTGAGTTTTGCCTAACGGGTTACCTATGGATCCATTAGCCGCCTAGGTTGCACCGGTTGTCCGATCCGGATGCAAGAAGTTTTTGAAAAATATCAGGACTGGTAAAAAGTGGCGAATAGCTAATAAAATACACCCATTTTAAGAAGAATAATATCAGTGATTACACAGACTTCTTAGCTACCTATATGTCAAGCCATATTTTTAACATATTAAATATTCCAGAGAAAGCTTTGAATTATTTACACATTTTAATACACAAAAGAAAAATTTCTTCAAGACTGGCTTCTTTTAGGAAAAGGCATTTTAAATTTATTAGGAAAAAAGAAGATATCACGAAAAATACAGATTCTGTTTGCATTATAATTTATTGAAGTTCGGTTTTCGATTTAAAGATCAGGTCAGTCAGATTTATTGAAATTCTGATAAAAGATTTGTGATAAATGAGACGTTAACTTTAAAATTTGCCGCATTGTGTATTAAGATGAGGTAAATTTGTCACATGAATGCTTTGTTATTACGTTTAATATGGAGGGAGACATTTAATTATTTACCTCTATTCTAATAGAGAATAAAGCGATTATTAAAATTTTAATCAATTTAACAAAAATATTGGAGTATACCAACGTAATGATTTAGATTCACAATTTGATCCGGTAGGCAGCGCTGCGATCACGTTTTAGAATTTTTCTTTAAATTGTTGAAATCGGGCAAAACCGCGGGCACGACTAGTCTTCATATATTATTACATAAAAATAATTTATAATTTTTTTTCATGAAATTATGAATTTTTTCCTAGTTTGTCTTGAAATTACGTTAATGTCTTTTTGATTTTTGTTAAATGTTGTATTCATTTTAACATCGATTTATTATGTACACCAGTACTTATTTAAGTGAAACACAATACTCATTCTGGCAGATCGAAGACCAGGTAAAAAATGCTTCTCGCCTTCATGCCGTCTATGAAGAAAAGATAATCTTAGGCAATGATAAACCGTTCGTTATAATTGCATATACGTAGCGAATAGTATGTCGTTATTATAAATAAATGGCGGAACAGATGTTAAAAAGTTATGCAGTCTTATAACAAAATTTAATAATTAAAAAATGTTCCCAAAATATCATAAAAATTGTATGCCTCAGTGAAACTATTCAAGATTAGAGAAATATTTAATATGCCTTCAAAATAATTTTGCAGATTTCAGTAAAACTTTCACAAAGCGAAACTCAATCAGTTTATTTATAAGTATTTAATTGTTTAAGAGACTCAGTTACGAAACACAAAGTATTTACTAGTGGCGTATTCACTTGTTACAAGTAGCAGCAAACTTTAAACCTTTACTATATCAATTTATCCAAAGTCACTGGAGACAATTTTAAAGGTCATTGCCAGATGTCGTTGGAGATGTGAAAAACCAACATAAAAAATTCGAATGAAGTGAGTGACGTGGGCACAGTAGACGTAGGTTGAGGATACGACGTATTGTGACGAGGATTAACTTGCATTAATTCCGTTAGGACCATGTGTGATCCCGCAGTCTGTGGGCGGGGGTTAGTCGTTATTTAAATGTTTCCCTTAATGTAATTTTTAAGAGACTTCGTGAGTTGGGTTTGGTTGAAGAGAATATTTTTATTTATGGGTTGCATTTTGCTAAATGCGATTTTTAAGTACATGGTTAAATATTTTACATTCCACATGCAACGATAAATCCCTGTTACAAAATAGATTTATAAATACTTCAATATTTTGTTGAGAAATAGCTTTTCAGTAATGTGTTTGCACTATGTAACAATTTTTCTGTGGATATTGGAATCTTATTCGGTCAAACGTAACCCTATAATTTATAGATTACAGATTTAATATTGGTATTTATTTAAACGGTATTGATTCGGCTAGATAGTTAGAAAAGTAGATTAAAATAGAGTAAATTGTATCTTTGTGTATGTTGTTTCATTTTGTATTAGGCCTCGGAATTGTCACCCTTTCTTTGGTGAGAGAAGGAGCTAATACTACCTCTTCGGGTTATTTTGGCCCTAAGTAAACGACAGAAAGAGGTTTAGCTAGCATATTTTGATAAGGAATATATTTTTGAAGGGTGCCTTTTAAGAAGGAAATAATTTCGTATCAAAAAGGCTGCGACATTTTGTTTCATATGTAAACGCACAAGGTCTTTTTTCATTATATGCGTGTATATATATATATATATATATATATACACATATATATATCATTATATAAACAGGCAAATATATGAGAGTTCAATACCATTTTCCCTTATGTTTGTCAAACAATTTTGTGATATTATTTTCGACCACTTAGTGAACAGTAATATTTAATAAGTGAATTTATTACCCATTGAAGGATGAATGTTTTATAATGGAGACACGGAGTGAAATTACCACTGGTTACAATCTAAATTTTTTTTAGATTGTAACCAGTGTTTTAAATTTACTAGGATATTTCATTGCAATCACCTTTATGGCTTCGGTTTTTGAGGATTACTCGGATTGAAACCTATATTAAATATGCCAGAAAAGTTTAATATCAACAAGAAACCTATTATTTATCCTTTTTAAATAGAAGATTTTAAACAAAATGAAGATAAAGAGGCAGGTAATTTTACAATCAATCGTGTAAATATAAATGAAGTTGAACATAACTATAAAAACGAAATAAAAGAAGATGTTTTATGAAATTTGTGTAAAAGAATATTAGCTTATTTTAATTAAAATCATTAGAAATAAAGTGACAATATTTAAGAAATTCAAATTATTTATTTTATAAACGCATCTTGTGCGGTATTTATATGCATCATGTACGTCTATCGTAAAAGTGATGACACAAAAGTGAGAGTAGACTTCTACCATATTAGGGAAAAAATCCATATTACATCATAAAAAAGCATGACTTTTTTAAACTTATTTCCAGTATTAGAAATTATACTAAAAAATTAATGTCAAAATTACCTTCTAGTTTTATTTCATTTTATGACTTTTAATGTAGATTTGTGTAAAAAAATACTTTATTTCTGCTTTTGTACTCACATTTTTTTAATTAATTTGCGTGCCGCGTATTTACTTTTTGGAAGATAGTGTGATTGGTGAATGAAGACTTAATTTAAGAAAACTGCAAAATTGTTACCTACCTTTTATTAGATTGGCAAAACATTAGTCAACATGCTATTTTAAGCTGTTTTAATATACAAAAAACCATACACGAGCACATGCATGCATGCACGCACGCACGCAGGAACACGAACTGTTATATATTATATATGTATAGGATTTGCCTTACGTTTATCTCACGTTGCATCTCTGGCCAACAACAACTGCCTTTGCTAGTGCTGTAAGCTCTTACTTTTTGCCAAATTTCATGATTCTAGATAAACGACCCTATAGGTTTTGATTTATTTACGAGTGTCAAAATACGTGGAATAAATGGCGGTATTTTTAATATTGCTTTGACTTAGAAGCTTGATACTTTTAAAACTCCAAGCAACCACAGACCTAAGTATTTGATAATAATTTCAACTTGATAACTCCGCACGTTCCTGAGAAAAAGATATCGACAAACAGACAGACAGATGGATAACGAAGTGAGTCTGTATGGGTTCCATTTTCCTTTTGAGGAAGCAAACTCTAAAAACAGACAATAGTTTAAGTTGCACAAATGATTGTATTGGCAGCAACCATTTGGATACTAAATGCTGATGTTATGAGTTTTTTATATTACCTTGAATTTTCCCTCTACCCTTCATAGGTTTTAGCGGTGAGCTAGGTTCCTGTATAAAATGTGTTTGATGGCATCTTGTTATATATTCTAACCTTTACGATTTTTTTAATTTTTCACAATTTCCTCCGTGATTTTATAAACTTTTTGCTCTTCGATAGTCGAGGGGAGTATGTGATGTTCACGATTTTGAGCTCAAATACCTTGAGACATAAGTATTAAACTGACTTAGTTATAAGGATTGTTTTATTCTATTTTAAAAGATCAATCTAACAACACTCCAAATAACTCCAAAAATATTTTCTGAAGCTCGTTGGATTAGCAAAAGTGTTTTTATCCCCCTTTTTCGAGCATAATTAAAGTAATTTCTAGTTCTAGTTACGTCGGAGTTTGGCTCAATAGGTGCAAAAATGAGAGATTAATTAAGCTAAGGCATATCTATATATATATATATATATATATATATATATATATATATATATAAATCGACTTGAAATTGAATGCATTTAATTCATTTTAGTTTCATTCACACTGCCACAGAATCATGATTTTTAGTAATGATAGAGAAACCAAACTACAAAGTTTACAAATTCAATGATACTTCTACATTCAACACATAAGTTTTCAATCAAATTATTTGAATCACGCAATTCAGCTAACTTCAAAAGGATATTTAACCTATCATTTGATGATAATTCAGGTGAAGTTAATCTGGTGTGAGAATATCTTTCGACAAACAAAGAATTTTTCATTTAATGTTCGATAAAATACATAAATTTTCTGTCATAGATTTTCCATAGTTTACATTATAAAAAACATAAATATTGTCTTTTCATATTATTTAATAATATGAAATTGTAAGGAGACTATAACCTCATAAATATTGAATTTAATTTAATACAAGAACATGTATTGAACAAGTAAAAGTCAATAATTTTTCATCCAATAACGGAATAATATGTAATAGAATTTTAATGTTTACAATAAGATACGAAGTGTACTTATTAATAGTAATTTTACCTTTTATATCAAGATGTGAAGGTTGTCTTTTAACGTCGTTTAACATTTTTAACGTCTATTTAATTTACCATTAAAAGTACTAAAAAAATGAAGGAAAACAAATTAAAATCCATCATGCTTCTCAATCTTATATCTTACGTGAGATATTAGAGAAAATTGTAATTTACGGCTATATATGAATAAAAGCGCCATAACATAAAATTTACATGTTGTTTACGTCATAACAAACAGTTTCTTTTCTCACAGACCCGGAGCGATACTTTATGTCTGCGAGCGTGAAATGCACGTTGTAAAGTGAACATTTACTAAAGAAAGAAAAAAAAATGATTTCTCCCTTTACCAACAGTGTATCTAGCGGGTTGGACAAAAGTGCCTCTTCTAATTGGATGAAAGTGTATTATGGTACGGCATTAACCGAAGGTAAAAAATTATGGTAATTTGAGGAATATACAGATCGAAATTAAAGTATTAAATTTTCGAGGTTCTCTAATTTTGGGTGGGAAAACAAGTAACTTATCTCCCTTAAAAATCTCAATGGTATAAGCTTATCTATAAGCTTGTTTTGTAAAGTTGCAAACATAGATAAAGTTTAAGCAGAATTAGATAAAAGTGACACAGAGAAAAGTACGTATATCTTTACTAATTGCCCACCTGAAGAGGTTGTAATACAACGAAACCTAGGTCGTGGGAAAGGACTTAAATAAAGTATAAATAATACATCACATAGTTTCATTTAATTGTGAATAATGATTTCTACAAAATTAACTCCAAATTCAATACGCTTATCAAATTAAAGATGGTAATCTTATAACAGTTGTGTTGTGTTTAGTCCATTGGAGTTTGAAAGAAACATTCAAAATGATACATATATGCACTTTGTTTACTTCCAGTTAATTGATAAAAAAATAATTACGTGGTAATATGGATATAAATGCAATTATTAAATATTGATGGAAACCTAATTGTTATTAATTGTTTCTTAATCCTTATTTTTAACGATATCATGATAAATGTAAAATTAAGCAGCACCATTACGAGAGAATATTTGTTTTGTAATTTTCCAGAAAACTACCTTATTTTTAATTAAAAAGTCATAATTTATATCCTGTAAAAGCAATATGTTTTAAACTCATGTTAGGATGTGATATGGACTGTTTACAAAACACACTGTATGTTTTCAAACATACTTCTTCACCTATTATAGATAGGAATGTTTTATTACTCTAATAAAACTGAAGAAATTAACGAAATCAAATAATCATAGAGCCTCAAGAGAAAACCCGTCAAACTTATTTCGTTCGAATATTGATATTATCATTCATTTAGAAAGGCTTATTTATAACTTTGAAGTTTTCTAGAATGTCAATGAGTTATAATGGATTATTAATGGATTCTTAGTTCCAGTTGAATAGTTTTTAAACAAAGTTAAACTCATGTTCAAGCGTTTTCGGTCATATCTTATTTATTAAAGATACTTATTGATCGAATTGCTGTTGTTGTAGTTTTAGTAGGTAGGCAAAAAATACTTTATTGTAAAAAGTAAATAATGGAAGAATCCTTCGTAGGCCTTATAAATAGGATGGCAGTTTATAATAACCATCGATCGCTTTAAAATTGCGAAGTATTTTACCTCATAACAACACTTTATATGCCTCAAAACTTTTATATTATTATTATACCTCATATCAATATTTTTTTATAAACGTATTAAATTTAAAAATATGTTTAGCTGACTTATTAACAAGTAATTTACAAGAACTATGAATGATGATATTTCATTGCTTGCACAAAAAAAATCGAATTGATTTAGCACTGAATATTGCATTCGACCGTGGCGATTGTAAAATTTAATAGTTTATTGAATTGTACTGATTTGTACTGAGTATATATAAGGTATTTACCATAAAAATATCCATGATGAATCAATATATAAAATTCAGTTAAATTTTGTTAAATTTTTCCTGAAACATTTTAATGATCATAGTTTGAAAGGAAAATCACCCAGCTATAAAAGACAAATATAAAAAGAATTTATGCTCTTGTTCATAAAGTTCAAAATATTCGTTATAAAATCTTCTATTAACAAAAATAATGAATGTGACATGATTATATCACGATATTATATAAGGTTGTTTTTACAAAATGAATGAATGTATTGTGCATATAGTTTCAAAATCAAAAATATATTTTTCTTTACGTCTATTTAGGATATATAAAACTGATGATAAATATATACATGATCAAAATTTTTCCTTTCGATTACATTGAGATTTTTGCATTCGACTGCATATCCAAACGATTTTCATTAATTTCCTAGTCAGTCTTCAGTCGACCATTTTTAAATATTTGAACATAAATGAACAATAATAATAAGACAAATTATCGAAGAAAAAATTACTAGAAATTAACTTATAATTTTAAAATTTCAATTCATATAAAAAGCTTTATTCGAAATAAACTATTAGGTAAGTATCGATCTGTAGTCTTATTATGTAACGATCGTTCTGTCGGAATTCTTTTTACAATGGCGTGATTACTTTTAAGTTAAATCTAAAATTAATCATTAAGTCAAAAAGGGTGAAGACGGAAGGAAAGTGAAAAAAAATTAAAAGGAAATATTTTCTGTATTACGAATAATTCATGCAAATATTATCTAAAACTTAAGTTCGTGCTCAGACGGACCTACTTTTTTCCTTTCATAAACCTCTTCAGTGGTTTCTTTATATATAAAATTTAAAGCCACACCTGATAAACTGTATTTCTCTGGCTTCCTGGTTTTCTTAAAATGTTTGCGAACAAATAAGAAAAGCCATAATAAATTATGGCTTATAATCTATTTGTATAAAAAGATATAGATTTGTAGAAGCGTTATAAATAGATTTTTAACTAATTTATATCAGCGTTTTGGTAACACCTGTCTTACAATTCTTTGCCGCGTCATGCCCATTCTTAATATTAACCACCACTACCACTTTTTATTACGACCCGAATATAAGTACATAAGAAAGCGCCGAGCCAAACTTTTTCATTTCAACACCCGCCCAACCATTACCGTACATTATTATTCAGTTTCCGTTAGCCATTATCCCCAAACAATAAACTTTCATTAACTTTTCATAAACCGCAATTAAAAAAGTTCCACATTTTTATGGCCTTTGGAATAAATCTTTGTCCGCGCGACGGTGCGGCGCGCACTGGCCAAGTCATTTTTCCACTTGTTTTATCAGGACATATGTTCTACGCGGCCTGCAGGATGCGCAGGACCGCTTTGTTCCCGACGTCGACGTGATGCTTATCTACGTACGTAGACGACGTATATATGAATATTTACAGTCAAATATAACGTAACGAATTTTTAAGGGGATTTATTAAACATGCGTGAACGAGACGTTATTAATTTGGAATTTTTTTCTTCATTTTATAAAGTTTTAAAGAAATAACATTTATCTATGTGGTAGTACCACATAGATAAATGTTATTTCTTTAGTGATTAAAATTGTAATGAGTATGTTAAAGAACATTTATTTTCGGTATCTAAAGATTGGAAAGGGTTTGATTTGACTTTTATTTATATATTTTTAAGAACCACATTTTGAGTAACATACTTTTCATTTTCCTCATTTTTTTGTATATTTACTTTTCGGGTCATCATTATAAAAACCGAGATTTTGACACATTTTTTTTTAATATAATTTATTTTTTTTTCTTATTTCTAGTCATTTTATCCAAATTCTGGTCATTCTTCAAGGTATAAAGTTCTTGGCCTGAGAGTAAAATTATTTAGCAGCATAGACTGTCATTAGGTAATACTTATTCAGAAAAAAATTGCACCCTTATATACAAGACTCGCATTTTTATATCAGTTATCAACTCGTGCAATCGTTGTTTCAAAATTTGTGGTAATTTTGGAAATAAAGGAGAGAGGATGCACTCCTTTCACATAATTTTTGTAATGCCTTTTTAAACATCCAATTGAAAATTATGAAGAAATTATAAAATATAGCCTTTATTAAAAAAGCGTAGGCTTTATTTAATCTTTAGTTCCCGTACTTAAAATGTTTGCTAAATATATAAATTTGAGACAATATATGAACCTATGGGTTTTATAACTATGCCAAAATTTCAAGTTTCTACGTGTCATAATTTTTTTAAAAAGTCGGCCGTGATTGAAATACTAACAGTTTTCAGTTTTGAGGTATGGAACTATAAAAATCCAAGTACTTAGTTTTGCCCTTCCAAAATTTTCACGTGCTTATTTTTGAATAATAATTCAAAACTACGACTCAAAAACTAACTGAGTTTAGATATATGTGCTTTAATTTGAATTATCACTACATTAAATTCCCACCATAAAAATGATTTTGGTAGAAATACGGAATAATTGACGAGCATTTAATGATTATATATAGTTCCATTTTTTTCCTGATCGCGATGCGAACCCCTAACGATAGTCTCAATTATATCTTAATAATAACCAGAAATTTCCACAGGAAGTTATTCAGGAGATCTCATTATCTTGCGGACATTAATATTAAACAGAGATACATACAACATTTTAAATTTAGCCTTTCAAATAATACAGTTTTTTATTAAGCTCTTTGATGGGCTTATTATTAATGGTTTGAACGCAACAAATAATAGAGTTAATAATGAGAACACTGTGGATCGATCCACGATTATTATAATTTAAACTAATCATCTGGGTAATTTTTTGTATATGTATATTTTTGCTACGATTAGTAGTCTTAGAGACAAAAAAAACGTTCAAAACAGCGCAATCCGAACGGAAATCGCATTCATTCTTTTGTGCGGTTGTCGCGTCCATATTCGTATTGCAATCCTTTATTAAGAGCAGAATATATGAATAGGGAGTTGGTGCCACACCTTTTTTATTTATGTAGTGCAATTGTGATGTTAAAATGAAATCGCGTTTTATATAGTACATATATAAATTTATATATGGCGCTAATGCACGTTATATCAGTTTTCATTGTCATAAATGTAACATTAGTCGAGTGCCGTTTCGCACTTTGGGTCCTTTGTTGTTCATTTTTAGTTTTATATGGTCGTAGTTTGTCATATGCACGAACTTATATTTTACTTTTACTGTCATATGTGAACATGTCAAAAGTACGATAAAGTTGTAACGTAAAAAAGTATACGAGAAGCATAATACTCGTTTTTGTTGTATATTTAATAAAGATGTAAACATTTTATGTGTTTTTTTATGTATGGAACACTTTTTAATAGCAGAGTGTAAATTTTGTTAAAAATTCGTTCAAAGTCTTTGGAGGTTTTTTTTATGTATTCAGAAAGAAATTGACTGATTATGTCAAAATGTAATACTTATCCAAAAACAGAGTATTATAAAAAATAGTTTCGAATAATAATTTCATTGTTTTGTTATAGAATAAAAGCAAGTTAACCCAACATA
Organism: Druceiella hillmani; assembly: GCA_039881145.1. NCBI lineage: Eukaryota > Metazoa > Arthropoda > Insecta > Lepidoptera > Hepialidae > Druceiella > Druceiella hillmani. Next base: position 33,555,515 of record JAYKKI010000014.1, on the reverse strand, counting down.
ATATCTACGCAATGAATTTATTTTATTTTCAATGAGTATATTCAAAAGAAAATTCTAATTATTAAGTTACTTATTTTTAAATGCATTAGAGTAACAATATAGTATAATACTTTATCATTACCTAATATTCTACTAAATATTTATTCCACCGCAACGTAACAGAGTTTATTTAATAAAAACTTTTAAGGAACTTTGTTGTTAGCAAAGATGTTGTAATACAAAAAAACCTAGGTCGTGGTAAAGAAATTAAAGAAAGTATAAATAATACTACATCACGTAGTTTGATTTAATTGTGAACTTTGTTATATTACGATGGAAACACTAATAAATTACTCCCTTAACGTTACGGTATAAAATGAATAATTTCTTAAATTTGAAAGGATTATATAGGGTTTAGATATAATTATTTAATTTTCGTACATTTATATGAAGGAACACATGGCAAAAACCAATCAGGAATAAAAAAATATGATAAATATGGCCATTTTTTCTAACAAGCAATATGATTTCTCTTCGCTGTCCCGAGCGGAAGTGGCCGTTAAAACAAAAAAAATCTAAATAAATTATAGAAAATTACAATAATAATCCTTTAGCATCGAGTTAAGCAAAAGCTTATAAATATTACTTATATTTCATGAGTATCACGTGCGAATATAAAAAAAAATGATTTGCGCATTATTCAAGTATCCAAATTACTGGTAAAAAATATACAATTTTCTTCTTCTAAAATCACCATAAAAACGCTATTACGCAGTTTATTCGTTAAACATGTAATAATTCTTAATTTGATTAATAAGATCGGTTTCTTTCTATAACAAAGCTATAATTTGACAATTTCCAATTTTAGCACAATCTAATGCAAGATTTAAATCAGTAGGAATGTTAAGAGAATACGGTTATTTTCTTTATTATATCGAAATTGAAATATTTAAAAACGTATAAAAGATCGATATTTTGATCATTTATGAGCGGTAAAAAAACGCAAACGTTTTATTGATTGCTTGCTCAACATTCATATGCAGTCTCAATACAAATAAATTTGTAGTTAGTGGCCACGCAAATTGGAATACGTACGTTTGTGCTAATAACGCAAATGAGATAATGATGCAAAATGCAACTACATTCAAACCATTTCTCTTTTACACAGGTAGTAAGAATTAAATCGTATTACAACATTCCAAAAATCACATAACCTATGAAATTAAACGAGGTAATGATGATGTTTTATCATTTATCCAGATCAAGCACCCGCTGCGCTATCCATAACCCTCCCACTATTCACAAACTGTTGCTAGGACAACCATCTTTCAAACATACAAAAACAACAACCCGAATCACCTGACAGCCCTTTGATGACCAATCCACACCCGGCCATAATAAAAGGCTCCGTTCTTAAATTGAATTTATGTTCGAGTTGGACATTTGAATAGGAAACGGTTACAATATTGTTTGAATCCGCCCCGAATACAGACGGAGGGGTTTCAAAGGGAGGCACACTTAAGGGCTAACTATGTTTATTGATGGGTATCTTGTTTGTTGCATTCGTTCATGCGTGTACTCTTGACCCTTTGTCCGGTACCCAATTAAATATTATAATGTCTATGTTTACCGATGTGAACAGTTGCGTGTAAAGCTGAAGCCTTATTGATGATTATAATAATTTCGTTTATTGGATAGGGGCTTCCATATCGGATACAACGAACTTAATTGGTACGTATCAGGGTATATGAGGGGCTGATTTATGTACAGATAAATAGGTTATCCCTCATATTGGGAGAAGATTTAGTCCAAGGTCTCTGCTCACTTTAGGTCCCTGTATTAGTTTCCACACACGTTAATTAATAATTTTATTCAAATCAAACTGAAAGTAGCTAGACGTTTATTCACCTTTTTAGTTTTCCTAAACTGAATATTACTTGATACAAATTTTTTAAATTTTTATCGATCTGCTTGTAATTACCTTTGTGATAGGTTTACCTTAAAGTAGATATATCATTGAGAATATTTTGTTGTAGTTTATGTTTTTGCATCATCTCTGAACTTATATATAATATCTCGATTAAGTCATACCTTTTTTGCATCGAACTTAAATATTTTTACACTATGTGATGAAAAATGTCCTGTCTTGAAATCAATTTATAATGTCATTAATTTTGTTTAGCTTGTGGTTAATTAAAGTATTGTGACTAATATTAAATCGCAAAATATTTATGTCATAGTTGGATATTAAATTAAATCTAGTTTTCCACAAAATATATATATTTTTACTTAATGAATCAAAAAGCTCAAATCAGCGTGACATATGAAAGGGGTAAAATAATTGAATTTTTTGATACTTTCTTTAACAATATATTAACTTAACATAGGTCAGTCCCTTGAATTCTAATTCTTTCTCTCTCTCTCTCTCTCTCTCTCTTCGACCTTTAAAGTTTAAAGTATAATTGAAAGTTTGTATATAGATTTTGCATGTGGGTTCTTTTTGGGATTTTTCATTAATGTTTTATGTATTCACTATTTTAAAAAATAGACCGTAGCCCTCTGTGTGTGTTGATGTGTGTGCGTGTTAATACCATGAAAAATACATACAGCTAAATTTTCTATTATTATGAATAAAATGTAAAATCACACTTCTAATATTAAGACACATTTGTTAATAGCCATTAGGGGAAGAGAAAATCGATCAGCTTCTAGATACACAAAATATATGAAGTGTGGAGTTACACTTCCTCAATTTCCACAAAGCAAACTTACAATTTTCCAATTGCTTAATTTCCCTTATAAGTCAGACAAAAAATGTGTAGCATACTTGCACAAAGAACCGGCTTTATACAATTAAAAATATATGGTCATAAAATAGATTTAAATTATCGATATATTTAGTTCGGTGCAGTTGAAATAAAGTTGTCCTACTGGTGACGCAATTTTCCGAAGATTTATGCTCATTGATGAGTTTTTATTTAAACATATTTATTATGGGATAGATTAATTTATTTTGGCAAAAGATTAACCTTCTACTTTCATTAATTAGTAAGAAATTGGGAAGTTATAAACGTCTATGATCAACTTCACAATTAATGTAATACACGGCATAGCAAAAAGTACATTTTACTCATTTACAAATTATCTGTGATAGATTTGCAATATATTTTTTCAGGAATTTGAGATTACATATTATGACAAATTATATTAAATACCCAATATTCAGGCTTTTTGTAAATCATTAATTAATTTTTGATTAAATCTTATCTATACTCAGAATTTGACTTGCTGTCAATTATTTTAACATTTAATTTGCTGTTAAATATTTTGTTAACTATTACCAAGCTACTAATCGAGTCATCGCAGAACTACACACAACAGGGTTAAAATCCCTACTAAAAAGCCATTCAGTTTTCCATTTTTCGAACGTTTAAAAGTTCGACCACTCGCAACAGTGGGAATAAATTTACCATGTCTATGTCCAGGGTTCTATAAATTCTACTCTACCACTATGTCGATATAACAGTTTAATAATAAACATGCAGAAATTCTAATCATATTAATGTCACCCGCGACGCGCTTGAAACGTTTAGCTCTGCGCAAATTATCCAGTACGGCCAGGCAAGTGGCGTAAGTTGTTTGGTATTCTTTTCAATGGCACTAATGTCATTCGTTTCAGGGAAACTAACTAATTTCAATAAATAGTCAGAAAAATATATCAAAGCTATATAACTCTTTTGACGAATAATAATTTATCGAAGATTAAAAGCGGTCGTAAAGCATTTGCGATATAACAAATCTGTCAAGTATAAGTAGAAATCGCACTTCGGTAGCCACTTATAAACATTTAAGAGTAAATAGTATTTTTACTAAGCCATTTACAAATAAAACTTTTTCACGATAAAATATATTGATTACTATATATTATTATTCTATGTATAGGCGTCAAAAATTAGGTACAAATTAAAAAAAAACTGTGACATCTAGACCATCATCATAGTTTTCTTACATTTGCCTGAGCTTCTTAAAATATTATTTTTCATAATTTTAGGTCGAATAGTTTCAAAAATGTGGGGTGATAATTTTTTGCATATTTTTCAGCATATCGCTGAAGATATACTGCCGAGTATATCATAATCGTGAAATATTTTTAATTTATATAAAATCTTTATATGTAATCTTCATATATCTGTAATAGTTTCATTGTTGTGACCCAATAAATTATTGATTTTCTCTGACTTCATTCATAAATATTAGCTTTCTTTCAATTAATAATGTAAATTCTACCTACCGAATTTAAGATTCTTTTAGTAGGAAATATTTCCAAAAATTAAACCTTTCCTGTATCAATTGTATAATTTCCTCAAAAATTCCACAAAATTTTTGAAAGCGTCCAATTTTGCTACCAACATGATTATAAATATTAAAGGACATTTTTTGGAACTTTTCAAATATTTGTAATAATTTTCGGCAAATGAAAGTGGTATTTTAACTAATTGAACCCTAGTGATGGTATTAGTTGATACTTTGGCTACGTTTTTAGCAATTTCACATTCTGGTTTAGGATTGCAATGAAATTGTTAATAGTTTGGAATTTTTTCCTTTAATTTAATTATATCATAACAATATAGGCATCGCGATTAATCATTTTTACAAATAAATAATCATTAATATTTCAAATCATTAAAAGTTATAATTTACTAACAAAAGTATAATTTCTCAAAATTGTAAATGTTATTTTAAACATTTCTAATAAAATAAAATATGGACTTATAGCAACTTTCGAATAAAGATGCGATGTTTCGAGCTATATATGTAGTCCATTTAACTATTCCACATTGACGCTAAAGTTTAACACTCACCATTACCCTAATTAACAATATTGAAGTAAGCGTGGGAAGCTAACATGGTACATTGTATAAAAGAAATAGAAAACAATGCCAGACATTAATTAGAAATATCACCCATCACAGCAAGAAAAAAGACCCTATTCGCGCAACAGAAGCAACATTAACGCCATATTAACCCAGCATACACCCGCAGGACCACTTCAATGATTAGAAATTCCTACCATTAGGTAAATAGACGGCTCTCAAGCATATTGCGGACCCGGTCCCTTGTTCGGTCCAAGGCAGACGAAGGCTTCGCACGCGAGTGGGCAGAGAAAAATTAGAGCGGAAAGGGAAGTGTATGTGGCAGGAAACAGCGTATGAAAGTGCGCTGGCAGGAAGATGGTGTAGTGCATCCGCGTATCCACTTCAGCACGCTACGAGGTGAGAGTTTAATGTTTTTTGTCCTTTTTGGTAGTTGATATCTCTCTTCTTGTATTATTTGATTTTTCATTACAAAAGAAAATGTGCAACATATTAATCTCTGTGAATGACAAAATATTGACCAAAAGGTGTAAGGATTGTCCTTTAAATTTTTTTCATATTACATAAAATTTATATTGTATTTTATAGCGGCAAAGAAGAAACCGTTATGTGACTCCTTTTTATTAAAATTGATACAAAAAATATTTACATATTCTTAATATTAATATTTGATATACTAGTCAACAAATTTATCAAAAAATATTTTGCAGTGCATAGAAAATTTTATTCTGTTAATGAAACGTAACAAAGTAAAGAACTTTGACATATCATAAAATACAGAAATGTGACTATGTTAACATATATAAATATTTAAGTTTGAAATAATTATTTCAAAATTTGCAAATTTTATTAAAGATGTTGCTAATATTTGCTCTCATATTAAACAAATATTAATTTGAATGGTATACAATTTCCATATTAATTTTTGTTAAACTGTATTCATTAAAAAACATGTGTAATAAACGATTAGTTAAGAAACATCTAAACACACTTTTTGTGGCATCAATAAGCAGAGACTGATAGTGTTATTATGTCACATGAACATGAACTACCATATTTTATAGCAATTCGTTACTTGGTAAAAAACAGATATAATCTGGGACTTAATTTTAATTAATATTTGTTTATTGTACGGTCTATGTAGGCTAATATGTTTTGTAATCTAATAATATATCAATTAAAATTAGAAACCAAAATTATTTTTTTATTACTATTCAAAATCGAGGAAATCTGGAGAAAATATTTATTTATAAATTGTTGAGCCGAGATCATCAATAGTTTTTGATGATAAGTAATTAAAAATGAATGCCAAGTTATGTAACACACCGTATCTATTGTAATCAATCACATTTATTATATTTTGCATCATTTTCGTCGTATACGAAAAAGGTTTACACTTTTAAATTCATAACACTCCGAATGGAAGAAAACGTACCATTGAAGGAAAATAATAATAGGTTTAAGTCATAGTAAACCTCAAATTTTAAACAAAGTTTAAGGTAAGGCATAGTATTTCTTAATTTTTGGAATTCGAAGAGCGATTCTGGTGGAAGAGAAACACTCAGCAAGAAACTATTCAGTTTCCCGGATGTAAGGCACGTTAAGGAGTTCTTTCGTGAATTTTTGATACCATAGTATGTTTGCCTTCATAGCATTCCTTTGAGAATACACCACCTTTAAAATTTACGTATTAAAGGTAGTTATTTGTAATTATTACTTTAAAATATTTTTAGTTGTAACGTTTTTGCATACTTTGAGACCATTTTATACTGTAAAATCAAAATAAAACCCTTACATTGAAACGTCCTTTTCTATTAGCCAGATCGCAGTTAGCAGAAAGAACATAATCCAAAGTTTATTATTATGAAATTGTTTGGATATTGTTATGCATGTTTATTTCAAGGAAGTATGTCAAAAAATTATCTGCATATTTTTAAAAATGTGAAAGTATAAAATTTTGAAAAACATCAAACTAGTTCAGAATACAAGTATGTTTACAGGTTAAAAAGCAATAATTTTTGCTACAAACGTATGTTTCTGTATCACAAAATGTTGTTTTGCTTTGGTTTTATTTCTGAATTTACTTAATAATTCTAATTATTAAAAAGTAATCGAATTAATAAATTATTCATTTTTTATTATTTTTCATATTGTCAATAGAACAATAGAAATACTAATATTACTTGTTAGAAAAAATAGTAACATCGAGTTTTCAAGTTTAGTAACTACATATAACACACACATATGTGTGTGTGTGTATGTGTGTGTTTATTAATATATATATATATATATATATATATATATATATATATATTTATGTATATATAAGGATATTTAATATAACTTTTTGATTATATTCTTTCGATATAATACGCTCCATGTACATAAAAATGATGAGATTCGAGTTACTTTTTTATGAGCTTTAAGACAATATTTTCACAAAAATAAACATATAATACCAGGAATGTTCCATATTAATTTCTGTTTCAGAACCATAGTTTTTATTTTTCTCTGTGTGATTTTTTTATTTATATTTTCAATTGTAATTTCAGAACAATACGTCAAGTGCATTTTTTCATTTCATGCAATTTGGAGCAGTTTCGTCAAAGATTAATAACGAAAGAATGGAGGAGTACCAACAATTTAGTGGTAATTAGTTTCGTACACATTTACCAGAGCAGCTGATAACTTTTGAGCTGAAGGTATTTACAGTTATGCTAATGCTACGTAGGTCAGTACATGAGCGACATTTAATTAGTATAAAGAAAGTTTGATATTACCAATTTCAGTAGGCTTCGACTAAAATAGAATTTTTGGGAGTTCCTGGATGGTGGTCCCTGCTTTTAATGTCGAAATATGGCCACCACTACAGAAAATGTTCGCAAAGTTAAGCATTATCCCTATTAAATTTATGCATATTAATATACATCACCACTAAAAATAATTAGATATTTTAATATTAAAAAGTTTCTGAAAAACACGGCTGATGTAGAAAAACAGATGGAAATATAAGTATCTACAAAACTCCCTTTTGTCCTGTTTAGGTACGAAACTCTAAAAATTTTCAAAGTCGGAAGTAATATTACTTGCCGTCTTTAATTACAAAAATAAATTCTTAACATTGGTATCACTTTCGTGAAATTCGGAGTATTCTTTTTGTTTCCTCTTTTCCAGACTGATTCAATTTCCATTCTTTTCCAGAAAACGATATGAATGTTTATAGTCATAGCCAGTAAATAAAAGAAAATATCTTCGCTACGAATCTCATTCCAGTTAATTGCGATAAGTAAACTTGTATTTCCAGCTCGGCACACTTCAATGAGTCCACATTTACATTATTTTGTACCACACAAACATTGTCCATTACGTGATTGAAATGCCCCGCAAAGTTTACTCGCAAATGAAACGTTTCAATGCTCAGTGATACAATTAAAGTTAATGTAACATGTCCGGAGAGAGATTTATTTTCACTAACCCCCGTAATTAAAGACGTTGAAATTTAAATGTTAATGCTCCCTGGGAAGGCCAATTGTTCCGCCAGCCCGCTGCTCCGAACGGCGATTGTTGGTTCGTTAGTTTAAATACCTAACTTGTGTTGAAGGTATATACTCCTTGTTCCTTAAAATCAATTTTATTAATGATAATTTTCATATCTATAAATTATCTACTTTTACATCAATGCAACGAATATAATAAAAAAATTCTTACATTACGAAAAAAGGTAAAAACATCAAAAAGGGTGAGTGTATTCGTGAATTAAATAAGAGAAAAAATATATACACGATGCATAAATTGTTTCGAAACATATTGTTCTTTAGTAACTTTTGGTCAAATTCACTATCGTAACTTTTTTCAGAATTTTAAGCATTTAGTTGAAAGTTCGGGGGACACATTTTTTATTGAATTTAGAGGGGCATATCACTGTAATTACTGACTTAAATAAAAAAGTTACTTTGGGATGTATATTAATTTTTAAGACCTATCTAACTTTATCCCACACGCCTATGCACACTGAATTTTTTTTCCATCCCTCAGTTGCAATAGTCTCCGAGTATAATGGCTGTGACATACGGGCAGACAAACGTACCGACGGACAGGGTGAAACTCTTATAGAGTTTCGTTTCTGCCATTTGGCTACGGAACTACAAAAAGGCGGTATGCGACAAAATAAAATATTTTAACATAAACAAAGAAACTGGAAAATTAAAATAGATGATGAGCTAACAGATTTCATTAAAATTATATTTTCAAATTGTAACTGGATGCGTACATGAAAAGAAGAAAAAACACTATTACCACAATTCCCACGCAGAGCACTGCTATTACTATTATAAATCATATATTAATTAAATATAATCTGGTTGATGATAAACTTCCTTCTTCCTTTTAATGGAACTAGCTAGTATTATAAAAATAAAGTAGTGTTAAATAAAAAATAGAAATAAACCAAAAACTCGACTATACCTTATTAAAATATAATTTAAATATTTCACGGTCTCTGTGTTTTAATACATATTTTTCTGATTTTCTCTGATCTTTTTTACAATATTTTTTTTCCAGGCTCATTATATATTAGGCGGTCAACTAATACTCCATTCATCAGTGCGGCTTTATGTGGAATATTATAAAAAATAAAGTGATGTTACATACAAAATGAAAATTACCTGAAACCTTAGTCATACTAAGTTCTTTTAAAATCTAAATGAAATATTTCATGTTTTCTCGATATTAATACATATTTCTAATATGCTCTGATATGTTAAAAGATTTTATTGTATTCAAGCTCCTTATACTATTACGTGGCCCACCAATAAATCTACAATATCAGTTCATCGATATTACTATCTATGGTATTAAACACAAAATTTCCAATTCTTCAAAACCTGAAATGAGATCTATCAGAAAACGTAAAAATAGCTCGAAATGTATTTATATGAGGCTTTTAATTTTTTTTAATATAACAAATAAGTCACCCTAGGTAATGATTACGAAAATGGTTAAAATTTACTCCTTTCAATATTTGGTACGATTGCGTGGATGTATTAGAGGAGAGTACATCTTCGTCTTCGGTTATATATTGATTATTGCTTCGCATTTTCCTTTTATAATATAAACGACATTCATGAAAATTTAACAGGCTAAATCCTTCCCATTAAATTTTAATTTTTGATTCTACCGCCAAAACTCAGTTACTAACTATATAGATGACTGAGTGCCCCTCTTTTTAATATCCTATAAGAACGATTCGAGAAGTTACTATAATATTTCAGAAATTGGGGGGTTTATTAGTATTGAACCTAATATATTTCACCGCAACACGATTTTCCGTGAAATAATGTCCGCATAATAATTCACTGCAATTTAATATATGCAAAAATGTAGCAAAAAAGGAATATAAAACTTAACATCAAACACGGGAGCAGAGCTTTTACGCACACCTATATATTACAAGCTTGAATATGAACAGAATCAGCGGTACCGAGGAAGCGACCGGCAGAGCCAATGAGAAGCGAACTCCGTCACGGCGCATAAACTATTATTGAAAGCTCTCTCTCGGTTCGCTCCCCTTCGCTTCTTTTTCATGAACCTTTTTCCCATTTATTGGACTCTTGTATCGAGCAATATAAAACTGTGTATGGTGATACAATTTTTCGTTTTTAGAGATATTATCCGATACCTTGATGGCGATGGCTCGGTTTGCGTACAGCAAAAGGCCTACAGTAGCTTATTATAATCGGTTCTTTTATATTTAAAAGGTTTGGATTGTTTTTAACTTTATGGGGATTATAAAATCACATTTTTATAACACTATTTTATTTATTAAAAATGAAACTAATAATTGTCTTTCTTTATTATATATATTCTAACAATACCGTATTTATTAAACATATTCGGCGCATTTGCTGCCCGTAGCCCAGTAGTTGTTTCACCAGTTCCATTTCTTTGTTACATAAATCTCGATAATTTTTGTGACCGTAATCATTTATTTCACATTAATAATATTACAATTTTATAAATAAATATCCAAATAAACTGTATTTAAACTTACACAATCCCTACTTTTACTTTGCATACTTACCACTTCCATTCCATTTCATTAAATTTCTCTTGGGCAACAAATAGTTCATGATTAAATTGATGCTTGCCTAGAACTAAAAAAGAAATTGAAATTATCGGAAAAATCTACATGTTAATAGAATAAACTGTATCCCTATTTAAATATTTCCCTTCGAATGTCGTTTTTAATCCAGTGGAGATAAATGTTACTGAGTTAGTATTAAAAAGGTAATTCTATTTTTTTTTGTTCTTATGGACTTCTTTTATACTCATTAATATCACTTAGTTTTACTTGGATGAGCAGGTATAATGGTTTTAGTTTAAAATATAAATTTTAAAGAATACTCAAATACTTTAATTTTACATATGTGACAAAAAGTATAAAACACAAATATAAAGGAATACAATAGGCGCAATGCTTTAAAATTTTGTTTAGAAGTTGATTAAATATTGTTTTGATAAGAAGTTAAGTTTTTGTAAAGAATTATTGTTTCAATGAGAAGTTAAGTTATTGTAAAGAATAGAAGAATCGTTTACATCTCTATGAGAGTCAATGACCAAATATTGAACGCTGGCTTTATTTTTATTTAATTTTTATGCGCTGAAAAAAAAGGAAAAATAATGTTAAATTACTCAGAAAGACGATGGTAACTCTATAAATAAAAAATGTCAAGTTCAATAATTGTATTTTTGCCTTCATATTACTTATAAGTTTTATTTTTAATCAAATCATCGGTATCGACACATCATTTTGTTATTTAACCTCATTTCAACTGTAAATGTTCCATTCGTTTCTCATTTATGACAACATGTCCATTATCAAAGAACTATGTTTGTATATTCGAGCTCCACATTTGATTAAAAAAGATATGGTTCGTCTAAAACATTTACTTGAAATTATCTGCTGGTCCTAATTGTACCCAGACAAATAAAAACACCATAAATGTGTATTTATTTTGTCAGTTTGTTTTATTATAACTACTGATCACTAATTTGCGATATTCAGCATAGTTTAGTTTTTAGTTTTATTACGTTTCTTATTCGGGTTTAGAATTGTAGGGTTTGATTTTGTAAAATAAAAACGATTATTAAATAATCTTTTACAAATCGTAATTTCTGGAAGTTTTTTGTAGAATTCATTACGTATAATTTTACTATCAACACATATATGTCGTTGATAACACATATATATCGTTGATAACATATATATGTCGTTGATTTTTATATAGATTTTCATTTTGTCTCGAAAGTTTGGGTGCAATAAGTTCTTTATTTTTTTGTACTGTTTATCTTAAGGTAGGTAGTTACATTGATTTAAAAGTTTCACTCAAAAATGCACGGGTCATATTTCCCTTCACTTAAATCGTGATTATATATTATAGACAGGTTTCAAAATGTATGTCATGTGCAGTTTATTTATTTGGATATTACAAGGTATGTGGGAGTGAAAATTTTATATCAGTCGAGTAAACACTTTTTATGTCAAATCTTAAAAATAAAAGAAAGAAAAAAAAACTGTAGAATTAATACGATTATTGATACTTAACCAAATTCCTGTTGATGATTGAAATCTAGGAATGTGGGATAAATTGAATTTTAAATGTGATAATAAATATTTCATCATAGTTTCATATATACCTATGGATATTGAATATATTTGGCGTTAATTTTAAAGAAATTCATTATTCACAATTAAATGAAACTACGTGATGTAGTATTATTTCTACTTTCTTTAAGTTCTTTACCACGACCTAGGTTTCTTTAGATTACATCTTCAGGTGGGCTATTAGCAAAGATTCTTTGCTAATAGCCCACCTGAAGATGTTGTAATCCAACGAAACCTAGGTCGTGATAAAGAACTTAAAGAAAGTAGGAATAATACTATATCGCGTAGTTTCATTTAATTATGTATGCTAATGGAACTAAATGTAGAAAATAAGTTGTTAATAATAAACAGATCTGTAGATAAATGAACTAAGTATGGAAAAGACGCTGTTAATAGAAAATAAACTTGTGAATGGCTTATAGAAAGTTTTTGACGGAAATATATTTGATATTTGGTATTTGTATATTTCTATAAGGTCTATCAGTTTAAACAACAGGTTCATTATTAGTATTTCTAACGGCAAAAATAATTTTTTAGATAATTAAAATAATGTGACCTTACCTAACTCTTAACTATTATTCAGGTATAATTGGAATAATATATAAAGCAATTCAAGTAAATGTTTTTCAAGGAAAATTATTCCTCTTTTAAGTGTAATTTTTTCAGTGAATACCCAATGAATGCAAGGCCAGTGGCCTTGTTGTGGAAATTTTTCGAAAATTTTCCAATTATATCTACAACGATCTTGCATACCAGAACTGAAAAAAGGAGTTGTTTGCAAGTTCAAATGTCTATGTATATATTTAGGTACGCACAAACTTTTCGCCAACGACAGAGATTAAAATTTTGTGATGGATTGTTTTTATACTTCAATTTAAGATGGATATAATCGAGTGAAGACAAATTTAGGATTTTGCATTGCAAATTCACCAAAAAAACGAAACTTATTCTGAGTGCTACAAAATAAAAATGAATCTAAGTAGACTTTTAAATACTAAATTGTTAATTTTTAATACTAAATTGTCAAGTTTCGCACTGAAACTAATAGTTTGTACGAAATCGGCGCACCAGCGATTCTTTGATTGCGAAACAAGCAGCACAGACGGTGTGAAATGTTATTAGGGGATAGGAATCTCTCCCGTAGTGGATAGTACTCATCTATTAAAAATAAAATATAGCATTTAATATGTGCTGGTAAAATTGGGCGGGAAAATGAATATTCACCACGGAATTTCGAATCCGTTTACAGCCATTTTTTATTTATCATAACAATAATAGATTTTTAAAATTTTTTCCTTAAGCTCTAGTTTTACCCCATATTCCAAATCTATTGGGAGTAGATTGAAAATTTAAATATATATTATGTAGTTATGACTAACAAATTTTTAATTAGAACTAAAAATTTTTATTAACATTTTTAAGATTCTTTAATGAAGTGTTCAAGGAAATCTTTTGTTATGTCTAACTGACCACCTCTGTAGTCTTAAAATTTCTGTAATTTTAGATCTATGCGTATACAATTCTAAAAATAGATGTTCTACTTGCGAATTTTAAAAATAGATGTTCTACTTGATGAATATTTAATCAAATATTGACTAAATGGTCCCGCGTTGTATTGAGTGTGACGTTACCCCAGAGGCCTTTCAAAATTTAATTAATTATCTGCTAAGCATCTTTCATTTTAACCCCCTTTGGAAAAAATAAGCATCAATGTGATGTACGATATATTGCTATCTCTTCTAATTTTTTAACTTGGTATTCAAAATATTTGAAAGGTCTAGAAAGGTAGTAGCTAGCATTTGATTAATATTTTCACTAACATTTATTGTTAAGTTAAATTAAAGAGAGGTAAACAGTAACGGGGCAATCGGGCTGGGTTTTATAATATTTTGGTCGTACTTCTATGTAAATAAATATTTATTGATTTATAAGAGAAGCAATATTTTACAGCCAATAAGAATTACCGCGGGTTTATAAAATAATAGGTTAAGTGGAGAGCAGAATACGATAACGAGACATAAGTAAATTTTTGAGAAAAAAAAAACAAAAAAATAATCCATTTTGACGTAGAATGGGATTTTATATCATCAAATACAAAAAAAATAATTAAATTCATGTCTGTATGTACATTCCGCCAATTTCGATTGTCACTGTGAAGAACGAGCAAATTTTGCAATCCGTGTCATACATAGATTCATATGATTGAACAATATAATAAAAAAAATGACAATTGTAAGCTTTTATTAATATCATAATTTGATATTTAATTAACTACTTGTTTCATTTTCCTTCTAAGTGTAGAAAAAAATTGAGGTTTGCCTGAAAGGAAACTTTCAATTATATTGATATTGGCGATATGTACGAGGATTTTAAAATAAATTACCTCAAATATCATTAGCAATTAGAGTATCAAAGATACTTTAATTTAAATGTAAATTAAAAGGCAAACGAATAACCCTTTATAAATGAATCCGTTTTTGCACGGAAAACTTAGGAACAACGTTAAAAATTACGGTCACATTTCTAATTAATCTTACATCCGATATATTTGCATGGGCTTTAAAATATTTAAAGTAAATATTTATAAAGAGATTTTCAATTTCCATTAGAAAATTTAAGCAAGTAAATTAATGAAGCATATAACAATTTATTTTTCTGGACTTCATCTATTGAATTTGACTTGGTTTGGACCGTCTAACGTTTCAAATTCGGTTCGAAATTTGAGTATTTTAATTTGTCAAAATTTCAATAACGAAGATTTAAGGAATATTTTATTTTGGGAAATAAGCTAATAAAACATAAAACCCACCTCCACCATTGTATTTATTGAAAGCTTAATATATAAATACAGACGTGCTTGAGATTAATTACTCCGGTTAAAAAAAATATAAAATCTCCACAAATACCTCTCTATGAGGTGATGATTATTATTAGTATTTAATATGACAAATATAATTAGAACTTAGTTGTTACAATTTATACCTTTTTTTAAATGCGTTTTCTTGATTATTTATTTCTAAGCATCTGGATTAAGTTTTAAAAGTACCTATGGATGTCCAATATATAACTATTACTGAGTATATATTGACAAAGTGTAACGAGTAATGGTGTTACCTTTTTGAGTTTATTTTATATATTCCTATAGATATATATATATATATATATATATATATATATATATATTAATATATATGTATATATAAAAGCAAATGAATATTTGCACGTCATCGAGTAGGATGGAATTTTTTCCCATTTAAGAAATTATTTCACGTAAACAACTCTGAAGGATTATATATTCAAAGATAGAGTAAACATGGAAATGAAGTAAAGTACTATATTTATTTATATTTGTAATTTCAGCATCATGTTCAGACTAAAAACTTATATGAAAATTGTATCCAAAATATCTTTTGGTTACTGTATGTTACCTCGGTTGATTATATCTTCATAACCTTCTCATTTTATGCTAGAGTATACTATACCGAATGATACCGTAATTGTTTACTAAATAATGCTGTAAAAAATAAGTACCCGATGAATTATAGAATAAGAAATAAAAATGTTATATATGAAATTTGCGCTGATTATCAACTTATACTTTTACGTATAAATATTATAATAAGTTTTTATCTCATTTATCATGACATAAATAGTTGCTTTAAACACAGCATGTTCTCATTATATGTTGACGACTTCAAGATTTTCTCTAAAATTTGAGATTCTACTGATGAATAAGTCAAACTTAAAGAAAGTATTAATAAACTTGATTAATATTGCAGACTAAATATTATACAATTAAGTCACAGTATGTGTACGTCAATCACTTTTTCCAAAACAAGATAATAGATTTTCATATCCACAATATAGGTAGCAATTCTTTGAAATCTATTAAGTGCATAAGGGATTTTGGCATTATGTTTGATCACAACTTACATTTTAATACTCATATTAAGTAGATTACCTTGCAGGTTTATGCTTTGCTGGGTTTTGTCTTAAGAACTCCCAATACCTTTAAACAAATGGACGTATGGAATCCTTTACACAACTCTTATCCAACCTCAACTTGGATATGCTATTATAATTTGGAATCCATATTAGTCATATTCTGATCTATTCAAACTGGTGCAAGAACGATTTTTGTCCTAATTCTACCGTAATTTGTGACATACTGTAACGCATTATTACTGTAATGCATTGTACTCTTTAAATACTATACTCTCGTATGAAACGCGTGTTGAACTCGGCGAAATTGTGCCATGTGATATCTGTCTTAGTCGTTACCATCCCACTCATATAGTGAGTCAGTTGAAATTTCGTGCGCTAGGGAGAGCGTTCAGTGGCTCCGGGCTTATCTACCTACCTACCGCTCATAATTTTAAGGGTCTATATACGTAGAATGTTATTTTGGTGTGGGAATTATGAATCCAAGTTAACTCAATACCTAAAAATGTCACTCCTTTTATCTCACTATGTTATATATATTATACCATATACAAATATATATGATTTTTCCCCATATGACAAATAAATAAAATAAATTGTAAAGAGTTACATAGCTTTTTCAACATATTAAAAACTCAGGAACTGTAATTTTGATTTGCCATATTTTTCTTGTCTAGTGCCTCGCTCTGGATATTAAATGGAAATTTATCAGCCTCTTAGTCGTCGCTAAAGTACGTATTATTTAATAAAAAAGGACACAATTTTTTCAGTTATCTTAATAGTATGTTATGGGTTTACAAAAGTACAACTTTAGAATTAAGTGCCCACTTTTAAAAGAAAAACAATGATCAAAATTTTACAATTTGGAGTAGATTCAAATTTATGCCGAATTATTTCATGGCTTTATATATACATATTACAATGAAACTTACAATTGTAACGTAAGTAATTTTATATGAATTACCATTAACAATTTTTCACAAGTGTTCGTTTGTTAATATACGTGTGTGCGTCCCGAAACCTAAACATTCGACGCCTCAGTAATAAAACTCCTTACAATTGGCATCATTAAGACGTTGAATGAATTTTGTCAACATTTTGAAGGATTTATTCTAGAAATGTAAAATGACAAGCATATTTTCAATAAGATATCAAAGTGATTTTAAACAGAGACGCGAAACGTTCGTTTACTCCAATTTAGTTTCATTATTCGCCCACTGATAACGAAGTAACTAAATAAATTGCGATTGCGTCGGCCCGCCGCTTGATTGCTGGAGTGATGTTCTGTAAGGGCTGAAGGTCAAGTTAAAGTGATTTTTTAAGTGAAAAACTCGCAAAAGGCAAAAGTAGCTTTCAAAGTTTGAAGTTGCTTTCCGCCGCGAAAAGCTTTCGTCATTGCGTTTCGTGAGCACTGGTAGGTAGGGAATGAAACGTTATAGAATATTATACGTACACATTTCTACTATGTCGACTATTAAAATTAATGGATTTGGTACTTTTTTAGAATATTGTAATCAGGGTATGTAATAAATTACTTAAGTATTATAATACTGTCGAAAATCATTAAATTTTTCCTTTTTTGAAATACATTAAAATATTAAGCGTGGAAGATGCTAACTTTGAAAAATATCTTGCAATTTGTTGAATAAAATTATGTAATTAATCTCCGGGATTATTTGATCAAATCTTGTTAGTAATAACTCTCCATCCTTTCGTTGAAAGTTTCTTATTTGTGTCGTCATGAGTATCAAGTAGTTTAAATTATACGAGTGCAAATTTATTAATTATATATTTATAATGACAGTGATGCCTGCTATTAAAATACTAAATATCCTATCCTCTATCCTATTTTTTAGAGACATACCCCGGGAGAAAATTGTGGTGTTATACTTGGTTTATGATTTATTATAATGATGCCAAATATCAGCTTCCTTCACTGAATTATTTGAAAGTTACAGGGTTAATATTAATTACTAGATAAATTTGTAGATCTTATAATAAATTTGTAGATCTTATAAAAACAACAAACAAAATAAATACTGAATACTGGGAAGACTTCCAAGTGCCAAACAGTCATAGAGATCTCTGCAATGGAAATACCTAAATCCCCTTTAACTACCTTGTAGCGGTATCACAGTAGAAATGCGGGTTTCAATACTGTTCCCGATAGCTAGTAAGCCACTTATGAACCGGGTCGACATTGCTTCGAAAACAAGCAACATGCCAGGGACTTGCAAAATAGCAGGGTTAAGCCTATATCGTGCACAACCAGCTCCATATTGATTGTATCCCCCTAGGCTTCATTGGATTTGGTTTGGAATAGTTTGTATATTTGTATAACACATGGCCAATCTATTGTTTAATACGTCCGCACACAGACAGCTTAGGTTGTTTGTAAGAGGGTAGTATTTTACAAACATCACTGATTGAAATGATGTTCCGTATTTTGAAATGCACCTAGTCTAATGTGCCGCTGGTTTACAATACGCCTCTGTCTAAGCGCTTTGTAAAACGGGGAATTAAGAGTGAAACGTATTAACAATTAGTTTGAATATCTGTCAAGCTGTTTATAAAAGATCGTTGTTTAAAAGTGATCTACTACTATTTTAAATGGGCGTATAAAAGGATCGGTCGGCGAAGTTATTTCGTGAGTAAGGGGGGCTCCGATATAGAATAACATTGAATCTTAGCGTTGATTTTAATTCAATGTTCTGATCTTATTTAATAAATATTCTAAAATTCTCCTCGACTATTTTGAATTGCACCTATACATACACACACACACACACACACACATATATACATATATATATATATATATATAGGTACTGAGAAAAAAATTAAAAAGAAAAACAAACATTTAGTTTGTTTAAGTGTCTTGTACAAAGTAAAGGCGTTGAAAGAAATTCTACAAAATTTCTTTAGTTATAAGGCATGACTAAAAATATGTATGCATTAATATTAAGGTGAAAAATGTGCGTACAAAGTGGATAAAATGGAAATAAATTAACATTTTTCATATATCCTTCTACATTTCAACATCAACAAAAGATTTGGTTTATTAAATGATGATTGTTTCATAGATCGTTATGAATATCGTAATTATTATATTCTGATAATTAAATAAAAATATGAACTATTTGAAAATTGTAAAATTTCCTCTAAATATTTCTTGTTGAAAAATTATCGATGTAAATTGATAATTTATCCTTTGCAATATCAGTTGATTCCCGATAAAATACATTGTTGTTCGAGGTAATACTTGTATGATACAAATATAGTCGTCATCCACACTTATCTTGGTGTTTTAATTATTATATTCTGATAATTAAATAAAAATATGAACTATTTGAAAATTGTAAAATTTCCTCTAAATATTTCTTGTTGAAAAATTATCGGTGTAAATTGATAATTTATCCTTTGCAATATCAGTTGATTCCCGATAAAATACATTGTTGTTTGAGGTAATACTTGTGTGATACAAATATAATCGTACTCCACACTTATCTAGGTGTTTTAAATATTTAGCGCTTACTAATAATGTTAAACTAAAGCCAAGAATTTAAATCGTTAGATATTAAATAGACCCATTACGGAAATTAAAACCGAACCGGAGGATTTGACATAAAAATATGAAATTTTGCTCGAAAAATCAAATGTTATTTTTAAATATTATTTTTGAAAACATAACTTTTCATTGGGTCTTTAATTTTCAATTTAATTATATGTGAGACGTATCAAAACGTATGAGAATAGCAGAATGTGTTAATTTTTCTTTTGATGAAGCTTCAAAATACTTACGTAAAATACTAGACAAAATTCCAAAATCTCTTCTATGAAGTCACTTGCATACATTTTACAATTAGCTTTTTAAAAATATGAAAATAAACGAAATACTCTTTTAATATATAAATTATTTAAAAGTTTCTTTACATTTTACATATCGTTGCACACGACAGGATTTTCTTCACTTTATTAATATCAGTCATTATTAATTATATTTTTCATTATTAAAATACAAATATAGAGATTTAAATGTATGATGCCAGAGATTGGAATTTGAATTCTTGGTCTTGGGTTATTTAGTCATCCTATGTATCATGAACAGTAACGAAATAAACATCAGTTTTAATTAGTATCTCCCGTATTGGATTTATAAAATCGACCAAAATGATCAAGGAAAATAAGTTTATTTGCTCTCATAACATTGATGTTTTGACCGAAAAATGAAGTTAATTGGGAGCTGAAATAAAGAATTATAGAAATTAAGGAGGGAACAGGCAAAGTTGGAGCATACAGGTTGAAGAAGATATTTATTATAAAAACTTTAGAGTATTCAGAATCAAAAGGCTGAATTAAATTTTAGCCTAACATTTAAAAGTATGAAGAGACATGTATATTACTGTGCACTGTACTGTGCGTTTTTTTATCTTTTGTAATATTAATAATCTAAAGGAACTTAATCAGATAAGTCTAATTAATATTCTAATTAATAAAAATGGACATGTCTCTTTTATTTATGGTTCAAAAACCGAATTCAAAGCAAAAATAAAAGTTAAACTATTTAAATGTCTCCGAACTAAAATATGCGCAACATATATCTTTAAATAATTTTACGGGATTTGATGTAAATTTGTTATATATCATCATTTATACTTAATTAGTCCCAACTCAAAAGGTAATATGTTTTAAGTATAACTGTAGCAACTGCGTCGAAAACACGAATGTTTTATGTTACACGTCAACCTTAGTTACGGTCACTGAACCTAGTTGATGTTACAACCGATTTCTCATGTTTTTGCTAGATTGAAATTAATAATTATTGTAGTAGAAAATATGCACCTGAATAGAGTGAAATTTAAATCCGGCCCGGCATTCTTTACCTAGATTTGATTATAATCCAGAATAGGTTTTGGCGACTAAGAATATATTCTCTATGAACAGTAATATTTTTTTAACATCAAATATTTACAGAAAATTCTAGTGCCCATATGAATTCGCTTAAATGTTATACATTCGGCATTTCTTAAAAATCTGTAAATAATAATAATATTGAACCTGTATTTGTCAACCATAATTTGATAACCTAAATATACATGATGGTTTTTTAATAATATTTGATAATATATAAAAAAAGTAATAGTTTCAATCCATTTATTTCTTTTTTTTGAAAATTATACTAGAACAAAATTAATTTAAAACAACATTACCCTAATGAGAATGGGCCTGTAAGCGTAAAAGAATTTCAAAATATTATTATATTATATTAAGTTTATATATATGCATTTTACAAATGTACAAATTTCCATCCAAAAATGATCATTATCTACAGTACGTACATATGTATCTTGGCAACATTATTAGTTTTTAGAAAGAAATAATGAAAAAAAAAATTTCAATAAAAAAAATATTTGCTTTCACGTCTCTAGCTTTATTTTTAACATTATTTATCAAAGGCCACCCGCAATTTAAATGTATGTAATACTGAAATATCCTGTTTTCTTTGAAAACCAAATTAGTTTTCAATTGTTTAATTAGAAGTATCTAGTTTCCTATTTCCTCAATATATGATACATTCTTATTTATCATAGCTTATTAAAGAACATCATATACTTTAATCGTTAAATGATCATGATTTTTATAAAAATAATTCAGGCATATATTTAGACAATTTTACTTCAGTCCGTTTTATTAATTATTATCGCCTAGTGATTTAATTATTCAGCTTATTAACACGCCGAAAATGAGAGAATGTGATAAAATTTAATTTTAATTATATAAAGGTATACCACATCTGTGTTTATAATAATTTCTATGTTCAAAACAGTAACCCCAAAAACTTAAATCTCTGCAAGGAAATACAATTCATGTTACATAATTAAAACGAACAAAAGTCTTGGTGCGTTGAAAGTAATAAAATAATTAGTTTAAAACTTCGTTCTCGCTGAAATACGTCGAGAAGAAACTCGCCATAGTTTATAAACTACGCTCGGTAACATAAACTTACACGTCAGCTCTGTTTTATAAAACAACGTCTCGTATCTGGCATTGTTTATACAGCATGTTTGAAATCGTCAATTTGCAGGAGGAAATATAAATCTGGTAGTTACTTCGTGTCAGCGGATGTGAAATGAAATGTTTTTTATAAATGCAATATATATAAATATGTGTAACATGTAAAAAATTATTACAATATATATTGCTTCTTTTATTCATAAATATATTTTCAAAATAATGATAGAAACGTTGATCGTTCTTTGAATATAACATAAATGTAAATAAAATAAAATTAAAATATAAATTTGATCGAAATGTGTAAAAGGAATTATAGACTTCCGAGCTTGCATCATTTTTAAGATATTTGTGGACATAAAAACGCTTAAGGTATTTTTTTTATAAACAAGACCCAGTATAGGCTAGCGAGTAATACTAATAAGTTTATAAAATACGTATTAGATATTTCACAAAAATTTAAAGAAAATTCAAGAAAATGCATAGAGAGATAAAGGTGGAAAAAAACATGAGATATGTTTTTGATTTGACTTATTTGAAAAATCTAATTAATTGCATCGTTTTTATAAATATTGGCTATATTTGAGCCGAAATAGTTAATACGAAACCATCATAAATTAACTTTATATTAAACGCAAATCGATTCTATTCTATTTTATCAAAAACTGTAATATTAGAGATTAAGTTGCTATTAGGTATTGATTTATATTAATTTTTTTGGACGCAATTCGTGACCATTTCATAAAACTACACAAAAGAATATATTTTAAATTTAAAAACAAAAAGAAATATGTTACGCTGAGGTGTTTGTACAATTTAAAAAAAATGTATATATTTCTGTTTTAATTCAATAAGACATATTTAATAAAAATGGTTTTTATGGTACGTTCCGAGTTCTAGACCAAGCTATTCATTTACTTTTTGGAACGAGAAAACAGAAGTTCTCCGGTTATAGTTCTTGTCATTCAACATTAATCCATCTTCCCCTCAGCAAACAGCCCGTACAGTCCACACAAAATAAATTAAAAGCCCCATAAGAAAACAAACAAATTGCCAACTCGACTCGGCAACTTGCCGCGCGCAGAAACACGTTAAGGCAAGTGATAACGTCAGTGCAAAAACCGTACTACATCACGCGAGCGAGCGATACACGGGCAGGCGCCACGTAGGGCGCGACGCTAAGAGTCGGATCGGGCAACCTTAAGAAGTCGAGCAGGTGTCACAAAGTGCCGGAGTGCAAAAGTTGCTTCAAAGTGGAAAGTTTTCGAAGCCCCGACGACTATGATTTAGTAGACAGCTTCAAAACTTCGACGTTTGAATTCAAATTGCTGATTTTCCGCCTGCTTTGAACGTGATGCGAATAAGCTGCTCCGACAATTTATGTTGTTCTTATATCGTAAAGTATCCGACGAGCGTCCATTTCTGTATTACATATTTCAACTGAACACGGACGTAAATCTAGGTACACATCGCTACGCTAAAAGGGACCTATGAATGTTCTATATCCGGTCATAAATAAATACGAAAGTTCAGAAGCGATGGTGTTCGAAGAGGGGCTGTTTGTAAATATTGCAGGCAAGGTTGGTCGAAGTGGTTATGATAAAGTTACGGAAGTACTTTAACATACTTTTTAAGTGTATTCGAATAAAGAACGATTTTACACAAGACCACCATTGTTTATATATTGACTGACTCACGTTAAATTATATATTCGCTTAATTTATAATTCTACGATGTGCTACGTTTTCTGAACTTTTATTTATCTTGTAGTACATTGATTGTATTGGAGAAAATAAACCATTCAGTGGTTTATCAGATACAGTTTCATATATTTCCATCATGGTCATTTATAAAACCTAAAAATTCAAACGCCAAATTACTATAATAGTATTCATTAAATAGACTGATTTGCTATTATATTAAATAATATGAACCTATGCAAGCAAAAACAGTTAAATCTCAATCAACACTTTTGACAAGCACATGTTAGCCTTAACAAGAGAAAAATAAGCATATCGTTTGCCCTGTCCATGCTATTAATTCTGAAGAACCAACTTTAAAACAGGTCTCAGTTACTTCGAAAGAATTTTTGCAAGCTAGAAATGTTTATTGACTCATTTCAATAGTAGAAATGAATCTTCTTAGAATCGTCATAAATTTCAAGACACATAAAAACAAACAGAAATTATTTTTTAAGTCTATTTTTTCATTTCCGTATAATAGGACATGAAGTATGTTTTGTTTCACTGCGATGAGTATGACACGCGTAGAGTTTTGTTGTTTGGAAATTTTAGGACATAACACTTTTAGTTGACTTGGTTGAGATTGAACCGATCTTTGTGTCATTGAAAATGTTCACTAAAAAGGTCCGAGTAAAAATGGGGTTCCGAAGGGGTCATTGCCCTCTAATTTGCTTAGGTGACAAAATTATAGGTCACGAGAGGAACTTTTAGACGAAGGGGGACAACAGACTAGATTTGCAAAAAATAGAACGCTTAAGAAATTCCCCTGGTGTATATTCGTCACTTGCATTTTTCTACGACATCATTTAACCTAATTAAATATGGCTTATTTTTAGAAAGTAGGATGCCAATTGTAGAAGTTGTGTATTAAAAACTTTTTTGCTCTATGCTGAGGTATGAGAAAATTACGAAATTTTTTTAAGGTCATCATTTTTAAAAGTTGACACAAAATTTACTGTCCTAACCACAACTTTCTTTTATTTTAGAGTTAAGGCCGTGAATTTGCACCCTGAAAGAAACATTTTTATATTTTCTTTAATTTTAAACTAAAAAAAGATGTAAGCTAGTCAGAAAATGGTAGAAAACTGATATAAGTAAACAGCTATTACATAATACATTTGTATAAACCCTCCTAGTAATGTAATAAATTGTAACAGAGATTAAATTCAGTTAACATACGTATATAAACGGAAGTTTTTAATTTAATTAAAAGTGATTTTAAGAAAAATCTTTTTTTATTTCGTGAAAATATATTATCATAATGGTTTCAACTTGATCGAGATCCAAAGATAATAATTATATAAAGTATTGGTATCCTTTATAGTACGATATAATTACCCGTTCTTTAGTAGATCTGAAATATATCCGTCGGATAATATTTCTTTCTTTTCCATAATTCATTTTATTGTAAATGATAATATTCTGAACATAAGACAATAAAAATGTTTGAAGGGTTCAGTTTTAATTTATAAATGTTTTTCAATCAGGAAAATAGTATTCACCATCCAAACATTTTATATTAACCCAGTTTTTACACTCTAAACACAGACCCCATTTTTTATTGAGTGTCATACTTATACAACTTCAAACAACACAAGCACAAATAGTATTCATATTTATCTTCATTGTCGCATTTAGTTTCATGCTTTTTCTGTTTTTTTTGGCTGTTGGTACTCTGACTTCCTTTTTAGTTGGATTTTCTCCATTTTTCTATGTATAGAATATATACATTTTCATGTGTAGAATATATGTAGAATATATACATGTATAGAATATATACATTTACATTTATAGAATATATTTACAATGTCAGACAAAATAGATAATTTATCTGTATATCTATCCTAGGTAATTTTTAATAGTAAAACTTTTCATAATGACCTAATGATTTATGGTAAATATATTTTCACTGGGGTTCTTTCTGTCTGAAAGAATATTATTAACCTCGGCAGAAAATATGAAATTAGGCATAGTTAGTTTCACATTTGAGCACATCGTTAGGTTCCATTTTAATTACGTTTTTTTCTTTTTAATAAATAGGTACAACGAAATTTAGGTCGTAGGATTTCATAGCATTGCGAAGACTTTTCCCTTCTACATTCATATCTTCTGCTGCTAATTTGCATATTTCAATACTAGATTCGATTCGATCCGTTTTTCGTACCTATTTATTTGACATTCTGAAATAAGAGATAATATATCATATTACTCAAATGATTATTAATTATAAATAAAGTGAGTCGAAACAAATGAGGTAAGTTAAACAAGGTGTTTTGTCTTACATCTGCCTAGAAAATAACACATTTTAAATATTTATCTTCATTAAAACCCAACACTCGTAATATCATCGCGAAATAAAGACACATTATGAAGCTTTACGTAAGTCAGCATAATAATGCCAAATATACAAAAATAAATAAGTTATTCTGAATTTAAATAAACATCACCAAAAAATTATGAAAAACCTAGCTTTTGTCAATTTTGAGCCCGGCGCTACAGCACTACAACTGGTCATAGGGTCTCCGCGACGTCTATTGTTATAAGTTAATATGTAAAATAAATGCCTTCAGACTGTGCTGTTGCCATATTTCTAGTGTCTATAGTTCCTGAAATATTAACTTTATGTCAATTTATTTTGTGTTAATCGACCTTGTTTTCCATTGGTACGTGAGAACTTATTACTTTGCGAGTTCAAAAATACATAATTTTTGACATAATTATTTTTTGCCGGAATTCTTAAAATCTCCGAATTACCATCTCCCCCCTCCTATGAAGCATCATAATCACGAATTTTATTAGATGACGTATTTTTTCAAAACATTTTCAGCATTACATTACTCACGATAGTTTTCTTTTAAAAATTAAATCATATTTCAAATCCCAATTATAACCAAAGTATTAAGGAAAATAATTTTCGGTATTAATTTTTCATTTTAAAAACCTATGCAAAACATAACATACCATAAACATATTATTTTGCCACAGGTTGCGTTTCGATGCCTTTATTTATCTACACAGTGATTTATTTAGTTTTGAAGATTGTAATGAAAGGATAATAGATGAAGATTTTAATTAATACAAAGAAAATAATATTTGTTTATATTTCGGGCTATTAAATTTTTCAATAATTTTTCATTTCGAACATTTTATTCTTATCTCCTAGATACTTAGGTTAGAACAAAAAGAAAAATCATTAATAATTAAACTAATAATTTACTCAATGTGAAAACAAAAAATGTGCATGAAAATGCTTTTCCACTCCCGTGAAAGAAGAGTCCTGTTAATTCTTGAATTTCCATTTTTCCATATACACGAAAATATTTTAATCTTCATTTATTCCACTCTTTACTTAAAAAGTTACCGTCTCGTAAATCACAAACCATTTTTATAAAATACGTTATAACTTTCAAATTGGACGCCTATATTCAGCGGCTCTAACTGAACTTTAATGATTAATAGGGTAATTGAAAATTGCGTTTAGGGTATTGGTTAAATGATTTTGTTTTATCAGATCGAAAGATGACTCGAGCCAGCTAATGTTTCGAAACGAATTTCCGCCATAATCTTTCAGTAACATTTATGCATAGCGTTTAACGTTCCTTCATGGTTGGTTTAATATTTTTATCAGATGAAGTCTTTTATTTAATTTTCGCGTTTCCCCGTGCTAATAAAGTTCGTGTAAATTATCGAATCAATATACATCAACACTCATTATGATTATATATATATATATATATATATATTAATTTTAATCCTACAAGGATTGCACGGGAGATTTGTTAAAAATCGTGGGGAGCAAAAAAAGTTTAAATAAAATTTAAATTATGAAGATGTTTTTTGTCTAAATTTAAGTGATAAATTTTATTCTACATAATAATTAATAATTTTATTAATTATTATAATAATTTTATATAAATTAAGGTATATTTTGTCTTTTTTATTTAACTTTAATGTAAATTGTATTTTTCTTGATACATATTTAATTTATATTTTACATTAATTGTTTTATATAGTCCGTCTTAATTATCTATACTCTACCATATGAATAACACAAAAATATAAATTAATTATTAAATTAAAAACACTTTTTGAATAAAATCAATATCACTACTTAGATAATAAATAGGAAATACATATTTATGATACTTATTTACAAAAAAGTATATGTCGCTGTGACGTAATTAAGGGCAAAATGAGTAATGATCTTAAATAATTTCACTTGATGATGTTGACAAAATCACTGACGTAACAAAGTATAAAATTTGGGAAAAGCAACTAAATACATTTTATTCGTGCGTACATAGACACGACTTTATTATAATTTTATTATGCGTGTATATTGCATGGTCATAACCTTTATATCTGTCTGTTTGTATTATTTTCTTATATTTTAAATCCGACCTTATATTTAAATTAATATTTAAAAAACATAATTTTATTTCTTTTTCTTTGATAAAACAATCGATATTCTATGAAATAAATTAATTAATTTCATTTCATAACATTAATAAATAAAGTCAAATTACCTGTTTATACTCATTTCAATTGAAATTTATAAAACACAAAAATCTTCGTGAAACGCATTACTCTTTGCATATTATTATATAATCAACATAATATAAATATAAATATTTGAGTAACTTTGCAGACATTTTTTTTTGCATATGTCTTTACGCCTTCCGGTCACAATTAGGAACGTTCGGTATTTAAAGGAAAATAACAAAGAAAATGTTTGATTTTTACAAAATATTATTTTATGCAGCTTCTTTTTCTCCATTACTTATTACACATTCTTGCCATATTCAGCCCAGGATTTCTATTAATTTTAACTTAGTCAAAATTTTATACTATTAGTGTGTAACAGTTAAAAATTTATAAAATTATTAGCTATCATAACTTGGTACCTAAGGCAAGGTACATAATCACGTATTTAAATTTTGATAAAAAAACAGTGGTCCCAAAAATAATGGCTTCATCATTCAAAGCAGATTTGAAGTCAGATGCAATGCAGGCAGAAAATAATTTTTCAACAATGTTTAAATTATTAATTTATCACAGCGGTCAAAACTAGCTTGTGATAAAATTGCATGGCTGGTTTCGGGTTCAATACGATATAATAATATATGAAACTGATCAAAGCATTTTCAATGTGTTGTAACATATTTTATTTTATTTCATTCAGATGTCCTCATAATATATATTGTAATTATTTCATATTACATAAAACAAACTCATGATAATAAGAGTCGCACATTTAGCATTCGACCGCATTTCCAGTATTTAGATAAATACCAAATACGAGACCAGTGTTTAGCTAAATACCAAACACCAAAGTCTAGTCTGCAGAATATCGGATACCTAGAACTAATTTGGTTATTTAATCTGAAATGAATATCGTATAGATTTTATATCGTATAGATCTGAAATGAATATCGTATAGATTGAAATTAATATCGTATAGATTTTATAGTATAGATTTTGGTAATTTTTTATGTGTGTACAATTTATTACTATTTTTATTTCTTTTAAAAATATTTGCATTATAAACAAAATACAGAAGGGGTAGGTTGTAATAACGGATGAATAGTTGTAACAAGATATGTTAGTTTTTATATCATTAGAAGCATTTTCCCGTAATTAATTTTCCCTTCGCCAGCTGTCTGCTTCGAAAAACACGTTGCCAATTTAGGGAAACATTTTTTTTATTAAACACTGTTTCCCAGCGCGGGTAAATATTTTGCTGTAAAATTTGCCAGGACTGCGAAAACTGCATTCATTCTTCTGCCTACTGAGTAAGAGGGTTTTAATTTGTTATGTACCATTTTGTGCGTTACAAAAGTATCAATTTTGGCGAAATGTTGTATTTTATGTTACGAATGTAAATAATTTGACGATGCAACTAGAAAATAAATAACTATCAGTAAGTATATCAAGCTGTTGGCTTCATCGTTTTTCTTTATTTCCAAATACGTCCAAGTTCTCTGGGCTTATCGGTTATATTCGTTCTGACCGAAACAGGAATAGAGCTTGCACTTTTTTAACTACTTATTTTATGGGGTGATACATTTTTCGAATAAAATATACCGACAGATTTATACTCTCTAAGGAAGTTATGTATCTTCTTCGAGTCTTGAACATTTTTCTTTAAACTTTGTCGTACGTTTAGTACCATAAGCTTTAACTTGCGTGTATGTGCTGATGCATTGTAATTGTCACTGTACTCTTTTATAGTGACAACTTGTGTACCAATTGCAGAGGTAACTTGTGTAACAATTTCAAAGGGTTATAGGTATCAAAACTGACCAAATATTTTGGTCAATTATTTAGCTATTCAGCCAGAATTTCGGTTAAGTTTGAATATATTTCTAAATGTTTTGGCTTAAGTTCGAATATACTTTTCATTGCAACCTACCGACATTTTTAAATGTTAAAATAAGATATTGATTAAAAAAGTTTATTTACCTATTTAATTTACATGCTATATAATATAAAAATTAACCTCAATTACTTGGCCTGACTTGGTAATTTCCTACGTGCAACTCTCAAATTAATTTTTTAAATTGGGTATAAGGACAACTTCAGAGTCGCAAAATGCTAATTTTCTTTTAATTAACATAAAACGTAGGTAATACATCAAAATATTTAACTGATGTGAATTTATGTGTAGATATATGATAGCGAAGAAACTGCCTACTAGTTAATGCTATGACCCGTGAAACGAAATTCCTCGTGAAAAGAAAAAAATAATCGAAATATACTTATTTCAGGATTATAAATGTTAGGATAGAATTATATTTAGGACCCTTACTCTATGTAAAAAAATTGAAACTAATTATTATTACATTTTTGTAAGGTACAGGTATATTTTTTCCGGTAATATGACGAAATTGTTATATTCATTATTATTTAGGATAATTCATATAATGCTGACTACACTTTCTATATCAAGTTTTTATTCAAATTATGATAGAGAAGAGAAAAAACGGAACAACAGATGAAGATAAATAATAGGTGTCCTCTGATTCTGATTTCTTTCTTCCTTATTGAAAATTCCATTATAAGTCTGTCTTAATATATTACCCACAGGGCGTCCTTTTGCATATTAAAAAGTCTTTTTGTATTTTGTTTATTAAACAATTTTGAATAAAAAAACTGTTTTAATGAAATTTAATTAATTTAATGAAATTTATAAAATTTTAAAATTTAAGATCGATAACTAAAATTCTTTACACTTATAAAAAAAACGTTCAACTGGAATGAAATATCGGATGATAATAATCTATTCTAACTTTAATTTTGACAGTTTTTAATATTTGAAAAAAAGTATAGTAGTAAGTATTTCTTTTTAAATTTTGGTCGGTGAACGTTATTTAAACAGTGGCCATTAATTTCTCCTCATTATCTAAATCTATAGATTTCACGTATTCTGAAAAGCTGTAGGAAGGCCAGTGTTAGGTAAGATTAGTTTTTAATTTTAATATTAAAAATTAACCCAAATTCAAAATGATATAAGGAGAGAAATGATGATCTAATCTCTAATTACCGGATGCTGTACTTAGTGATTTCTTCTCAGTATGTATGAAACATAATTAAGAAAGTTGGCTGCTTAAATATAGTCATGAAACTCAAAATATGTCATCGATATATAGAAAAGAAAACGAGATCAGAATCTGTTTTACGAGAAGGGAAATTTTAAATTTAAGTAATATATAACATAGAAAATTTACCGTAAGTTGGTACAAAAAAAGAGATAAAAATAATTGGCAACGTTTCTCGATGACAAGCGACTAATGTGAAAACTAATGATGATCTTATGGCCATTATTAAAAGCTGTGAGAGAAAATTAATAGTAGTATTGGATCTCTTAACATTTTTGTCGTTTACCTTTACAATATAAATATATAATTCAAGAAGATCTTCTCAACGCGGCATTATATGAAAGGTAACTTTCTCTTAATTTTGTAATAACTTATTTTTAGGCAACCATCCTTTCGAAACAAGGTACGAACAAAGACTAGTAGACTTAACAACATGAAATCCGTTTGTATATACATTTACTCATCTGAATGTACTCCCATGTGTGTGTATGTTTATGTGTATATATATATATATATATATATGTATAAACTCTTAGCACCGAGTTATACATCTACGTATTTTCAGCCGATGAACAAAACCAATACACGGCCTACACGCTAACGAAAATTTGATTACTCCGAGACACACATCTTAGAACATCAACTTCCACAGCGTTAATGTAATATATAAACAACCTTCCTTTATAAACGAAGTTAACTACAGAAACGTATATTAAAACATACATTTGAGTACGCACTACGCTAACCACCACACATGAGCACGAACACCCCGCACAAAATGAAGGAAGAAGCGAGAGTTAAAATTCGTCTCAAAGTTAAATCCGCCTAGCGTGTAACACAATACGTCAATTACGGAGCAGCCGCGTTCGTAGCCGACGGAGGAATATTTAGAGTCTGAGCCTGCCTTAATAACGGGCATCATATTGAAATCTTAATCTCGAAGGGGAAATAGAAAATTATATTGTACCCGTATCAGATTAGGACTAAGAATTAAATATTCGCTCGAGTCAATCGCTGCTACTTTGATACCTGGTGGATTTTATTGAGGTTTCGTACGGCGTGTTTCGTTAGTAAGTTTCTGTCGTGCGCTTCGACTGGATTTATTATATTTCAGCGTCATTTAATCGTAATTAACTTTATTTATTCACATAGCGTTATAGAAATATTGCTGATGAAAATTTATGCCTTTCACACAAGAGGAAAATTATTATACACAAACACCTTACAATATTTTTATTGCAAGTAATGAATACATATTTAATATACGTTCATTATAAACTAATTGCACAGTGATACGAATGCATTCAAGTAAAATGAATATAGAAACAACGTCTGAATAACCATGTCACTAAAGTAATGTTTTTTCGTCAGGGTCTTATTCAAGGTTTAGATCATCCATCCCCGAAATTTTTTGAGTAGTTAATTTTTCCGTCTAAAATTTCCACATAAATATTTTTGAATATTTACTATTGAAATATATGCAAGTGAATATGTTTTAATGCTATACCAAATGTCCAATAAATATGTCAAGAGATTTTTGAGAAAAACGCCTGTGATGGATTGATGGACATGCTAAAGACTTTATAATATTTCCATTTTTCCTTTTGAGATACGAAAAGTTGAAAAAAGTTCAGACTTTTTATTTTGTACAGGTAAAAGACGAATTTTACTTAGAAAGTAAACTGGTGCTCACTTCTTGATCCTGTAATTATTAATAAAACAATAAAATATAAAGACTATTCATAAAAGCTCCCTCTTGCTGTCACATATTTTTTTCCTGGATACGGCCTTGTTTTCAACTAAAAAATATTAGAAAAACATATGCAAACTCCAACTACCTTGCAAGAAATACATCTATCAAAGGAAAAATTTTGAAAGATGTGCTTTCATAAGTACATTTTTTGATTTCCTAAAAATATAATTAGGTTAATTTGTTACATTTCTGTCAAACCCTTTTACTAAAATAATCATAATAATTTTAAAACATGATTATATATACATACACACATAATGTATATATATATATATATATATATATATATATACATGTATTTTTTTCTGAAAGTTCTTAATTATGAAGTAAAATTTACGATAAAAAATGAAATTTAAAAAGTCACAAACTCTCTTCAAATATAAAGCAATAGTTTAAAAATCTCAAAAAAATTTACAGATTAGCAATTTTTATTAGCTATATTTTAGACATATAGCATGAATTTTTAGTTATTTTTTTATTTCCAACTACAACCGTAATAAGCGTGAATATTTTTTCTTGATTTGGAGGCAGCGGTCAGTTATTTCGCTGCTTTTTTTACCTTCTTTCCGATATTTTTTTTATATTTAAAACTTTCTGAGACATGGCTAAAACATTTGCTCCATGTCTATCATTTTTTGGAGGTTGTAATTTGAGCTAATCTATTATTAAATAAATGACGAAAGCCTTATAAAAGAAAGAAGCACACATAAGTTTCACAAAGCAAAAACCTCTGTCGGGTAAGGAATATAAGCAGAATAATTCTAACGTAATATATTTTATAAGCATACCGTGTACAAAACTTACGAAGCTTTATGCGCTCAAACATTTTAATAAGTGTAAGTAAACGCAAGGAATATGACTGCGCAGCTTTCAGAGTTAAAAGTTTATTTTCCACGTCGAATGCGCGTTCACGTTGTCAAGTGCTCACATGCCGATGTTAGCGTTCCGCTAAAAGCTTTTGTAATCTCAATTTGAGCCTCGGCCTCGAAACTTTTACTGCGCGCACCCACTGTCCACTAAGTACGTTATCGGAAGGGTTAACGTTTTATACGTTTCCGTGAACGGATACGTTCGCTGCGAATTTGAATACTTTCTGAATGTAGGTACGTTAGTTTTAATTAAATTTGGACTATTTCAGTTACAGTGAACCCTAAAAGTTGTGACACTACTAGAGTGTGTTAGAGGTAAGTGTAAAATGGGGGTTTGCACTTAAAGTTTGTTCGACGTTTGGTGGATTTTATTTGATATTAATAAAAATAATAAAAATGAAATATTGTTATTCGTTTCGAATAACATAATTTCTTAAATTTCATTTCGGTATTTTTTTCTTAAATGGTTCGGCGTTTTTTTCATGTTATAATTAAAAATTAAAAATACCTCTTCTTTTCGTAACTGATTTCAAATATAATTTTATTTTCTTCAACATCTATTTCATTAGTTTTATTTAGATAGCTATTTTTTAATTTTGCCAAACATTACTTTATAATTTAAAGGGAAAATATTTGTAATTAAAGTGTTCCGCTAGGCACTTAAGGTTTAAAGAGATATATAAGGTCTTTCAATAGCGTACATATATTTTACAATATTATCCATGATCGTATCCTATATTTATATAACATTGCATTTACTATTGCAACCTGATATATTTCAATAATTTTACAGAGCAACGCCATGCATATCGCGCACGTATATAAATTTATTATAAAGTTAACACAGACTTTAAAATTAGTGATGAATATAAGTACTCTTTTAAATTTATTCACATGTTTACGCTTCTCCTTCATATATTAAAGTGCAAATTTCAGTGTAAATCATCTTATTCAGAGATTTAAATAATTATCTCTCATGAGCTTAGGTTACGCTCTGAAATCTTATTAACTCTACTTATTTACTGTCCAAGTAGAAAAACCTTCGAATCAACTTAATGCTGACACCAAAAATTTGCCTAGTAATTTTCTTGTATTAATATTTTTTAGGATCTAGTGGAAAAGTTTAACCTTTTCTAAATCGCACATAAGGTCTTGTTCTTTCATTATTATATTATAGCTTATATTTTATATTTTTATTACCTTATATTGTAAGGATACCTATTGTTTTTAATATTTACAAAATTATCACTACATTTTCTAAATTTATTTTTATGATTGATTGGCCGAAATCGCCGCTGCAACAATAAGTTCGCCATACGTATTTTAAAAATATTTATAAAAAAAATATTAATATGAAACATCGGTCGCATTAAATTTTAAATAAAAACTTCCCTTCGTTACGTATCTGCACTATTTTTGGTATAAAATTGTTGGTGTTTCTAATTTTTCATCTACATCTTCTTTCGTTTTTGTAAAATTGTTGCATGTATGCTGTGCTCTTATATACACCGTTTAGTCGAAGCATTACATATATAGCCGTTATAAAGGGGGTAAATTATATTTAGAATCGGTAAGTGTTTTAGGGGTACAATTTCCACCAGTAAATCTAAAATTACTACCATCGTATTCAATTGGCTTCACGCCAATTGAATACGATTCATTTTGATTCAAAAATTTATTGTCGTAGAAAAGTTAAAGTTTTTAATTAAATTCATGTATCGTACACATGCGAGCTATGGCCAATATTTTATAGAAATCATGTGCATAGGTTCTAGTTGGGACGTGATGAGAAAAACAATACGCCAAGTTCTATCTTGCTACTATAAGCGAAAGTGCTAGGAAAATTTGGGATCACTTCACTAGAAAATTTAAAAAAATGCTATTCGCATTGCAACTCTCGATACTATCCAGGTTCCACGACTTCAAATTGCATTTAGTAATACTTTATTTCATTATCACAGTTAAAGATTCATTTAATCTTAACTATAATAATTCAATAGACTTTATATGATACTGATATTTTTAAAAGTGGTATTTCGTTTTGTTTTGTTGTTACCGGTCAAATTAGTATCATATATACTATATGGTAAATATTTTCTATTTCTAAAGATTATACAAGGTACACATATTTATGAAAAGTAAATGAACATAATTACGTTACTTCTACAAAACTACTTTCTTCGCGTGACTAATCAAATTTACTGGTTACAAAGAAATTTATCCAAAAAAATCTGTAACGACCAAGTTGATAAGTGAACTCTGTTTTCAAGGTTCTGATTAACTATTAAAATCTCATTAGAGTAGTTTTATAACATAGGAAAGAAATAAACTACTCGGAATTTTGAAATTACTGTTTCTTACGTAAGGCGAGATAAAGAAATTATTTTTGACTGCAATACGTAAGCTCAAATCTTAACCTCAATCTTTGGACAAATCGTCACGAATAGGTCCAGTTCAAATCCATAAAAAAAATATTGATTCTTTATCATGACTGCGTTGCTAATATATTGCAAATTTAAAATATTTTTTAAAACGTGTTTAAAAAATTTTTCGGCGGGAAATATTTTGCTTGTTAACAATTTTTTTTTACTTCATATTCACACACAAAACATTCTAAGACATTAAGCTTAAATAAGTAAATTTGATTATTAAATATGGAAATGGCTATTCTATATTTACGCCAACTTTAAATGTTGAGTATTATTTATTCACTAAACTTCAATAAATAATTTTTTTCTTTTAACTAGTCTCATTTTTCAAAACATAGAAAATACGTATAGAACCCTTGTTAAGTGTATTACCAAAATTATTTTACTAAATTAATGTATTTTAAATAACATTAGTTCTTAATTAGTTAACCCAATATATAATAAAGCCTAAAAAATTATTTATTAATTATTTATTACTTTTCCAAAAACATACTTATAATTTAAAGCAATATGTTATTGTGGAATGATTAAAGGGTTAGTTACATCCATTTTTCATAATATGTCATCAGATTGTGTTAAAACTTGAATATTTCAAAATGTGTTTTCTAACGTGTGATGTTATATTTTGAAGTAAAATTTTTACGATGAAGTGTAAACCGGTTCAAATGGCATAGCAAAACAAAATAAACGAGAATAATGCGGCCGGAGTTGCCAGGCGTGCTATTCCACATTTAAACTAATTTAATCATTTCAGGGCTATGATAATACGAAAAGAATAAATAAAACAATTATGTGCCAAATACATTTCTTTCAGTTTTTCACCTCCAATTTTAACAAAATAAATTTATTTATTATTTAAAGTCATTCACTGTAAGTAGATGTACCAATCCGCTAAAACACGTTTCTATTAACTGTTGCTGGAGCTTTGCTTGTGTAAACTTCACTAGTATTAAGGTGGCTGTAGGGTTCCATGGAATAAGCTGGGATAATTTTTTAAATTATTTTTTGTCAATTTGTACAGTTTTATAAATCGATTAAAATTATGAAATGTTGAATATTATGTATTTTATTAAATTCAATTATGTATAAAATATATCTATGTTACCACAACTAATTTTAAAATCAATATAAATGTAGTTAACAATATTGAAGAAATTACATTGCATTTATTCTGTAAATTTACCTATTTATTTCGCATTTAATGTGAAAACGGACTTCATGAAAGCCTTGTGTCGTGAAGGACTACAAAATACTGTGAGTAAAATTACAATAAAAAATTCAAATAATAGAAAAAGAAATGAAAATATAAAACAAATAACGAATAACAAGTAAATAATATAAATATACTAATAAGAATGAAGAAGGGCGACAAAATTTAAGAGAACAAACCAAAGACGAAATGGTGGGAAGTTAGGAATAGGATAATGAGTTTACTGTGATATTATTAGTTATAAATGCTTGGAAAATAAATAGAGTTTACATAACATATTTTATTTTCACATTCAAGGACAATTAAGAAGAATTAATTAACACGTCAATCGCAATACATCCTGACCAAATCGAGAGGGCGGGCGGACGCTCGTGTCGGTGACGCGTCACGTCGCCGTCGCCGGTCTGGGCGGCGCAATTTGCGCCAATTGTGGTCGCGAGCGTGACTCGGCGAGTTCGGTAGCGCGTCGCGGACAAAAATTTCAAAACTACACAAATTACATTTGCCTATCCAGCTAAAGTTTTCGACCGAGATAAATTTAATACGAGGCCGGGTTGAGCCGGAAAGCTGGTGCGCGGGAATTTTCAGAAGGCGACAAAAGGGGCGACTTAAAGCTTTTTCGTGGACGGAAGTTCCGTTTGTTGTGTTCAAGAGCGAATGGGGGTATCGCAGCGGAGCAATGTATTTTAAGTTGTGTCTTGTTTGAATTTATTTGGACATTTTTATTTTCATGGAAATTGATACACATGGTCTTAGTTTTAGAGTAGGTGACTTTTTTTGTAACAGAAAAAACACGTCATGTTAAATTGTATAAAGATTTTTAATAACTCTTTATAACTTATATTTTACTACATTCAAATCAACTTAAAAATAGATGTTCCGTTGCCCTATAGTTTTTAAAAAAAGTGTATATTTCTGACACCCCTATAACTATTTTAGACCTGCCTATAATATATTTTCGAGTCCTTTAAAACGATGCACCATATTATATACGAGATAAAAAAATTATGTTGTGAGTATTTCCTCCTAAAACTTTGACAAGAATGTTTCTAAATGTAAGCTATCGAGGTATGTATAGGTTAATGTGTTTTATTATTAAATCAAATTTGAAGTTCTGAGAAAAACGGTTTTCTGAAAAACAGTGACAGACATGTAAGCGATTTTATATGGGTTCTGTTTTTTTCAGGTAGGTGACTCTAAAAAGAATGAGTTATTTTACTTTTCTGTTAGTAAGTATAGCGCATTTTGATCTTTTTTGCGATGTCGCGAATAAGAAATTTTTCTAAAATAATTCTAAGGAGAAACTTTAAGGTTTGAAGTCACAAGACATTGCATTCCCTTTACGAAAATTATATTATTTTTCTGTGTTTTTAATTATTAAGCAATTTCAATTATATTCATTTATTTTCAGCATAAAAATGTTATTAATTAATGCCTTCATCGTATTTAGTTACTCTTTTTTGTTAGTAAATATTGCACACTGTTGTCTTTTTTGACATGTTGCGAAAAATTAATATTTCTTAAAATATATAAGTCATAGGTATAGCTAAAGTTTTGAAGTCAGAAAAACAATGTATCCAAAAATGTTTTTTATATTTTTAATTATCAAGCAATTTCAATTAAATTTATTCATTTTCAGCAAAAAGTTGCTGTTGATAAATGCCTTTAATGCCCTTTTTAATTGTTCTTAAAAGTGTCAGAGTAAAATAAACAATATCTTTATTGTATATATCTATGACTTATACAAAAACATATTCGCATTTTATTTATAATGAATAATTAGTTGTCAGTCATTAAAAATATCTGTTACTACTATTATTTGCGGTGACTTTCAAATTATTAGTATTAGTAAATTAATTAAAAAATATTTTCGGTTCGCTCAGTATTATTGCGGTTATGTTTGTCTTCTGGGCAATTTGTATCACATCTGAGTTATAAAATTCATTATCATATTTTCAGGAGTATATGTGATTTATATTATTGCTTATTATTTTAAAACTGGCGTGAGAAATGTTGGTTTCAAAATAACATTTATATTATGTTTGTCTCTTAGTATTATATGCATATAGTACGATTTTCAATAGCGTTGTTCGAGCTTTGTTTACTTTAATATGATTTGTAAATAATTAAACATAAATTAGTGAAACAATATGACTGACTCTTATCCAATAAATATTGTTTATAAACTTCTCATAAATTTGAATAACGAGGTAGACTTGTTAATTTTAATAGGAGTCCATTTCAACCTGTATGCATAAAACTGCATTTTTTTATAGGCTACAATTTTCAATTGATTTCTCTCAATTTTTCTACACTTCAGAAGTAAAATATATACAATAGGAATTATGAAATATCCTAGCAACACATCTCAAGGAAATACCATCCCTTTTTCAATCCATATAAAATAATGCACTGAGCGCTGACCAAGTAGTAGATGAAATAAATACTTGGGAATATTTTACCTGTAATTAATTGTATGTTGTTTGAATAGACATACAATATATTACCATAACACAGATTTTTTATGACGTTAGTCATAAAAACAACCTTTTATTTCACTTTTCATAAATGTGTATTTCTTAACATTATTATTCCTATATTTTAATGCACACCTCGTGTCCACGCAGAAGAAAGCGAGGATGAGCAATAAAAATGCGAATAGACCAGCTGAAATGCATTACCATTTTAAATGTACAATCGTAGCTAAAAGTTCAACTCAACTTGTAAAATTGGTGTAAAGTACCCAATAATGTAATCTTACCTCAAATTGTTACTTAACCGAAATCTGTAGTACAATTTTACAAATGTTAAAAGAATTATTAAACATGTGGACAAAACATAGAATATTTGGTTCTTTTAAATATTTGCTTTTTGGCTTCACTACTTATTGCGCCAATAAGTTACTGAATAGAATTTTTGTATGTAAGCAGTTTTATTGTATAAACTGTTTCTCATCCAAAAATGACGTAAGGTTAATTAAGTAAAATTCAGCGCGAATCAATCATGTACCTCCAGTAAACATTTTTAAGTTTATAAAATATATAGGATATATAATCGCTTAAATATACCGCATGAAATACTATCAGATATTTGACTGAAACGGGACTGTAAGTGCTGGTAAAAAAGAACAACCCCTGTATTTTTCACGGAAATCATTAATCTAGAGACGAGCCAATTAAATAAGAATATATCATATTAGTTTATTCATTGTCATTTGTAACATGTAATTTTGAAAAAAATGGAAAGATATAAGTGAAATAAAACCTATTTTAAAATACTATCTTCATGAAATGCCTAACAAAAAAAATCAGTAAACACAATAATTAAAAGTTTGTAAAAAGTTCAAGCAAGTAATTTTAAAATGTAAGGATTTTACGAAGAGATTATTCCGGAAGACAGCATTTTGCAGAAATACAATATCCTTATGAGGCAATCATTATAAATACCTCTCTCTCTCTCTTTATATATATATATATATATATATATATATATATATATATATACACGGAAATAGAAAGAAGAAAGCTAAAGTATGTCAAAGAATTTGATCAACCGTTTCAAATTTTCGATTCGGCAATTTCCTCTTCATCTCCACGTAGATACATACGAATAATTCATAACGTGTTCTCAACCGTACAGATTTAGAGAGTAACGGACCTTTGATGTTACACCTTTGATTTTACAGATGTTTCCACACTGTAAACAGCGGTTAAGCCGACCGACAAACGTAGGATGTAAATATTATTCCTATCCCGCTTATCCAACCCCACTCAGACCTCGGATTGGATTTCGGACAATACGTATCTGATTGAGTATTTGTTTTCATCTGTTTGTGCATATCCTTAAAATAAATTGGAAAAGAAATTGGCGCGAGTTTGCTATTGGTAATTTTGTTTGCCTGAAAACGATCGTTCGTTTAATCGTGCTTGGGTGATATTGACGGCGCTATATAGAGATAACGCTGGGGCATGAATTTATGGGGGTATGATTAGATGTTTTAAATAGGTGACATACTTTTGTCAGCAAAAGAAGTAATAAAGAAATACATTTTTAAATTTGATAAACTGGGACATGTAAGCTTCCCTAATTGGTTTTCTATAACACTTTATTAAAAGAAAAAATGACCCTTTCGACATGAATAGACGAAAAGTTTGGGCACGACTTCTTTTAACCTGCGTTCTCTTTTATCACACTAAACGTTTATTTACGTTTATTATAAATTCATAACCTTCTTTCTTCTATTCGTTTATTAATATATTCTAACGCGTTGCGAAAATCCGCAGATTTCGACCCAGTTTTTCTGTTTCGAAATATTTTCATTCGTCCTTAAAAATATTTCAAATAGTGCTAAAGATCTATTAGTTCTAAAGTAAATATTTTCACTTTCTTCTTAGGCTTCCTTAACTAAACAACATAAACGAAAACCCTCATATTTTCTTTTCAATTTTGGACTTACGTAAATGAAATTTCACTTACCTCAATTAGTGTGTAGTAAAATATTGCGTTTATTTTATATATTATTGGGAGTAAAACAATTTTTTTATTTTTTATTAATTTGTATTATAATTTTTCATTAATGTTTGACGGAAAAATAACACATAATATATATATATATATATATATATATATATATATATATATATATATATATATATCACTTTTCTCTATAGAAATAGATGAATTCATGAATAAATATGTACTTTATAGAAGCACTTATAAATTTATAAATTCATTGAACTGGATCGATGTTGAAAATAATTGATTTGATGGTGCAATAATAATTTTATAAATGGATGAAAAGTTTCGTTATAAACGATTTGGTGAATCAAAGGAAAGAAGGAAGACTTAAAAACATATTACTTTTAATAAGGGTTTAAAAGCTTATGAAAAGGTAAAAAATATTAAATACAAGTAGGAATCGCTTTATTCAAGACACATATAAAAGTTTAAATATTTAGGATTGTGTAGTGTTTTTAACAAACTAGTTTTATATATTATCGTGTTGCTATTCTTCTGGTAATATATTTATATTCTTAACATGCATAAGATAATATGGTTAATTTTTCAAAAATTATGTATACATATACGGTACCAATTTATTTATAATTTCAATATCACTTTCTGACACACATTTTCAGGACATATGGAGGAATAGGTTTTACTTTAACATTCTCACCACCATATTATATTAAATTCTGAAAATAGTTTTCAAATTATTATACCTCACGCTTTTGAATTGGCAACTCACACTACTGAAAGCAAACACTTTTTTTCATAACTACGTTATCCCCCTTAAACTTCCCAGAAAATTATTTATTACATTTATACTATTGTAAAATATATCGCTTAAAAGCGCCATTACTATGACATATTACAACCTTCTGTATAAAATGGTTTCGAAAGACAAGAAAACTAGTTTTGACAAATGAGCTGATGATGTATGCATGAGTGATCCCATAGAGTTTTCATCTTTTCCTTCTTTTGAGATACAGAAACCTATAAAATTAAAAAAAGTGTAAATCACAAAGGAGTTACATAAAATTTAATACTTTCCATTCGTATGGAGAGTTAGCATTTAAGTCTACAGAAAAGTTTAATAAATTAGAGTTTTAAACTATATATAAATGTTGATATAATTTTATGTACTAACACTATGTAGTTATATTGACTAGTGTATCTACGATTACATATATTATTGCAAATTAAATGAGATTAGTTTGTACTGAAGTATTTAACTGAAGTATTAAATTCTATTAATAAGTTTGCACTGTAGTATTAAATTCCGTTACCTTTATTTTCTTAACATACAAGGATAAAAAGTGGGAAGAGTTTTATATTACAAGGCAATGTAAAACTCTTCTCACTAAAAATCTCTTCAGTTACATCCAATCCTATCATAAATATCAGTGTCATTATTTCAGATTGGGAAACAATTT
Organism: Druceiella hillmani; assembly: GCA_039881145.1. Taxonomy (NCBI): domain Eukaryota; kingdom Metazoa; phylum Arthropoda; class Insecta; order Lepidoptera; family Hepialidae; genus Druceiella; species Druceiella hillmani. The sequence continues at coordinate 33,511,508 of JAYKKI010000014.1, read as the reverse complement.
CACACGTTTAAAAAATTGCAGTTGAAATTCTATTAAAAAAGTTCAATGAAATTTATTTTCAATGGTCTTTTTTGATAATAGTCTCTTAAATCAAAGTCTCAAAAATCAGTTATGTTAACCGAGCAGCAATAATTTCCATAAGTAACATCTTGATAGTTTCCTTTCAGTCTTGATAGCTTGGGTCTTAATACCGCTTTTCCATCACACACTTTTACATAGGTGGGACAAGTAACAATGACAAGGTGACTAATTTGGTGAAACATGACATAAAATGGTTACCCACGTGATATACACAAAATTATTTTAAATCTTTCACTGCGAAAAGATTACTGTGACGAGGACATTCATACATGTCGAGCACATGTAACTGTGATTTTATTATCGATCGCATAAAACAAATATTGCATAATATCACAAAACTCCACTTGTCATATGTTGCATGATCAAAAAAATAACATATTAATACAAGCAAGATATGATATCCACAAACATCTTGGTGGCGATCGCTTTTATTTGATGGAATGTTTGTGGTGACAGTAGTGATGTGGGTTTTGTATTGGAAAATATTGCTTAGAGGATGCGAAAAAAATAAAAAAATATTAACATAGCTTTAAAAATGTAATTTTGCTTCTAAAATAAGAAATTGCATTTAAATGTGGCGATTGTAAGCTAGAAAATCATTTCAGCTGTAACTGAAGAAAATTTGGAAAAGTATTAATCTTCAAATAGCAACGAATTAAGCACAGATATATACAAGAGATTTTGATGTGAGCAAAGAATGAGTAATTGTAACAATTCGCGAACGTTTCAGAATGCACAAAAAAGCGCTGGTCTGGTCACGGAAATGATTGTTTACAGTCGCCAGAATTTCTGAGTACGGGGTAAGTTAAGGAATTATTTCTAAAATGGTGGCCAATAGTGAAACCTATATAATAGAATAGTGTTTTAAAAGTAAATAAGAATAACTTCGTCGTGTAAATATTAATAAATGTGAACATTTAAAGATTACGAACTTTGCAAAAATATTAAACATTTAAAAAATTATATTTTGACCGCGTAATATTATGCCTATTTGTGAGAATCACCTATTTGTTTTAAAATCCGTATCTCATTCCATATGGAATCAAGCAGTGGCCTATATAGAAATTTGAAAAAAAATTAAGAGAGCGAAGGTATTCAAACATCGAAGAAATGGCTTTGGCCATATATCAGCATTTTGATGGCAATCCAAAAGAATATGTTTATATTGATTAGGATAAAAAATATAAAAAGAACCACATACACCTATATTTTGTAATTGAATATATTACAGCCGCATTTCGTAAATGAATAAAGGCTGTGAAAAACAAATATGATGAGAAAGAGCTATAACAGAAAAAAAATTGAAGACCAAGGTATTGCAAAAAAAATTCTAATTAGCTAATAAATTTCTGAATAGCTTTAATTATATATTTATTATATGTTTAGTGTATTAAGGTTGTTTCAGGTATTTTAAAAATGGATCTTGATCATTTTTGAAATATTTTCTATGGGAGTAAGAACAAAGTAAGCGATTAAAATGACTTGATCTAACGCTTTAGTTTTTAAAATATACAAGCGAAAAGTTTAACACTTAATTTAGAATTAAATATAATATAAAATAACATATCAGCAGCGCATAACGGTTTGACGGAGCAATTAAGGTGTGTAGCTACCAAGCTTGACTTGTATTTGGATCAGAGTACCCTTTCTTTTTTCAATTATTTAAAGATAATTGTTACCATTAATTATTTAAAGTGTTTAAGGCGACCTTTCGGGTACACACATTTTATTAAATATTTATATTATATCCCATAGTCTCCTATGCAATAATTAGTATGTAATTTTTTTTGTTAATAAAAAATTATGCAACTCTCCAATAATTATGTGTTTCAATTATTAACATATAACTATAAATAAATTTCTTTTAAACGTAAATATAAAAAATCTTTGACTCGTTTCGTAATAGGAATATTTTGATGTAATTTCTAATATTCCAATCCTTCAATTACATCCGTGAAAAATAAAATATTTAATCCCACATACGATATATAAGAAAGTATTTAATAAAATGAGAAATATTTGTTCCTAATTTTCATGTAGGTATTCATGGAATTCGGCTAAGTTTTCCTATAAAATAATATTACAGTGCTTCTTAAACTGATAGAACTAAGGTGACGTAATATAAGTCTTGACGAAATTGCAAGAGTTTCCATTCGGTCAAACCTAAAAAGATATGGTAGTAGAAGCAATCAATGATATCTAAAATATATAGAAAAACCCTATTTTTGTAGTTTGATGAAGAGGAAAAGCAACATATGTTTTTCGAAAAAAAGATTAAATTAATATTAAAAAGCATTACTGTTCCTCTAAGCAGATCTGAAATATGCACGAATAACAAAATAATTTCTTTTAACGTCCTTTGTGATTTATTTATTTGATATTTACTTAGAAGTATTTTTACTTTGTTCTGATTTTAGTAACTTTTTAAAAAAATAGTCGTTATATCCGCAGAAATGCATGAAATAAGTTTCCTAATATTCAATCTATTCAACAAGAATGTGATCGTTATTATTCAGAAGAAATAAATCAGACATTTTATTTATATGTTTTATTGAAGTACATGGTATTTAATATTGCGCAATTAATACTTTGTTCAATCGCCATCATTACTTTTTCAGCATACTCCAATGGTAAAGATTACCATACCTTTTTAATTTATTAAGAGGATTGGTTTTCTGTGCACTTGCTTTCTTCTAAGCTGCATTTTGATGTAGGATTACATATTTTCTATAGGATTTGCATTTGTAGACATCGGCGGCCTCTTCATGTTTGTAATGTTATTTTGCGCTTTCTGCGCACTGCACAGTTTACTATGACATTTTAATTCATTGTCTTCTTGCAGCAACCAGGCTGTTGAGTCTGACCCAAAAAAAATTTTTACAGACCTCATTAAGCACTTTTTATAATTATTTTGCATATTTATGTTATAATTATCATCCAGCATTCAAAATACCGATAAACATAAAAAGGCTAAGAAATCCAAGTTTGGAGAAGCATCCCCAAACATGGTCTTTTATAGGTTCCACTGTACGTTGAATCAACTTATTATACTTACTTGTCCAAGCTTTTGATAGAGCAGACCATGCCCAGAAAGAAGATTCATCTGTGAAAATAACATTGGCCTAATCTCGGTCCAAATTTTCCTTTGCCCAGTTGAGTCGTTTTTGAACGTGTTTTTCAGATAATAAGGGTTGCTTCATTGCAGCCTAAAAGATACATAGTTTTCATGTAGGCGATTTTGTATTGTATTTAGGGATGTATCTATTCCCTTCTGACGTAATTTTGATTGGACAGAACGTAGTAAAAGACATGGAGTATCTCGAAAAAGACGGGGTCGCTATATCCTGCTCTTTAGTTGTCACTTAGCTTCATTCCCTCTCTGGCAGGTCGTCTACCTATTCTCTAAATATTTTTTCAGCCATTCCTTGCCGAAATTTTAAATGTATTTTGCAACCGATTTATATAATTGTTCCGATCCTTTTGCGTGTTGAACAAGAAACACTGCTTCTTACCGTTTCAAGTATTTTTCACTCATTGTAACAATAAACAATTCACTAGAATTAATTATGCTAAACATCGGTAGAAGTTATATTGCGTAATAAGGCATAAATCAAATATTATTATAAAAGAGACAGATGGCACTGTGGGTTTTATTTCTGAATAATAGCGGTCACGTACTTATTGAATAGTCTGTAAGTATGTAAGCAATAAATTCTTACGTTGCAATATAGAACTTTGAGTGAAAAAGTTGCACAATTTTACTCTAATCGTCCATAATATAATATGTAGCGCAGATTTCAAAATTATCTTCTATCTTATTGATTTACTTTACCCTTTAATAACGTTTAAATGAAAAAAACGAGATCTTTCTGAAACGCCAATTATTTGGGATAAACAAACAACCGAAAATTATTATGAAGACTGCTACTTTATCACATAAACCAGGGAAGTAAAAAAATAGATCAAAAGCAATACATATAATCTGTGTTTCCTTCTGTATTTCTTTCTATTTCTCTCCATAGAAAAGACTCCCGTGCCCTTAACCAGTTTACGAGAACTTTTTCCATTGACAACTGATGACGTCGACGATGAAGAAAAATTTTTTCAGTAGAAAAAGTGGAATGACAAGATTCGGGGTGATCCATAACTTTAATATACGTTAAAATTCTTGATTCTACATAAATGTGTTACAAGAAAATATAATTAGTTTTTTATAAACTCGGGTTTCTTATGAAGAACATATCAAGAACTAAAAGCAAGTATTTAATACTTAGTATTTACTAAATATTAAATATTTTATTATAGTAGCATGTGTGCATTATTTCAATAATTAATAAAGAAGTAAATAATCAATCAAGAAAGAGCAGACTAAATGGCAAATTTTCTTCAAAATATTCATTTTCCCGCATATAAAAAAAATTGGATTTGTGAAGAAAACTTTTTTTTACTATTTAGTTATGCAAAAAATATATACTTATTTAATGACATACAACTAATTATGGAAAGCATCAGCTTTGACTTCAAAACAAATGTAAAATATCAGCATTTCGAAAATCATACAAAATTGTTTTTAGAAGTTTTCAAGAAATTTCAGGGTATCTAGCTCCTGGCAGAGCTTACAAAAATTTTATACGAGAGGAAAAATTTAGATTTCAGATTAACATTAAAATAGATTTCCTATGATCGCATTTTGACTTTTTACTCCATGAATCATTTCGTGGTTAATGATGAATAGAGGAAATATTTCTCAATAAAAAGGAATGTGACAATATTATTAAGGCTATGAGAGCTTGCTACTATGAAATATATTTTATGGGTTTAGGTAAAACTTTAGTTAAAAAAATATTGTTCCTTGATAATAATTGTTCGAATATTCGTTTGCATCAAAATTAATTTTAAAATATTGGTTTTTAAATATCAATTAAATCTATTGGACATTTGAAATTTTTAGTTTCATTTGAGTATATATTCTTTTGTGTTATTATTTTATAAATTTTTATAATATCAAAACTTTATATATTCGTATAAGACTACACTGGATCTATATAAATACTTATTAACTAAATAGCAGCTTTTATTAATGTTATTGACGAAGCCTAAAACTATATATTTTTTTATAAAATGTTATTCCTTTCTAGTGTGTACAATGAGATTATATTTTCTTCACCAGTTTTCTTATCAAATTTTAATTTAAATTTTATTTACAAAGTGAACCCCAGAACAAACAGCGTTAAAGTATCATATTATTACCTTACTTTGATAAATATATTTCGTACTGTTTAAAATTTACAATCACAATAAACTAATCTTAATATTAACTGCAACGTTCTTGTCGAAATTAAAATTTAAAATTAAAATACGTAACCCGCCCACGGTTCTCGTTCACAACGACGACCTTTTTCAAAAATTAATTTATCAACGTACTAAATTAAGTTAATGGGAAATAAGCCGCGCGAATGGAAAAGCTAACCAAGACCCGCAGGGAGTTAAACTGGCCACACAAGGCACTTAGCCAATTATCTCGGTCGCGAACTGATCAATAAAGACCACTACTTAATAAAGCGCTTCTCGCAAACAACAATTTATGCTATTAGGCCGTCAGCAATCTGAAAGATTCAGATCCATCCCAACGGAGAACGTTGACCGCGACATCTCGATAAAAATTTCAACATAAATCTGACAGCCATTTTGGAAACACTATATAGGCCAATGGGATTTAGGCACTCGATATTTTTATATTACAATGACAGTAACGAGGCTCGGAATTTGAAAACAAGAGTGCCCGCATTGCTGTTCCGCGGTAATAGCGATATTAAATTCGAGATGGAGCACTATGAGGGAGTTATGCGTTTTAAAAATAAAATTGTAGGGCGTACGTATGCATATTTAAGCGGAGTATTATACGTATGATGGGCTTGTTTGCGGAACTGTATCTGGTCATCTCATTTTATTTGTAAAAGGTTTAAATACTGTATTCAGGGGATATGTGCGAGTTAGCGGAGCTTACTGCAAATGTGTGTAAGTAATTTTGTTAATTCATTTGACATACAAGGCTGACTTTACTATTGTTTGTCCCTTTGGAAGGAAGTAGTGTAGCATGTATAAATTAATTTTGAGAAACTTACTACATTTAAAAACATTGGAAAGAAAAAATTAATCAGTGCAAATCAGAAACGTCATATACCTTTAAAATTAATAAATATTAGAAAGTAAAAATTCTGGAAAAATTAAATTCGAAATTGTTTCATGGTATAATAAAAAATTATGTAGTTATGTACTTTCCGGCTATTATTAATTGATTTTGGTGGTCATATTTGCAGAAATGATTATCTCAATATTCCAGTTTATTTTTTATCGAATTTATTATTTTGCTTTCTTAGTTTTGATTTGGATTTAACTCGTAAAATTTTGTGATTTTAGTTAATGTAGTACAAGGAAGGAAATTAAGTACATACTTTATTCTGGTATATCTTATCCATGTTATCAAATGATATTGATTCCAGTATACACTTGCTAAGAAAATAAGGAAATAAAATTCAAAATAAGGTTTAGAATGATTATAAATAACAAAATTTAGAATTATTATAATAATCTTTTAAATGATTATAATAATCTTTTAAATGATTATAATAATCTTTTAAAATTGGGTTATTGTTCGTTTAGAATGATTATAATAATCTTTTAAAACTGGGTTATTGGTCTTTTTAGGAGCATCGACATAAAATTGGTACATAAATTAAAATCTCACCTTGACAACAATTTTAGTTATAGTTTTACAAGACATTTTTTAGGTAAGAGTATTAATTATAAAATTGGTACATAAATTAAAATCTTACATTGACAACAATTTTAGTAATAGTTTTACAAAATACATTTTTTAAGTTAGGTTATTGCTAAGAGAGATTTAGTAGATTTGTGTGATGGATAATTCGAAAATGATTATTATAATAAATTAATGAATATATTAAAATTTAATTACATGTGCAATGCGCAAGGCTTGGCTTCTGTCGAGGGTCTTACGACACATCACGTCTTTTTTTTTGGAATAAATTTATATTGAATTGATGGTATAATTAAACTAAATTGATTATAGAAATCACAGAGCGCATATAATTTTGATGATGGAACAGAGTTTACAATTTCACAAACATAAGAAATTTTAAAGTACGAACATAAGTCATTAGTGGTACGGTTATTTTATGCATTTCCCTCAATATTTAACTACTTTAATTAAGTGTAATTTAATGAAACCAATGTGTTAATGTTATGTGTAAAAAAGGTAAAATGACACATTCAATTAACCAGTGGTACAATGGTTCGAATATGCGATAAAAGTTTACAACATTCTTAATAGCACTTCGGTAGTGATCGGTCAAAATCCCGAACTAAATTCTTTATACATTGATTGAGACTTGGATATAAACAGTAAACGATAAATATTTAGTATTAGTTTCATATTTTACTTTAAATAATTTAGTGCCAATTTCTGTGAAAGCTTTAAATAACCTGACATTTTAAATGTTGCGTGACTAAAATTTACACTCATTACATTTATTACATTTTAACATTACGTTATTAGCATGTGTCAACGCGCAAAGTAGCCATAATGACAAGGGAGTTGTAAAGAATGCTGTACGTAATTATATAACCGCAATCGTTAGTATAATGGCGGTAATTACAACTTGCTGGAATGCATTGACTGGTTGAAAAAAAAAGTTATAAAATGGAGATTATTTTTATTTCTAAGGTTAGTAATCCTACTATTATTTACCTGATTTACCATTTAGCCAGTTGAAACTGAACGAAATTGGAGCTATATTCGAAAAGCGAACAGGTAGCAACCTGCCTTCCAAGAGTGCCGCATAAAAGAAATCCGCCTTTTCAAGAGAGATGGCCGCATAAGTCTATACGGCCAAAGAAGTTTGGAACTACGTAATTTTTTTGCAGTATTGGTCCATATTTTGCTGTCGAGTTAAAATAATTTCTTGATGATATTATGAAAATGTAAATTTTGTTAACACCAAGACTTTTAAAATGGAATATATAATTAAATTATGGCAATGGCTGGTAATTAAATAGCGTTTTTAATATGTTTTCCATTTGTTTGACGTTTCTATTAATCAGAATATTTTACATGTTTTATAAAATTATGTATCCTCAAAGATATTTATTAAATAATGAACATATTGTAAAACAATAATAAAAATGGAACAAAAATACATCGGTTGTAAAAGACACTTTCTAATTTTCATTTTCACAATAAGGATTCTATAGCAATATTTTCTTTTCCAAGAAGTTCTTTGGAATAATTTACCTTTTTAGTTTTTAATTAATTATCTCACCTTTCAAACATAAATCATGTCGGAAATTTCTTTCAGTTTTCCTCGATACATAATTTTTTTATTTCATCACACAATTCCTTAGGCGAAAATGTTTCTAAATAAATCTTTTGTGTGTAATAATTTATTTAGTTCATTTGTGATGCTTAAATAGCACCTTCATTGTACTAATTGTAATTTTTATCTTTTTTTGCTTTTTTATTTAATATATAATTACATTATTACATGTAAAAAAAAATAATTTTTGTAAGTTGTATAAGTTAACACATATAATAAAGGATATTTTTCCGGCTGTTTCTCGTGTCTAGTTTTTTTTAATGCGGTGCCTATGTTTTTTAGCAATGACATTTATACTGAAAATTATCCTTGGCCTCAGTATGAGTTACTTATTTTTAAACATAAACTTAAGTTTTTTAACCATTGTAAAATTTGACATATTCCTTAATTCTTAAACTTGTATAATTAGATTTTAATGCTTAACATTAATAAGTAAATTTCAATTCTTCCAGGAAATATTAAAGTGGACGCCATGATTTTAATCGATTGTACCAGTATATGTAAGAATTCTATTCAAATTGGTTTAATAGGTTTTATGTGATACTTTACTAAACAGATTAACGAGCAAATAAATAAATCAATGACAAAAAAAAGTGTATTTTGCAACACGGGTATTTTACCGTAATAACAAGAGTCTAGATTTAATAGAATTTTAAACATTATTTTTAGTATATATTAATTTAACTATTTCCAACAGATTTCCGTGCCGCTATAAAAAATAGACAAAGCGACCGGTGCATAACTAAACAAAAGTTTTAAAATAAGTTGTTATGGCTTATATCCGACCCAAAACGCGTCTAACAAAGATAGACCCTCTAGGAAACTTGTAACCAACGCAAAACGTGTAAAATAAAGATAGACCCTTTAGTAACTACTATTACAAATATATTAATGGAATGTACTAATATCCTTACTAAATGTTATTCAACTTATGGTAAAATTTTAACAATGATAAAATTTAAAAAAATTGTTATTTTTGATAACTAATTTAATTCAATCGCCTAATTATCGTCCTTTATTTACAGTCCTATTCAGGACGGGGAAAAAATATAATGAAATTTAACATTAAATGTCATGTATTATCCTCGTCTATCATAGATAATACGTCAAATGTCGCTTTGGGGAATTAAATTTGAATAGGTATGACAATAGGTTTGAGAGCGACATACCATTTATTTTATAACTTAATAACTGCAGTTCCAAGCACGCATGTCACAGTTCAATATAATGGCCTACGACCACGTAACCCAGAAATTTTCATCCAACATGAAATAAAAAACGAGTAAGTACGCATTGCCCTGATACTCCGAAAGTACATTGTATATTCTTTACAACAAAAGTTTTAACAAAAGTTTTATGTCCTTTTTAAAAATATATTCAATCGAAGTAATAATATTTCTTTCACATCAAACAGATGTTTTTCGTGCCTACTCCAGTTCTTCAATTAAAAATCTTCCCCGTTGTTTGTTATAATTTATGCAAATGTAATTTAGAATATTTTTTAAATATAAGAACATATACTTAACTCTAAAAAGGTCATGTTCCTACTTTTTTCTAAATGGTGCATAAAGCTTTGCCTGCTCGCTATGTAAAATTTCGTGATATCACATAACCATTGGATACTTCAATAGTATAAACTGATCAAAATACCCACGATTAGATGGCATTCAGATTTTTTATCTCTTGACGCATTAAAATAAATTTAAAATAGCTAATTACAAAATCTTATCGAATCTAATATTATGACCGAAAATATAAACTTCTATTTATTTACTTTAAGGATTGAAGTCAGAGTTTTTACAATCATGACTACGAGGTTTGCATGGAACAAGACAAATTAGGTGGGTCGATTTATAGTCATTGATTACGTCGTTTTTATAGATTTGTAGTTATATGGATATTAAATAATATGTAAACTAGGTCCAAATAAATCTAGAATTATTTCATTATAATATTCAAATATTATAAAGAGTTAAATATTTTGTACGTGTCACCATGTCTTTTATGCTTAAGCTTATTTTTTCCAATACTGCATCATTGCAGTATCCAAAACTGCAGACGAGGTTTAATAAATATTTAAGCATATTTATTTACATTGTTGAAATTAAGTAGTAAAGCTGAATACGGTTAGCGTATTTTGCATTTACGCTTTTTCTTTAAGTCTTAAAACACAATACATTTAGGATAACCTAGATTCAATAATAAAAAGAGTTAAAATATAGTTCTGAAATCCGCAATTGCATTACTTGTTAATGTCACTCCTTACCGAGCCTTTGTCAATGACCAAAACTGTATCTAATTCGACGGGCAAAGTTGAGAAAGATTCACAGGAAGACAAGGGGCTGGAGTGCCTTTCCTAATTTCATATTACATTTGTATGTATATACAATATAACAAATGTATATGTCTTGTCTATGATAATTTTTTAATAAATATTTATAATAAATTCCGATCCGGTGTCTTCATTCATTACCATAATCCTACAATATAAATGTATACTAATTCAGGATTTCACTGAAAAACATTTCGTCGCTTGGCGACTCTGTGGGAAATTCTGTTAACAATGACCATAGCATTTGTGTGCATATTTACATTTTCACTCGTATTTAATCATTCTAAATATCAACCATATTATATATAAGTTATTAAATTCATTTTTTGACCTGATTCCCTTTTGTGTCTTCACGTTTTGTTTACTGATTCAAAGAATATTGGGTTTAATGAATATTGACCTAAAATTGAAATTACATTTTATTATATGATTTTTTTCTAAAGTCGTTATTTAGCTGTTTGCTTAGTAATGGTAGAGGAATTAAATGTCATACATTTTTTCGGCATATAATAACTATTAGACCCTAATTATTTACATGTTTTACTCATTATATGCTATTTTTATGAGTTGCCTTCCATCGAATATTTTATCAATCAAGTATTTGAGTCGGTTTTATTAATGCGTTCAAGTCTTACTATATATTTATATTTTCGTGGAAGATAATGTTGAGAGCAAATGGGGTAAATTTGAAAATTATTAATTTCAGTAAAGTTAAACGTAGACTCGCATATCGCCTATGACTATTATTTATACGACTTAAAAATATATAATTTCAGAAACCTGAACTTAAAACTAATAGGAATTTTTTATACAGAAATTATTTTAAAAAGTTTCAAAATCGAATTTCCGCAGATCCGTGACCATTTTAAAGGCGTTCTTAAATTAATATGTAGATGATCTTGAATAACGTTTCAAAAAGTAGCATAATCTTGTTACACCTTGTCATCAATATAGGTGATTAATATGTTTTGGTAATGCCTCTCACTGCTCAGACAACGAAATAGTGGGACAAATTTTATTCCAGTCTGCTTCTTATTCCTGTTCGTTTTGCACGGGTGTTGAGCTGTTTTTGAATCGCAGTTTACAATGTACAAAAAAACAACAAAACCATTTTTATGATTTCGTGTTTCAAAAGAAAAAAATTGAACCTTATAAGATCAAGCACATGTCTCTCTATCCCTCTATAGAATTTAAAATACAGCATAGTAAAAAAAATGGAAACCCGCGCATATCTCAATAGCTGACACTCAAAATATCCATTTGGAAATTTTACGGGGAGGGAGAGAGGGGGAACTCGAACATTTTTATCTTTTCTTTGTTAAGCCTAGTTATAAGGATCTGGAAACATCTTTTTACAAAATTAGTTTTTTGCATCTTCACGTACCTAATGTAAAAAGTGCAAAAAAAATTGTCACCTCCTCTATTTTTGAGACTACTAAATATGAAATTAGAAAAAAGACAGAGTGCGTTTTTAAACCTGTGAAAAACCTATAGGAGGCAATATATTTACACCGTGAAAAATTAATATTAATAATAAATTTAAAGGAAATACCATGTGCCCTTAAATGTTTATATGCGCTCAATGTGTAATATTTTACTTTTAATTGATTTGTTTTTTTTTTATTTATTACAATTTTTTTTTCTATATATAATCACGATTCTGTTCTACTTTATGCGCACGTATTGCTAGTTTTAAGAGGTTACTTTGATAACAGTAAGTTCGTCATAAATGTTATGAGTTTTTTAGACTCACAAAAGAGTTTTATAAATAAATGATTGATAAAAATATATTTTCATCATTTCACAAAAATTTAATTGATAAATCTTACACCATCTAATACAAATCGTAAATACTAACTACGTGAGAAGATTGTCATATTTTAAAGGTATTTTTAAGAGTTCGTCTGCTATTAACCTATCCCTAACACATCGAATGCGTTATATTGAATTATCGAAAAAAATGTTATGCGATAAATATTAACTTTGGGTCTATAGTAAGATTTTTCGGTAATAATTTTAAAGACCTTTTTTCCCAAAATAATCTTGCAAATAGTACTTTACTGTATTTTAAATGGAATACTTTTTAATTATCTTTTTAAAATATATTAAATTAATCAACTTATACATTTTGGGTGACATAATTTTAAGCATTTCAATTTTTCCTTCTAACATACTATATAATTAATAATTTGAATGGAATACATTTAAGATCTAATTTAACAAAAACTTCGAGGCATAACATTTTTCTAACATCATTTGGAAATATTTCGTTTAAAAGAAGAAAAGAAGGTGTATAAACTTCACGTTTCCTTAATTTCTTTTATGTTTGAATTCAACATGTTCAATTAACATTTAAAATTTTGAAAAATATAAAATTATGTACTTTACATTTCTTAATTTTATGTCCGATGTAATTATCCAAAATGCGGTGAGTTATGGAAATTTTTGCTAAATGTGATTTCATGCGCAATTAACAATCATTAAGAAATTTATGTTATATATCGGTAGGAAAGTTAGATAACAAACCACATTAATGACCAATTCTCTTATAAAAAACTTCTTACTAAGTGAATAAATAATCTTTGTAGTACTTAAAAATTTGCTCAACTTTATTTAAGTTGCTTTTAATGCAATACTTAAATAAAGTTGTAAAAAATACTCAAACAGACATATCCATTAAATTTACCCTACCAGCCAATTCACCGCGACAATTCACTGCTATCATAGTACAAAACAACAAATAAGCGGATATAGTTCAGCCAGATACATAGTCTACTGCCAGCTTCGCATCTACGAAGCTTAATGTAGCACAGTATTTCGTTTTAAATCCGCCTCAAATGGTTGCATTATATGTCTGATACACAATGACAACGGCTCTTTGTTAGTTGCAGGCAGTGAGAAGGGGAAAGAGGGGTAATGCATTGAAGGGTGAATCTGACGGTGATGGCAATGTTTTTCTCTATTAAAAAATCAAGCCCAAGTTATGATTGAATTTATTTTGGTGTTAATAAAGTATGTAACAAAGAAACATTTAAATGTTTGATAAACGATTTATTAAACGAAGGAGACAAAAATTATAAATCTAAACGCGCGGTAACGTGCAGGAAAATTTACAGCCGCCCTGCGCACAACATGTATTATACGAAATATTATGAACCGCTTGTTATACCCTTTAAGTCAAGGCCTTTTACGCACTAGGTTAAAAGGTTACGTGCCTAAGGAAGTGATAAAACACCGCACAGCGTTTAAAATTTCATAAACATAACTTTTATAATTCCTGAGACATAAATCCCTAAATAACATTAATGTCGGCACCGAGCGATTCTCTCATTAAAAAAACGAGCCGCTTCTAGTAGACTTATAAACTTAAATTTTGGTACGTAGCTTGGATTTTACATAGATATGAAAAAAACATTATATTTTTTTACAAAATTAGCATTGCACTTAAGTATATAACATTCAGAATGAAATTTGCTTGTGATATCAATAAAAAATAAAAGCTTAAGTTTAAAGGTATGCATAACCATTTCTAAAAAAATAACGTAACTTTAATACTGGAACTGAATAAAATGTTACTTCAATTTGATGTGAACCACTTGGGAATTGAGAGTTAATTTTATTTAATTTTTAATTTCAGCTAACATGGTTGTTTAAGGAGAACGTGCTCGAGTTTTACATTACTGCGTGATAAGTAGTGCTACAAATTGAGGATTCATATACATCACTGGGACGTGTAACATTAGTTTTTTTTTATAATTTGTATGAAATTTTTAACCCTTTTCTTGTATTCACAAATGAAGTCTTACATTTTCATTTAATTTTGATTAGGTGTGTTTCTGTTTATTTATATTTATTATTAGTGTTATTATTTTTTCCATTAGTGATAATATTATGAGTTTTGAACACATGATTGATACTTATATTTTTTTCTATTTATAATTTTTAATATTGTGTATTAATATTGCATGTCATATTATTTAATTTAATGTGCTTTGTACATATTGGTTGTTTCTCATTATTTTGTTTTACTTAGTGCACTATACAAATGTTTATAATAATAATATGTTCATAATATGTTAATTTAATATGGACCTGTTAGGATACAAATTAACCTAATACCTAAATCTCTTTCATTTTAGCTCACAGTGTTTTTTATGCAATTTGCTATCGTTTTTAAAAAATTTAAAACATAAATGGAAGAAACTTTCTTTATTCCATCGTAGCAAAGTAAAACACTTCAAGCATTTAAACTGAAATGCTATATTGAATAAGAATAAAACACTTCAACCATTTAAAATTGTGCCGTTAATATTGAAATTTAAAAAAATTCTTTTAGCGGATCATCATCGTCAAGAGTTCATTTTGAAGATTCTAAAAACGTGATACTGAAGGACTTATTATGGGACAGGAAAGTCAAAATTATAAATTACGAATAAATTAATAATACAAGACTTATTAAAAATCTCCGTGCGAATGTTTATAATTTCCGGTAGGAAATTTGTTTTGAAAAACTACAGTAATATTGTCAATAAATAATAGGCGTTCGCCAATAAATAACCATATGAGACTAACATCGACAGGTCGGTAGAACTGGGACAACGATGTGCCGCGTATGTGGCGAGGTGAATTACAGTCAACGAGAGAGTAACTCGAACGGGCACGTTCAATTCACTTCGTTGCCAGTGGATATTTCTAAGTGCTCTTTTCGTTTCAGAAATATGGATGATAATTTTATTTCTGGGAAGTATAATGATTTTGTGGTTAGGCTAACAGGTTACTACTTTTGCTTGTGTGCATTTGGAAAGGTGGCTGTTTAGGTACCTAAGATAAAAGATAAGTCTCAAGTTAAACGAATGCTAAATGTGCACTTCGTTTAAAAAAAAATACTCAAAGATTGCTTAAGAAATTTGTAGCTTTTCATTGCATATTTACTTTAAGTCCTAATATACTGTGTAAGTTTTAAAATATAAAAACTTAATAATTGTCAAATAATGGTCATCACTAAAAACACAAAAAAAATTGTTAAAGAAAATTAAATTTCGACTACGTAAAAATTTTAACTTAACATAAAAAAATTTAAACTACTTTCACCTCTAATATATAATACTTGTCACAGTGAAAATAAATGTTATTTTATAGAAATTTGTATCACGTTTCGGAGGCCAGTGAGACTGGTCCAAAATATCAAATAAACGTATTATATAGACCACTACCTGAATTAATAGCGAGACGATATATTGTCTATATACTGTAATGTAGTCTATCGATTTGATATCGCTTTAGTTAGTATTTGCATTTTTTTGAGAATAGAAAAATTATTCTTTACCCCATCACAATATTGATTTCATTAATTTTATCATTACAGAAATAATGTGATCAATTTTGAATTGATGGAATGCTACATGGATAAGATAACCACTGGATGACGCATCAACGCAAAATCTCTAGCCACGCGATGGCACAATTTGTGCCACCGCTCCGGGCGAAGAGTTTACGCGCCTTCAGTAAGAAAACGAACGTCACAGCGAAAGTTTCTCGTAATTTTAAATCAAAATTTAATAAACCATGCTTTGTTGTGCTATAAAATATTACCAAAACACAAGCATTACATCACCACTTGAGAAAAATTTAATAACTTTTCACAAGTAAGTACACTGTAAACTATTATTTAAGCAACTATATCTTCGTATATTATAGTCAGATTGCCGGCAGCGATTCCGCCATATTGTTGAATTTTTCGCGACTAGAGATGCATCGCGCCGTTATCGATAACTAAATCGATACTTTTGTTACTACTTAAAAATCCCAAAAATTATAAATAAGATATTTTTTATTGAATATATTTGGTGTTAATTTAGTAGAAATTCATTATTCAGAATTAAATGAAACTACATGATGTAGAATTATTTCTACCTTCTTTAAGTTCTTTACAAAGATCTTTGCTAACAGCCCACCTGAAGATGATGTAATACAACGATACCTAGGTCGTAGTAAAGAACTTAAAGTAGAAATAATACTACATCACGTACTTTCATTTAATTGTGAAGATATTTTTTAAAAAGTAAAATAAGTTCATTGATTTCTAAACATAAAATATTATATTTTATTTACACTTATAATTTTAGGTTTCCGAACTGCCTGCACTGAAAAGAAAAATGGATACAGGTGGCTGGGCAATGCGGGTCATTATTGTTTATATCTCTGAGTTTTGTATAATCGACAAGAATTGTTGTCCTTTTTTCCCCAGTAAATTTCACAATTCATATTAGCAAGTAATAAATATTTATATATATATATATATATATATATATATATATACATATATATATATATATATATCTATATATATATATATATATACATATATATGCATATATATATATATATATACATATATATATGTGACATTATTTCGTGCAACAGTATATTAAGTTAATATAGTGATTATATTATAATAAAATTCTTCTTTTTAAATAAGGATGTTTTTAATTTGTTAAAACCGTTACTTTGACACATAGAAAATACGTAAGTATCGAGCTATCTACATCTCTGTGATATTCAAAGGGACAAAGCACTGATTGGCTAACGGTGTGATGTGGTACGTTTACCCTAATGAATAGTGGCTAGCTTGGTTTTCATACAACTGTGTTCTTATGCGTTATCCAGTGGTTAACTTATCCATGGAATGCTACATACTAGACATATTGTAAAAAGGTGTTGAATTTGAGAATTTTAAAAAGAATAGACTAATCATTTCAAAACTGCCTTTCCAGTTTTTTGTGCTATCACTTGTTGACGAGTTATAAGTGGTCAAGTTTAACAATTATTTTTTACAAGGATTAATTTTATTTAAATATATTTTTAAAAGGTTAGTAGAAAAAATTAAAGGACATTACTTGATACTATAGACAATTAATAAACTGCATAAGACAATATTTTAAACTCCGTGCAAAATTTCAAAATTGTGGAAAATTTATCGATATTTTTATTTAAAAATTCGATAAAATTATAAAAGAAATTACAGAAAAATCTAGTTCTAATTCTAATGGTGTAGCAGATAAAAATAATACAAATAATATTTCAATAACTACAAGTTGATATTTTTAACTGTTTTTCTGTTGGTTTAAATCAAAAAAATTTTATGAAGTTACTAGTATTTAAATATAACTCCAGTATTTTACAACCGATTACTTCATAACTACGAATTATTATTTCTCAAGAAACTGTAAAAACTTTACTTCTTTTACTCTGTTTTAAATAATAGTTTATCATTTAGATCGTTGAAATAAATCATTTATTTAATATATTTTCTTTTCGTGATGATATCAAATTCTACTTTGTGATCTAAGAATAAATAATTAATATTGAATACGGGAAGAACGAATACATTTTTTCGAAAAATAAATGTTGCATTATATGTATCTTTCTTTATAAAAAGAAATATTGCAAATACCCAATGTCGTTATTTACAAAAGAATTTTCAAAAAATTCATCTAGGAATACTTCAACAAATTGTTTGCAGTATAAATGACGTCACTAAAATATATTTGTTTTAGTCCCATAACATTACATCCATTATAAGTATGTCATGTTAGGAATTTGACAAAAATAAAGAAAAATATATAAAGCTCCATTCATTTTGCAACCCATTTTCAAGTTAATTTCTAATATTAACATAGAATTAGAAATTTATATAAAATAAGATCTAGTGTAAATGACAAAATGAAACAATTAAAACTGAAGTCTAATATAACTATAAAGACAAGCCTGATCTCACCCCACTATCCCCTACTCACAAATCTACGTTCGTATGGTTGTAGATCCAAGTAGAGCTACGTAGGCAAGTTGCTACGCAGCAACGCGCTATCACGGCGGGCAAACCAGAGCCCGTTTTATTAATATTTTTCGAGCGCTCCGCTGCCGCAATACCCGCCGATGTCTTGTTTGTTGCGAGCAAGGCGACACGCGAGGCTTTTACGTGAATCGAAGGCATTTAGGTTTTAATTAACTCGGGTTTAACCGTCGGAGGCAGGTAAGGAGCGCTGTCAGGGCGGAACGATGCCGCAGTCTTAGAGTGCGTATAGTTTAGTTTACCTCTGGTTGGTTGCGGGTAAGATATAAGAGAAAGTTATTTTTGGCATCGCACTGTAATGACTTTTACTATAAGACAGAATATTGGTCAAAATAAAATTTGACATACGCAAGTAACGCTATCGGTTTGTTATTAAATATATTCAAATTAAAAAAATAGTATTTAAATTTTGCCATAAAATTTAATTAAGTTATTACATTTGACTCTTTTCAAATAACGTAACTATATCAGAACATATTACATATATGTAATATATACACGGTGTTCGGGAATAAGTGTCGGACTAAGAAAGATGTTATTCGTTGACGAAAAATAGTTGATTGTCATTAAAATAAAATTTGAAAGATGACTTTTTTCAGAAAATTGAAAATAATATTCACAGCTATTTGTGATCTTTTTCGTATACACGGTACTTATGTACATTTTTCAGCGTCGCTCAGGAGAATATTGGTCAAAATAAAATTTGACAACAGCTGACAATACAGTAGTAAAACAATAGTAAACAGCTGACAATACTATAACTGTTGGAAGATTTGGCGGTTGAAAGTAGTCGACCTCGAAAATGTGTGACTTCCAATATGAAAGCTCCAGTTTTTTCTAGATAGTTCCACAATGTTGAAGATATATCTACAACTTTCTGGAACATTATCGAATTCTCAGACATCCCTTCTAATTTCTTTTAACATGAATAATACATCTCACTTGAGGTTTTTTAATAAAATTATTTAATATATACCTATACATATCTGTATATACATATATATATATATATACATGTACGCGGCACATCCTTGTCCCACTCCGACCGACCTGTCGTCTGTCCTGTGGATATTTACTGGCGAACGCCTATTATTTATTGTCTTTATTACTATAGTTTTTGAAAACAAATTTCTCGGCTGAAATAATAAACGCTCGCACGGAGATTTTTAATAAGTCATTTTTTGTTCATTTAATACCAATTTAATGTTTTTACTTTCCTGCTCCATAACAAATCCTCCAGTATCGCGCTGTTAGAATCTTTAAAACGAGCTCATGACGATAATGCTCCGCTAAAGAGATTTCTGAAAATTAAATATAACCGGCACCATTTTGAATATTTTTAACATCACATTTTACCCGGAATGGAATTTCAGTGGTGGCGTAATTTCAATGGTTGAGCTGTTTCGTTTTGCTGTGATGGAATAAAGAAAGTTATTTACATTCCTGTTTTTGTTTTTTTTTAAAATGAGAAAAAATTGTGTCCAAATCATTGTGAGATAAAATGACTGAGATTTATAGGTATTAGTTTAATTTGTACCCTAACAGTTACATATTAAATAAACATATTTGGTACATAAATCCTTAAATTATTATAAACATTAGTATAGTGCACTAATTAAAACAAAATATTGAGTTACAACCAATATGTACAAAGTACATTAAATTAAATATAGGACGTGGAATATTGATACAAAACTGTTTCAATTAATACATAGAAAAAATTATAAATATCAATCATGTATTTAAGACTCCCAATGTTCATCATCACTAAAAGAAAAAAATTATAATAAATATAAATAAATAAAAACATACACAATAAAAATTAAATGAACATGTAAGGTTTTATTTGTAAATACGAGAAAAGAGTTCAAAAATTTCATACAAATAAAGAAAAGAAAACATAATATTATACGTCACAGATACGTTTATGAACCCTCAATATATAACGCTACTTATAGCGCAATAATGTAAAAATCGGGCATGTTCTCCTTAAACAACCATATTAGCTAAAAATAAAAAGTAAATAAAATTAACCGTCAATTCCCAAGTGGTGCACATCGAATTGTAGTAACGTTTTTAAAATTAAATATAACATGTTACAGGAACAAAAACTTGCCAAGTTCCAATAGAGTTCCTTGCCAAGTTAAAGTTATATTATTTTCTTATAATTGGTTATGCGTACCTTTAAAACTTAAGCTTTCATGTATTGATATCACAATCAAATTTCATTCTGAATATTACACACTCAAGGGCACTGCTAATTTTTTAAAAGAATATAACATACCCTTGACCAATATCTAACATCTAACTTTTTTTCATGTATATGTAGAACCCAAGCTACGTACCAAATTTTAAGTTTATAAGTTCGCTAGAAGCGGCTCAGAGGTAGTTAATAAGAGAATCAGTCCGTGTCAACATTAATGGTATTTGGAGATTTATGTCTCAGGAACTACAAAAGTTATGTTTATGAAATTTGAAACGCTGTGCGGTGTTTATCACTTCTTTACACAGTTAAACTTTTAACCTAGTATGCAAAAAGGCTTTGACTTAAAGGGTATTTAAAGCGGTTCATAATATTTCGAATATTATTACATGGCGCACTCCTGCGTGCTATTATAGATTTTCCTGCACGTTACCGAGCGTTTAGATTTATAATTTTTGTCTCCTTCGTTTAATAAATCGTTTATCAAACTCTTCAGTTTCTCTTTGTTATATACTTAAATAACACCAAAATAAAATTTAATCATATCTTGGGAGTGTTTCTGTTATTGGAAAAAAAATTTCCATCACCACCAGATTTACCCTTCAACGCATTTACCCTCTTTCTCCTTCTCACCGCCTGCAACTAACAAAGAGCAGTTGTCATTGTGTATCAGTCATATAATGCAACCATTTGAGGAGGATTTAAAACAAAATACTGTGCTACATTAAATAGATACGAAGCTACCTAGGTGCGAAGCTAGCAGTAGACTATGTATATGGTTGAAGTAGCGCTTATGGGTTGTTTTGTATAATGACAGCAGTGAATTGTCGCGGTGAATTGGCAGGGAGGGTGGATTTAATGGACATGCCTGTTTGAGTATTTTTTATGACTTTTTAAGTATTAAAAGAAATGTAAAAGAAACGTAAGCAAACTTAAGTAAATATTTAAGCACTATAAAAAATTATTTATACATTTAGTAAGAAGTATTTTATAAGGTAATTGCTCATTAATATGGTTTGCTATCTAACTGGTAATTGAGCATGAAATCACATTTAACTAAAATTTCGATAGCTGTCAGAATATTGGTATATTATCTTTTTTTACAATAATAACACATTACAATCTATGTTATGTAATATATCATTTATGGTAAATATTTGCTCATTGTACCATGAATTTTATATTTTTCAATTTATTCAAATTATTAATAAATCAAAAGTTCAAAATGTGAAAATTGTAAAATAATATTAGTTGAGGTGAGAACCTCAATTTAAATAAATAGGCCGGACATGAAATAAAGATAATGCAAAGTACATAATTTTTTATTTTTTATAATTTTAAATATTGATTGAACATGCCTATTTCAAAAATTAAAAAAAAGTTAAAGAAAGGTAAAGTTTGTACTTTTTCTTTTTAATCGAAATATTTTGTAATTACGTTAGAAAAATTATATGCTTCGAATTTCTTATTAAATTAGATATTAAATATATTCCATTAAAATGATTAATTACATAGTTTTAACGTTCCGTATGTTAATGTATCGGAATTGGAAGAAATTTCTAAAATGTCATGGAACATTCACTTCTTGAATTCTCACTCATTTCATCTCTGCTCATTTCTTTTAAAATTAATATAACCTTACAGTTTTGAGAATGTTCTTGAATAAAATTATTTATATATATATATATATATATATATATATATATATATATATATATATATATATATATATATATATATATGTATATATATATACATACAAATAGGTAATTTTTAAAAATATTGCGGTTTGGCCGTACCTAATGAAGGAAAGGTAAATTTTGTACACCTTGTTTTCTTCTTTTTAATCTAAATATTTTGTAATTACGTTGCGAAAATATTATTCCTCGAAATTTTTGTTAAATTAGATCTTAAATATATTCCATTAAAATGATTAATTATATAGTTTTACGTTCCGTATATTATTGTATTGGAATTGGAAGAAATTTCTACAATGTTGGAAACATTAACCTTACCATAGGTAATTTTGAAAAATATGCGGTTTGGTCATACATGATTGCAATGAAAGAAAGGTAAATTTCGTACACTTTGTTTTCTTCTTATTAAAATAATGGTTCGACCATTTTGTAATTACTTTATAAAAATGTTATGCCCCAAAATGTTTGTTAAGTTAGATCTTACATGTATTCCATTAAAATGGTTAATAGTATAGTTTTAATGTTCCCTACGTTAATGCATTGGAATTGGAAGAAATTTCAATAATGTTCTGGAACATTTTCGAATTCTCACCCATCCTTTCTTACTTCTTTTAATATTAATAGTACTTTATGGTTTTAAGAACGTATGTAAATAAAATTATTTTATGTATATATATATATATATATATATATATATATATATATATGTATATATACACACACATATAGGTAACTTTGAAAAATATTGTGGCTTAGCCGTACCTGACTGCAACCATATGCGACCACGGGAATAGTCTAAATGGGCCCTAATATGTTGCGACATTTTGTGAAATGGGGTGTTTGCAGACGAAATAAAATATATTCATGGATAATAGATAAATAAAATGAATCCTTTGCACACATTACATTTTGCTTAGCACGTTGGCATAGAAATTCCCCTCGTAAATTATGCGACCGTCTAAATAGCTTAGCATGCTTTTTAAGAAAGAATTCATTAGCTTCATTATAATCAAAAATATAGACTGTGATTCTTACGTAAAAAAAATGTTTACTTTTTTGTTACGGTTAAAATTTAATACTAGTAATTCTTTGACAACTTAATTTTTAGCGACTGTAATCTATTTGGTCTGAAGGTCGGAATTACGAACTTAATTTGTTTTTGCCATGTTTTACCTAATGAATCTTCTTGTAAAAATACGTTATAGGACATAGAAAGATACAACAAATCAAAAATAGTGGGTATCAGTTGTTAAAATATCTAAGATTGAAAATTATTTAAAATTTTTATTTTACTTATTTTTTCTCAATATTTTATAACTGAACTTAAGTTATTTTTGCCGTGTATACAAAATGAATCTGTTTCTAAAAACAGGTTATAGGGCGCAGGATACAATCAATAAGAAATAGTGGGTATCTAGCTTTTTATTTTTCTAATGTATATTCTTATGGATCACGTTGTATGGGCACACTTTTGGATTCTTATTAATGCAGTTTTGTAAGGAGAGTATTAATGGTCCCGAGAAGGGTATTATTAGACAGGTTATATTAAAATAAAATTGAGGTTTATTTAAAATTTTTCATTTCTAAGTTCAATTTACGGAAAGTAAATTTTCAAATAGTCTGCAGTGTACGTGTCTTCCTCATCTAGTTTAATAATATAGAATTTGTGCAAATTCTATATTATAGTCTTTAGTTAGAAATTAGCAAATATAGATACTTCCGAAACCTCCTATTTTGGGAGTTTCCAACATACCCTCGATCGACATTTCTTCATCGAAATATTTAAAAAGTTTATTTTCTCCTTCTCAAATTTTGTACAAACATTATCACAATCTATTATTTTGTTTCTCGTCTTATATTTACTTATGTGTTAACCGCGCCAAAGCTTTTACAGTCTGTCGAGCAATAAATCTTTCTTCTTTTACTGTTAAAATGAAATGGAAGGGTCTGCTTCTGTAGAAACAGATATTGATATGTATTTTTTGCAAAATTTCAAGATTTTATATAACGTGAATAATTATAGTACCATTTATTTTTATGCAAGTATTTCCAATTTAACTAAAACTATTTCCGGGACCAATTTCAATCCACTTCACCATAGAAGACATGATGTTATATAACAAACCCTTAGCTGTCATAATAACTCCGCAATCCTGATATTCAACTACTAAGTCTATTCTTCTGCCGTACGGTACGGTAGTAAGTGTCATTTACGGTAGTAAATGTTCTAAATTAAACGCTTTAAAATGCGTTCAATCCATTTTCTCGCCTATTATGCTTCGCGAAGGGATGATGGCCCATTGCGTGCAACTAAATGTGTCGGTTTTGATGTAATTCTAATAATTTGTAACAAAGCAGATATTTTCGTCATTAAAGTGCTGCGTTAGGTTTATTTTTGTTTAAGGTTACTTTTTTACCAACCTAAAAAGTCTGAAGTTGTTTCAGTGAAGTTGAAAACCGACCTAAAGTTATCTTTAAAAAAGCTCCTAACGATACTCTTTTTGATGGTGCTTTTTTCTTGTCATACTTCACTTTTTTACTAAGTATACAATCATTTTATATATTTTTCTTATGTATATTTTTCTTATATATTTTGTCTTATTTCACTTTTTTATTAAGTATACAGTCATTTTATATATTTTTAGATATATTTATATGAATATTTTGGATTTCTTTTATTGTATTTTTGAAGCGTTTTTTTCTCATTCAATCCTTTCTATTTTACGAATACAGAAAATTAATTACACTTACCAAATATATGCATTTATATGTTTAATTAAATACAATATTATAAGAAGCAAACTGAAACTCAAACGACCAGACAATATGCAGCGGATAATTTTTTAAACAATCTTTTTTTGTTCATTTATAACGCATTATTTTAAATGAACAAAAAATAAAGAACATGTATATGTATATATATATATATATATATATGTATATATATATATATATATATATATATATATATATATGTATATATATATATATATATATATATATATATATATATATATGTATATATATAGATATATATATATATATATATATATATATATATATATATATATATATATATATATATATATAAATATATCAGGATATTTACACTCCATGATTTTATCATATAAATAATCAATTCGAAACCATAAATATTAACAAAAACTTTATTTATATGACCAACATTTTTGAGAAATTTGTCGAAATTAATTATAATTACTTATGTTTTATAATTATGTTTGTTTCTTTTTAGGATCATCATTGTGTAAAAGTTAATCGGAAAGTTAACCAAATATACAAATTTACACAAAATAATACACAATTATAATATAGCCTACATATGAACAACATTTGCGTAGATTGAAAGTTTTATTTGTGATAAAATACGGAGTGAAAACTACATTAAAAATTTAAACAAAAATACTTGGTACTTCAGATAGTTTAAGTTACTTATATAATCATATAACAGTACGTATATATAACGAGTTTCTTTCGTCAGTTACCTTACTCGAAAAATAAGGATAATGTAAAGGAAAATATCGTATTCATATTGAATTTTCATTCATGTATTTTTAATAAAGGAAGAAAACTTTTCATACGTAGAGTATTCTAGCTGAGCAGTTACTGCATTATAAGTTAATTATTTATTAAATATAAGTTTAATTAATCTAATTTATAATATGAACTTCTAGTATAACAGCTTTAACAAATGTATGTTTAATAATCAATTTAGCATCGAATATTAAATTAAAAATAATAAGTAATAATTTTTGAAGGAAAAAATTAGGAAAAGCAAATGTAATTCCAAAATTGAATACGTCAAATATATAATCGATATTTTCATATATCTCGTAATAATAGACTTTATAGTTACAATCAATGGCTTATTATATTAATGTTGCAACAATCTTACAATATGAAGAGAAACTGTAATTTTCTTTAATTTCGTTACAAAAAATCCGCGCAAATTTGTTTTTATTTCAATTTAAAACCAGGCAGATGAAAGAAGCAATTTACGCAAATTTATACCGTTCGCCAACCTGTTTTTATCCGCGCGTACCTCAGAAATAAAACGGATCCTAGAAGTTACGACAGAAATTGTAATGTCTAACTTTTGAAAGGCAGCTTTCAGCTAATTGTTCATACTTTAAATGAAATCGTCAAGGTTTTATAGAGTGACGATTTTCACTGTGTAAAAACTTTTTACCGAGTCCAGAGAAGACTTTATTTTGAGCTTTTATGCTAAAAGCTGCGGTTTAAGTTTGTTATTTGTTAAAGAGCGTAAATTGCTTGATTATAACTTTAATGGAATAACAAAATTTTTCAAAAATAAGCTTTAATGAATTAGGTTTTTTAACCTTAATTATAATACACAGATAAATAAATAATTTTAATCCAAATATTATCTAAAGTTAACACCTATAAATCAAACAGAAGAGGCATAAATGGTTTAATACGAAGGTATACCGTCGTTGAATCAATTTGGATGAACTTGCCATGGAGGATGTGTGCATGAGTATATACCATATATGCATATGAATTGGATATATATATATATATATATATATATATATATATATGTATTTATATATATATAAATATATATATATATATATATATATATATATATATATATACATATAATTAAAACACGTCACGAAAAAAGGTGAGTATAGTCCGATAAAGGCAGTCAGAGTGGCCTCATATAAAATCAGATAACTGTCAAACAAACAGTATTCGAGCAGGCGACGGACCAAAAACAACACCCATATATCTCTCCTATCGCCTACAAA
The DNA here is from genome assembly GCA_039881145.1 of Druceiella hillmani. Classification (NCBI taxonomy): domain Eukaryota; kingdom Metazoa; phylum Arthropoda; class Insecta; order Lepidoptera; family Hepialidae; genus Druceiella; species Druceiella hillmani. Next base: position 33,484,154 of record JAYKKI010000014.1, on the reverse strand, counting down.
CAATAATTAATCATATTCCATTACCTAAAACAACATTAACTGGATTAATTTTTAGGCAAAAATCCCAAAGGATGCGCGCATAAAATTAAATAAATGTGTCACAATTTCACCTTTTTTATATCCGACCCATAAATGAGACGAAGCGGAAAAGAGATAAACAGGAACATAGCTTAAATAATTATTGTATATCTGTTGAAGATTCGAGAACAATCGCAATATTAATGGCCTCAAATTTGGACTCCCGCGGTCCGCGACGATTTTAGGACCTTTGTATTAAATGTATTTAGGGGGATAGAGTGGGGAACAAAAAAGGTTTTGCCGCTTAGGAAGCTAGCAGTTATGAACTTGCATAATTTATATTGTGTATGTACCTCGAGCACATAACATTTTAGAGAAACTTTACGATTCATAAACCAGTGATCCGCTTACATATAAAAACAATGGTATTAAAAAGATTGATTATGTATTAAAATGAAAATGAACGTATCGTAAAAAAAACTTATTAATATTTTACTATATTGTAAGTCTTTAGTTTATTTAAAGTTTATTAAATGCCTATTTATTGTCAATACTGTATTGGATTTCTACGCAACGTTTCGTCTATCCAAAAAAAGATTCGGTACATCTTAATTTTTTTTAAATATGTCTTCTGAACACTAACAATGTAATTTTATTTATACAAAAAGAAAATTAATAAACAATAAGACTGCCAACCTTTTATAATAGATAAAAATCTATTCTTACTTTATGCAACCGGCCTCATCCCATTTAAATTAAAAATAAATTATAAGAGCTTCGGTACAGATATGAAGGAAAGAGCACTTCCATGATTGTCCACATTTACTAACAATAACATCTTTTAAGCAATTTACGTAAATCCTGCACAATAACTTTTCTTAAAAAAATATTGCATAATGAATTGGTCATTACAAATATGGTAATTAACAAGTATAATGTGGCTTGACAATACGAAATACAATACAATCTTTATGGAATAATGGACAAATGTAATGGATTAATTAAACAATTTTAATATACAGATGCATTTGGTTTTCTAATCAGTCCAATTCATGTACGGAAAAATATTTTAAGATATTTTTGAAAAATTCTTGGGAAAATTTTTAAAACTTTATCAAATTCCCAAGATAAAATAATTTATTACCTCCTAAAACTTTTGCTAATATTGAAAAACGTTTCTATTTTATTTTTATCATTGATAAATTCACGAGAGAATTAAGGACGTAATAAATTCTTTTAATAATTGCCGGGGGTCTTCTGAACGGGCTGTCTCACTTTGATATAGTTTTTAACAAAACGATTTTACTACTATCTGATTATTGATGCAATTTTAGTGGATAATGACAATTTTCACTGCGTGAAAACTTGAAACGGTGTGAAAACTAGAGAAGGCTTTATTTTGAGCTTTTATGCTGAAAGCTGCGGTTTAAGGCAAATTTAGACAAAATATGTTAAAATTGTAATTTATCTTTCTTCTCAGTTACTGAATTTTTACGTAAAAATTCCAATTCAAACCATGTACATTCCTACTACAATACAGAAATAAACCATTTGAGAAAAAGGCGTTATCTTTGTATATTTAACTTTATTATATTTACTTCAGCCAATTATTACTATTTTTGTTAGTTTTTTATTATTCTTTATTACTTTTATTACAATAAAGTAAGCAACCCAAATAGCTTTACTGCCCCACCTTCCCCTATACATTTACGAGAACAATACATTGAAACGAGGGCTTAAGGCCCGCTCATATGTGATGCGAGATGGAACCAGGATATTAATCTTAATGTAATTAATGAATTATTGTGACGACATTTACGAGCCCTAATATATATAGTTCAGTTTTAAACAATACATAATGTAACAACACTAAACTGTGTAATAGTTTATAGCCTTTTCATGTAGATACAAAGAGATAAAAAGTTAATTAATCATGATGATGATGCATAATTTTGGGTAAAATTAATAACTTAAAGGTCTGGAAGCTTTAGCAATCCTAGCTCAGGTTTTGATTTGTTTGATGCGGATATGGTTTACCTATTAAAATATAAAATATAACTGGAAATATGCATATTGATCTCCCGATAAACGATTTTTGGTAACGAATTTATTAAATTTTTACCATTTTTCGTTATAAACAATTTGGGCAGTTTCCATGATACATTTATTAACAGATTCTTATCAAAATAAATAGATTTATTTAAACCTACCTACTACTACTCTGTACTATCCTAGAGTTACGATCTCCTTCAGTATTACGGTTCTTCTTATTGACACCACTTTTATTACTGTTAAGCCTAAGGACACATCAAACGAGCGCTACTATCTTAGGTCGGTATTTACACGATGGACAAAACCGAAGCTGATAAAACGAGGTGTCGGACTTGTGCGTGTATCCACGCTGCGTCGACTCTATTTTACAAATCAAGAATTCCATTTCAGCCGCTTTGTTTAGGTGAAGTTGTTATAAAAAGGAAAATATTTTTTTTTCTTTTGATAACAACTTGGCCGTGGTGAGAGATCTTTTCTACGTTTCCGTTTCAATTGCGTGCTTTACGAATGCAACTGAAGCCAATGGTCGTGGAACGCAACCGGGAATCGTGTCAATACTCGTACCATTGAAACGAATCTTTGCATGCTATAATGATTACAAACTTATCTTTCTTGCGATGATTACAAAAAGTAATCATCGCTGGAAAATAATCCTTCAACAAGTTGCTACGTAAATTTAATGAAAATATAAAAGAATCAAATACATTCTAATCATGAACTGGTGAAATAAATCAAGTATTAACTTGCAATTAGTAAGGCCTATTTCAGCTACTAATCGGTTATCCTCTGTGAAATATAGTAATACCGTACTTATGGACAAAATCAATATTGAGGAAATTTATTTGAAATATTAATGTGCTCGTATGGCTTATCTTAATAATGAATTATAAAGTGCTGCTTATTTTTAATGTTATATCTAACAACAATCAATATTTCGCTTTTTCAATTACAGGCTCTGTTTCGTGGTTTCACCCATATGGAATTGTGTTAATTTTGAGTTAGTTACTTTTAAAGCAGATTAGCTAGTCAGAGATCGACTGGTAGTGTAGTTTCGCCACTCGGGATGCTAAATCGCTGAGCTGATCTCCTCCTAACGATTACTAAAAGCATCCACTCCATTTGCCAAACATTATCTATCAGTTATCAGTGAACGAAAGAGTCATCAACAAAAGATGTAAAAATAAAAAGTGAAATAAATAACCAGATGAATTCATTGACAGAAAAGCAGAGAAGGTGTCAAAAATCAAAGTTCGATTTTAGAGGAAATAAGAAATACGGTGACGTAAATGTTCGGAAATATATCCAAAAAGTGACTACGAATTATAAAAATAAAGTAAACGAAAATTATACCCAATGAAGAGACACATTGAGTTAATAACAGTTGAAATATGTATAAAGGAATGAGAAGCTATTGTAAATAACGACGTGTCAAATATGATTATATCAGATTTAGGAATAAAAACTTAAGGGAATTATTTGCATTATATATTTTGTAAATCGCAGAAAATATTATATATTTTAAAAACAAGTCTTTATTTATATTATGTAGAGAGGGTTTTCAAAACACGAACAACGTTTTTGTTTACTTAAGGACCTACTATATATATATGTATATATATATATATATATATATATATAAATTTTTTCTTATTTACATATATTTTTAATAACTTATTCATCACTAATATATCATAAATATTACATTGGTCATTTATTCAGGTGTAAACTTACATTGTACTAACGATTTTCGACTTTCCTAATTATTACATAGCAATCCGTTAATTAATATTTGTATACTTTTATAGGAAAATAAACAATTTGAATTTAAGAATTTAAGCAATTCATGAAATAAACAATTCATGAAATAAACAATTCACTGTTAAAAAATGCACGTCGTTATTATACAAAAAAATACCTCTGCTAGTAAACATGACACCATCATTCTTGATATTTAGTATAAACCTGAGTACGATTAGGATTTCCTTCTGTTGATCTTACCACTTCATTATTCACTTGTGTAGTTAATTGTTCACGCCCATGCACTAAGGTACTTGAACAAACAAAATATTGTGCAATCAATTGAATAGCTTACAAATTACATTTTAAACAAAAGTAATACGTTAAAGAAATGAAACTAGGATATATTGCTGACATAACTGACTTCAATTAGTGTATAACATCACATGAAGTAAACGGACTATAAAAAGGAAATGTGCTGAGGAAATAAGAAAACAGTAACAATAATAATAATAAATAATGGTGCTATTTATTTCGTAGCCTCTTCCGGTACGAAAATACTCGTATAAGTGAGCCGATTAAAGAAATGGTTTGTTCCGTAGAAACGGAAGTGAAATAATATTTTACTGTAGTAATTTCGTGGGAATACAACAATTTTTTTCAGTATTTGTTAATTTAAGTTTAATTAACAAATACTGAAATAAAACTCTATCAAAAATATGATTAATATCATATTTTTGATAGAGTTTATATTTTTATTGCTCAAAAACAGAGAGAATTTAGACAATGTATTCATTATCACTCTTTTGCAACTTTGTGCAAGTTAGCTGACAGTCGTTACTCGAATTTGGAACGCCACTTGTAAAAAGTGCCATTGTAGAATGTACAGAATTAGACAATGTATTCATTATCACTCTTTAACAACCTTGTGCAAGTTAGCTGACAGTCGTTACTCGAATTTGGAATGCCACTTGTAAAAAGTGCCATTGTAAAATGTACAGAATTAGACAATGTATTCATTATCACTCTTTAACAACCTTGTGCAAGTTAGCTGACAGTCGTTACTCGAATTTGGAACGCCACTTGTAAAAAGTGCCATTGTAAAATGTACAGAATTAGACAATGTATTCATTATCACTCTTTAACAACCTTGTGCAAGTTAGCTGACAGTCGTTACTCGAATTTGGAATGCCACTTGTAAAAAGTGCGGAAAAATGAATTTGTATTTACATCAATTTATGTAAGTTTTGTCATGTCCATATTTGAATAATCTTATATTGCAGGGATTCTGTATTATTTGTTAATTAAAAAATATAATCATATAATTTGTATAGAATTTTATTCTGAGAATAGCTTAAAATAACCCCAAAGGGGTTGCATATTAATATACAGTCATTATTTCTTACCTGTTTTTGTTTTATCCATTTCGAAACTCTAGACTATGAACTCTCTAACTCTGGGCTATGAATTCTCATATTAGAAAAAAATATATTAACCGATTTGCATGTCTAACAAAATCGTTGTTTTTATTTTAATTAGTGTCATAAAAAATTGTATTATAGGACTTAAAGTAGTTTTTGTAACATCACAATATAAAACAATCAGCGTTATCATTTCCTAACTTCCAAACTAAGAGTCTACGAAAAATATCTTTATTCCCAATGCTAACATATTCACATCGTAAATTTCAGTATTAGTCTCGCAAATTTATGAAAAGGTTAATTTTTAACAATAGTTAATTTTTCATGCGGAGCTAAGAATACGAACTATCTAGTTTTGTTATAAGTTCATATTTTTTTTTAAATTTTTCTTGATTGATGACAGTCAAAGAGAAAGTAATATTTGTGTTGTTCCCTTATTTAAGTACACAAGTTGATATGCACGTTTGAATCGGACTTTTTTTTATGGTGTGTAAATCGGTTAAAAGTACATCAAAAGTATATATGATCGAAGTAAGATGATAGAGGTCAGGGTGGATAAGTGAAACTTGTCAAAGTAATTATAAGGTTGAATTTTAATTTTTTTATTGTTTTGTATAATTTGTTTAATGACAATGATTTAATGAAAAGAACTTTAAATTTATATCAACTTCAAGAAATTAATAATTAGTAATAAATCTACATACATAAGTTAAATCATTAATATTAATATTTGGTACTAATTATGAATTATCGTTTTCTGCCACTTTTCATGAAACTAATATATTGATACATTTTGACAAGCAATCAAGGAATAAGTGTTAGTCATATTTTTGAATATTTTATGCAATCCGTACTTTTATCATTAATAATACCAAATAAATACCAAATATAACTGTAAAAAATATATACGTGGGTATAAAATAAATTCTGTCTAATTTATGTTTTACATAACAATATAAAGTTTATTTTTAGGCAACTTGCAGATAAGTTCATTAATAACTAATTTAAGAATGTTATGTTGAAAAGAGTGAAGGACTGGGAAATTTTTCATATTAAACATTTTGAAGTTCCTTTAAATTTAATTTCTCCAAATTTTGCAGTAAACAAATTTCTAAAGGTTACGTAAAAATTAATCTAATAGTCTACCTTACAGTAAGCCAATATACAATTTTGTTTAGTACAATACTTGTCAAGCTAAATTTGCTATTATTCGATATTGTATACTTTTTATGATCATAAGACTTTAAAGAGTGATTAAAAATAAGTGAAAAATTACTTAAATTGTAGAGCAAAACAACAAAATATAATAAGGGAGGTTAATACTAATTTACCAGTAACATCTAACGTCGAAACAAATGTCAACCCGCCTGTTGTGAATCCAGTCATTGCGGACGGACAATCGACTATTCTCTACGTTTTAGATAACGGGCAGAACATTGACCTGACACCGGTTCACCCCCATGCAAATCCGATAACAAATTTAATCTTGCCACTGACATAGGTACATTTTCATTATAAGCCGCAAACCGTAGAATCGATTTAAATTTCGAATTTTGATATGATTACGGTGTATGCCCTCTTATTATTTTGTGATTTGATGTCGTAGCTATAAATATTTTCTTTATATGTTTTATGATAGTGTTTTTTAATTAAAAAACAACTATCATAAAATAGGTCAAGTAAAATTTTTTAAATTTTTTTTGCAAACAAAACAATGAACTGAAAGTCAATTTAGCGTTCTGAAAGTTGGGCATATATTTCCACTTTTTATTACATTTTTCGAATTAAGAAAGCTGATAATCCTCCATCATTCACATTGGAAAGTGTAATATTAAGGAGTAATAGTAATTTTAATTTCTATGAAATTGTAAACAATTAACTATGAAAAAACAACAATGAATATAAAAATAAAAATTTTCAGAAAATAGCATGCATTATTTTTAGGGTTCACTAGCCTAAACAAGTATATTTAGAGATATGCTATCTTCGTTTGTCAGGCTATCTATCCTTCTGTATGTAACAACCGTTTTAACCGCATGTTATTAGTACTACACAACTGAAATTTGGAACGATTACATATTTATACATACATATTATTAATAATACCCAGCAATTTTTGAAATAAAATCTTTTACATTTTTAGGGTACAAATTATTAGGGTAAATTTACCGCCACTCATATATAGAGGAGTCTCTACATCTAAGTGGCCATAAATGTATATTTACATATCATTTTGTATTTATATACCCCTTTGTGTGTCAAAAATATTGTGGTTATATCATGCACACTTTTCCGGTACAGGGATCCGTTGACGAAATATTAAGTTTAGAAGTGGTAAATTTTATTAGTTACGTGTTTCTGCCTCTACCTGCTAAACGGCTATTTTTGAATGTCTAAAAAGTATTAAGAATAGTAGTTTACATAACAATATTAAAAGAACAATTTTCAAAACTAACTAGGTTCTAAAAGTTTATGAGAAATCGTTGACCAGCTTATTACTCCTAGTTTATTCTATAAAAGTTTTTGGAAACTCCACACAAATTATTAAATCAAATGTAAAAATAAATACATTTTTGAAATATATATTTACAAGATATAATAGAAAAATATTTACATATTCATGAGGTGGGAAATAATATTAGATGATAAAAAAATATTATTCGAATATGTACCATGTTCTTACCCCTGTAAAAGATTTAGAAGGCAATATATGTATATTTTGAAAAATTAACACACTTAATAGTTTAATAGTAATAGTATGTAAACTTAAATGTTCACAACTATGTAAATATGTATGGAAGTCTCATATCGCGTTTTGCTTGTCGAAAAACTTTTCGTTTTCCTACAATTTAATCGTTATTTTTAAAATATAAATATTGGTGGTCCATTCAAACAGACTCAATAACAAGTTGATGTATAATGGGTGTTTAAAATTGTTGTTCATATTCCATTTTTCTAACTAATATCATAAAAAATTAATTGATAAAAGAACCAAGAATCATTGAGTGGTGGTTAGTCTACTCAATGAACGAGAACATAGAACGAATTTCCAATTTAATTTTGAAAATAAATATTTACGAATAAATATTTAAAATAAAATTTTTTTACAATTGTAATTCTTTTCTAAAAGAAACTGCTTATATTTATTTATAAACTGTAAGTACAAAATATGCTTTTATTTCGACATTGCTTCTATAGCGCTTTATAGCATAATATAGAACACAACGACAAAACTTTTTTGTAATTTACTCTGAATTATTGGTCAACAAATGTTTTCTGCTTGGTAATCTTTGTCTACTCGCTTCATTTACAGTCGAAATTATTGTAGGTTTTGATAAATAATTGTTAAAATATAATAAGGATACTGTATTATCTTAATATAGACATTTACCTCTAGCTTAATAAACCATTTATAGTAACGCAAAATTATTTTTCACGCTATTGACAATGAAAGTTAAAAAAAACATTAACGCCCAGATGTGCTGAGAGTGTTAAATATACGAAGACAATAGCTTGTTAATACTGCTTCCTGCTACTGTTTTAAAATACTTGTAAAAAATTCAAGTGACACCCAAAGTTATTGGGCAAATGTTGAAAGTCCTTGCAAATACATTTGCATTGAATAAGCTTAATCAGATAAGCAACTTGCGCAATCAAACTTGGAATTTCTTTTGCGTGTCGCACGCCTCGGCTAATAATGACAAAGGCAAAAGTCGCAGAGGAAGACCGTGGAAGTTAAAATGCGATTGAAAAACAAATCAAGACTTTCGGGAAAATAAAATAAGGCTGCCAGCTTCTGAGCCTTAGGATCAAGACGTGCACTTACCCGTATTTGTTACAAAGAGTCTAATTTGATTGATTTATTTTTGATCTTAAGTGGACATTTATGAATTCTGAGTTTATTTTTATGATGCCATTATTTTTAGGATACAAATCAGTCCAACTTTCTGCTTATTCTATTGAGTTATAAATAATAAAACTTCAATATATTTTAATAATTATAGATAAATTAAAAAAAAATTAACGTATAATTGGACGGTAAGTTTGTAACATTAATATCGTAAATTGCTTTATAATATTTCAATATTCCGGATTTATGTAACTAGTAAAGGAACGTAATAGTAGTAAACAATTTTTTTTTTTATAAAATTTAAATAATGGTTTAATTTAAAAAGTAATAGAATAATTACTTTTTGCCATAAGCTGGTACAGAAAGCTAAGGAATAATTTCACACACATTCTCCGTATTAAACTTTTGACTCCGAGTAATTCAAATTTTCTACACAGTAACCTCGATGGCAATTTTGGGATTTTTTCCTGATTGTAATTTTCACAATAGTTCTATATTTTTTAATAAATAAATACTGTTGCAACTTTATATTATTCATAAAATATTCGCCACTTAATAAAGAAATTTTCTGATAGGAACTTTAGTGTTAAATGAAATTTAAAAAAACGTTGCATAAAAACACGCTAACCTGACAAACAACAAGCTGTGCATCTGATGCGCCGTTTTTGACATGATGCGCACGGGCGCAACAAGCCGTACATCTTGATGCGCCGTTTTTGACATGATGCAAACCTCACGAAATTAATATAATAGAGCCATGTCATTTTCGATATATTATCATGTTATCGCAATCCCAGTGTAAAGTTCGGGATCATATAATTTAAGCCCGATCTGAGATTACGTAATCCTAAAATTCCGGGATTGGTTACCTTATATCCAATGGTTCACGGTCGTATATACATTATTTGTCAGTAACAAAAGAAATTAGCTCTGCTGAGGTTATGTATAAGATATTACTTGTAAAAAAAATGTTTAAGGTAATTTTAACATTTTTTAATTTTACAAACATTTTTTCACCATAGCAGAAAGTTATCGAAGATGTTTAGAAGATATCATGAACATAGCTCTCCGATAACGTTGTCAAAAATGTCGCTAATTAAAAATAATAAATTTATTATGAAAATAATGACAATTTTTACATAATTGTTCCATTCTTACACTACCATAATTTCATATTACGGAATATAAACTATAAGTTATAAGTATAAGCAGAGTATTATCTTTTTACACCAATTAAACACAACATACAGATTTACCAATTAAACACAACATACAGATTTTATTTTATATTTGCATTACAAATTTATTAAAATCTAAATAAAATTTAGATCATTTACATCACATGTAAATAGCTTATTCTGCAAATTTTTTAATTAGTTATATAATACGTGTTTAGTGTGTTTTGGTTGTGATAATTACGCTCTATAATGTGAAATCATAAAGTTTTCCCAAAATTAAAATTTTGAATGTTGATAAATTTAAAATGTTTTTAATAATTATCCCCAATCACGGCTACCTTTAATTACAAATGCGTCATTTTTAATGAATTTCGCTTGGATCAAAATTAGTGAACTTAATATCTTAACTAATAAATCAGTGTAACGTAGTCAGATTACTCATATTTACGGTATAAACCTACACGACGCGATAATCAAAGAGCTAAGCTCCGCAGAATAACTTTCAAAAACTAATAAACAACTGAACAAATTATGTCAGTAAAATAATAATACAACTCTTCACTACTTATAATGAAAAATGCAACATTGTTATTTAATTCACAATGAGTAAAGTATAGTATCTTAATTTCTTAACTAATATACCTCAATAACTTGGCTAATAACAAATATATATGAAGTAAATGACGACGGCCCAATAATCAAGGAGCTACACTGCAAAAGGAAAGCTTTCGGAGCTGGTAAGCTCTTGAATGGACTATGTTATTAAAACAATGGTACAATTCCTGAATACTCATGATAAGAGATGCATTATCATCAATTAATTTCACTGTGTTGAAGACGAAATAACTTAAACTTTTAACTAGTCCACCTCAGTAATTTAGTCGTATCATATTTATAAATGGTGTAAACGATCACTATGTGATATCAAGGAGTCGGAAAAGAGATATTTCGAAAGCTAGTCAGCGCCAGACTGAATTATACAATTAAAACAACAATATATTAACCACGCATAAAATTATGTATCTCGTACTAATAATAAGGTCATGTATTAATAAATATAATTTGTGAAATATTATCAACAATATAAAAAAATAGAAATTCTGTGCATAATAAAAGTTTTTGTATATAAGTTTTTGTTCAATTTTCATATATGTTTAATAGCAAGGGATATCTGTATATGTGTCTGCACCATTAGCATACAAGTGGACATACTTGGCTGAATTCCAACCGGCTTACGTTGAACAGGTGAGACATTTGGGGTCTACTTTTTATTATCGTCTCGCAATTCCCGGTTTTATTGTGAATCTGGCCAGGTTGCGTTTTCGAAAGAGTCGCGTACATTTTTTGTTTTCTGTATCGTTTCTTGCTAAATTCTTTGCTTTGCGTTTGTTTTTCATTTCATTAGCTCATTCTGAACTGGATTCAGATAATTTGGAACGTATGCAATTATTATTATGTACAAAAACTATTTCATGTATTTCTGCTAGATTTTGTCATTATATAAGAGGTAAACATTACAAATCAATAACAACCTTTATTAGTCTACTTAGTTGTCCACTTTATTAATAAAATCTTGCAATTTCTTACTTATTTCAATACTTTGTTTCATTCAACTTTTTCTTTTTCTTTCAACTTTTATACTACTTTATAGATTTCATCGAATTCACCCAGGTTTTTCTGAGCAAATCGTTTTTATATAGATCACATAAAGATGGTAGTTTCATGGCGCTAAGTTGGGAGAACATGGAAGGTAAGGCGAGACTTTCTATGCCAAATTCAATAGTTTTTGAGTAGGGAAACCTTTATAGAATCTAGTCTTATTGTAAAAGTAAATATCAGCTTTAAAAGTAGATTAAAGCTGCAGCCTTTACTTTCACGTTAGCCTATATATTTGTAGAGATCACATTTCTATTGAGCATTCGAATGGAAGACAGTGACTACCAACGGATTTTTTATTTATTTATTTCTGATGGGAAGATAGGAGTTACGCAATTACCCAAAGTTACCTAATTTGAATATATATGTTCAATTCTCAGCAGTAATGGCAAATTTATAATAATGTGACTAATAGAAATATAAAAGGTTGGCTCAAGTAGAAATAACTAACAGGAGTCATGTGCGATAGAACAACGCCACTTAAAGTTAAACGGAAAATATAATAGCGATACGAATTGCAATATTGTATGGTTTCAAATTGGAGCGACCAACAAGCAACCCCTAAACACACTGTATATAACATAAATGCGTACGTTACGTTGGTAATCGGATATCCCTCCACTTGGTAGAATTATAAACTAATGCCTAAGAGGGAGCTTCAAAGGCACCCTGAAAATATATAAAGTGAAAGAATAATGCATCTCATAACATGAAATTTACAGAGGTGAATGAAAGTTCTCGAGGAATTGCTGGTCGATAATGAAGCAATGATGTGGAAGAATACCATCTACTTCAATACCATCAATGATATGGAAGAATACCATCTACTGAATTGCTGGTCAATAATGAAGCAATGATGTGGAAGAATACCATCTACGTTTATAACGATCGGGAAAACCTGAACGAAGCTATTAAGCCCAAAATCATGCTCAATAAAATAAAAGGACACAAAAGATCGACCCTGTCTAGGTTTCTAGTAACAGTATTTAATTCATACGCGGAAAAAAACATGTAATTCATAAAGAATCAATAGTTTTTAAATTTCTTACCAGGAAAATTTTATTCTAACAGAATAACTGTACTGTGGCACGTTAATACTGGCATTATTACAAAATGTAGAAAGTTAAAAGAACGCAGAGTTGAGACTGCTTTGTAACGTGCTGTAAATAATAACTTTAGCTTATTATCTTTTAGGCGTACTGAAGTGGTATTGCAATAAGCGTGCATATTGCATTTACCCGCTCAATCAAATTACATTACTACAAGTATGTAGTAAAATAAGGATTCCGGATTACAATAGTTAACTCAAGTTAAGATCAGATAAGAGCTATGTGAAGGAAGCGAAATGTTCTCATTTCCATAAAGGTTTAGTCAGGTTTTCAATATAAAATAGAGCAATGTACAGACTTGTATGGCAACTTGCTCCACTTCAGTGTCAAAATATAATTTGGAATCGAAAACTAACCCAAGATTGCATATATATTAAAATGGCCTTAATAAGATGCAATAATCATTATAAAGATAGGATTGAACTACCTTGTTTTTAGAGAAAATGAACTATTTATAATTGTCGTAACTCAAGTGTATTCTGTTGGTACTGCAGCGTACATTAAGATCATTAAGATCTTTGGGTAATTAAAGGCGATCGTCTTTTATTTTTGAAAATATCTTAAGATCAATCAATGTATAACAGGAACTTGCTATATCTGAAGCAATTACTGACGCGATTTGTAAAAATGACAAAAAGGACCAAGTATAGAAATTGAAGGCACTCCTCAAGTTGTACAAAACGATGTTAAATCCTTAAATTTACTGCTTATTGTTTTGCTTAGATAAGAAATCATCAACGGAGCAAATTACCTTTGATATAATTAACAGACATTTTTTTCAATAAGATGAGAAGATCAATCGTGTTAAAAGTTTTTTTTTAAATCTGTTAATACAGAATCCACCTGTGACCTAGAATCTATCGATTTTGTGAAAATAAAATGAGATTGGTTAGTGTTAACAAATTGGGTCCAAATCCATGTCAATCTTATAAAATATGTCAATGCAAAATCAGATGTAACTTACCATGAACCACTTTTGCGAAAAGCTTTGGTATTGCCAACAAAATAGATATTGTTCGGTCGTTTCTTGCAGATTGTTCATTGTCGAACTTGTATTTACAATGCCCGAAAAATATCCCAGCGCAACACATTTGTTAAACAATATTGTGGGTGGTCATACATAGTTTAGTGGGTATTATTTTTAAGCTTATTAATTTATTTTAAAAAATATGGGTGCTGTGTTATCTGTGATCGCTCTTTCTTTATCTTGTTCAATAAATGGCCCTGATTATTTCATCTCTTGAAGCAAATTGTAAAAATATTAATGTTTATCGACAACGTTGAGTTAATGTCGCTTATATTAAGTTTGAAGGCGGATTGAAAGGAATCTAAGGATATTTGGCATATTGTTTAGGTCTTATTTGATTAGTAATTTATAGCCATCCAAATTTTTTTAACGGTGCCACGTATCATCAAAAGTCTTTTTAGTTTTTACTGATGAGCTTTTCAGTATTACGAATGTATCTATTGAAACAGCGTCGAGAGACTGGTTTAAACGGTCTAGATACTCTGATAAATTACTATAAATATAATAGAAAAATATATAAATTTTCCACTTGATCCAGATTTTTTTTCCATTTCCCAGAATTCAGGTGTGTTTTTTTTTCATTCACGGATTAAGTGAAAATAGTACCATATTTAATAATTCCCGTTTCGTTTTTTTAGCACAAATGAACTAATAACAGTTAAAATAGTGAGATACTAACAAAATTTTTCGGCACAATAAGTTGTGAGGAAATCAACTAATATACTTTTGGCCCGTTAATTGCAATATTGTCGCATTTATGAAAAATATATTTTGGAAGATATTTAATGGCAATATCAGGTTAGTAATCAATTACGAGCAAGAGAGAAGGATAATGACGATTCTCACAAAGTATTGGGTTTGTTGCAGTGATTTAAATTGAAATTAAAGATGAGCATTGATTGCACAAGCAATAACTATTTATAATTTTCTTTGTGCAGAATATTATTGCGCAATATTATGTTTGTTAACATTTTTTTAAAAATTTCTATTCAAAATTCGAAAATGATCCGTTTTTTTTAAATTTTGAATCGCAATTTTTGGACATAACTAATATTTATATTGTAACTTGCTGATTGGCACGAAATATAAAACAATATATTATTTATATTTATTATATATTTAATAATGAATATGCCATAAATTTTACATTACATAGTTTTTAGGTTTCATAAGGGAATAATTGCAGATTCATGAAAATTTTACACGGCAATAATTTATAATAATTCTAGGCATACCGCGTAAACTTATGTGTGCAAATTGTTTTCATTTACTTTATTTATTTAAGTAGTAAAGTAACTTTATAGTAAGATTATTAATTAAAAAAGTATGTGCCAATGTAAACATTCCAAAATTAGGTAAAACTAAACCATAACACGGACAAGTTAAAGGTTAGGAAACGTTAAGGATTGAGTAAAGATGAGTAAGATTTTTAACATAGAAAATGCATATACTATTATATAGACATATTACGAAGAATTCTTCACAGAATTCAGTTTTAGGTTGAGGAAGTCAGTGTTCTTTTTTACAGCACGTAATCAAAAGATATTAACTATATCGTATAAGACATATAAAATATAGAGGTTGCGTCGGTCACGAACCTCTAACATTTTTAGCCATCAACGATGCCTAGTTATGCGTTCATATTTTAAATATAAATACGTATTAAATAAACAAGTTTTAAAGTCGTTCCGATTTATTGAGAAATATTTCATTTAAATTAAAATCACAATAATCAAGAATAGGTAGTAATGTAGTTAGACTAATATTTACTTGAGATTTTCAATCGGATCTAAAATAATGTTTATTTATAATAATGTTGCCAAATTATGTTTTTTTATAGATGATTTAATTTTTTTGAGCGGCTTTTCAAAGTTTAATTTTTTAGTATTTATTTTTCAGATATCTCTTTTATACTTTCATATAAACTATTCGCAATTTTGAATAGATAGTAATTCTTGGAAAAACAAAAAAAAACTAAATTAGAAATACAGAGCTGTTGCTTCATGAAATAAAGGATATCGATATATCAAATGTAGCTTACTGCGATGGCGGTATACTAGTGGCAAGATTAGTATTAGATTAATGCGCTATCCAGAAAATCATAACTTACTGCTTTTTAATTTGGTAGTACTGGATTAATAAAATAATCTGTACTGCGAGTCTATACTTTGTTTATCATCGATAGTTACAAAATTAGATTGACGTAAGTCACAGTAACATTATAAATGCACTCGTGGCATGTAAACCTACTTGCATAGCACTGTCTCATTTGTTAAAGTATTAATTATATTAAAAATAAATAACATAACAGATAAACTAATTACTTGATTTCTTAGTTGAAGTAAACGCACACCGCGTCTCAGTTATATTAGTATGGAGTTTAATAGTTTGTTAATAATGTGTAAAACGCGCCGACGAAACATTTTTAATTCAGCTTAACACAAGACAGTAGCAAATATTGTCTTGACCTAAGGAATGTAATGAAAATTTCAGACGGAAATTTCACATCTTTTCTGGAATTTTTTTACGTAGTCTCTCCTAGTTGTTGTTTTCCGTATTCGATATTTTATACACACACACGCACGCACGTAAAGGCGCCCAGGGGCACATACACACACAGAATCACACACACACACACACACACACACACACACACACACACGCATATGTATCAGTATGCGTATGTGTGTGTGTGTTTATACGTATATATATGTGTATATATATATATATATATACATATATATATATATATATATGTATATATACATATATATATATATATATATATATATCCACATATATGCATATATAAATAAAATCATATTTATGTGTATTCAGTTTGGCGTTGAATTCTACATTTTATTGATTACCTGTTACATTCCACATTCTAAATATTTTTTATTTTATTTTCGTTTTAAATTTCCTCACATGTATACTATTATTATGGCGAGTTCTGCCATGGAAGTGGTAAGACGTCAGCTTCAATGTGATGCATCAATACAAATATGGTAAATAAACACACAGGTCAATGTCTGTTCAATTGTTCTATAAACTATCTCCGGGCGCTCAGGGATCTGGTTTGGGGGATGGGTTTATCACATAAACGAGACCCGTGAGTCGAAGATTTATATAATTAATTGAAGATGATATTGAAAGCTGATTCTCTTCTCAAACTGCTGATACCCCCGGGATTTGACAAATTGAGCTTTCCGCAGGGTTGTCAAGTTTATATTGAGTCATTAGTATAATAAGTCGGGTGAAAAATAAATAGCCCGTAAAAACAACGATAATTAGCGAGTAACGTATTGAACTTTTGAATATGAAAGAATTTTTGAATTTAATAATTAGCTATTAACATATTGAACTCTCAGGTTTCTATTATGTTTCCTAATTTTGATGAAAATAGAATGATTTGTTTCCATGTGATAATATGTAAATGAATCACAATATTTTGATTTTGGCGTATAAATAAAATATTGCTTATAAATGAAGGTTAGCCAGAAAAAGTTAATAGTAACGATCTCGTGATCTTCTGTTAGTGTTATTTAATATAATTCGTCTAAAGATTTATGGTAGATTGCACTGTTTACAACTGCAACCCCAGTCGAAAAAGCTAATAATTAAAAGAGCGAATCTTATTATTTTTTAAGTTTACGACATCTCACAACATACCATTGAAAAGTCAGCAGATTATTATTTCCACATTGTGCTAATTAATTTCCATTTCTTAAATATAATAAAAAATAATCGTATTTCTACTTATCCCTTTAAACCTTTTCATTCTTAATCCTTGTTTTAATTTACCTAAAAAGATATACGTTTATATAAATATCCCCAGAATTAATTATAATAAAGTACACATTTTTTACATTCTCCTTTGAATATTTTAGTTTGTACTATATTTCGTTTACTACCTTTGAAATAAAATTATAAATTGTTTTTGTATTTCTGCTGTGTGGTTAAGGTTTCAAATTTTTAATTTAATAAAATAATAGTTAAGTATCTATTCTGTTGAAATATTTTTTTACTAATTGGTTTTTGTTCATCAAATAGAA
Organism: Druceiella hillmani; assembly: GCA_039881145.1. NCBI lineage: Eukaryota > Metazoa > Arthropoda > Insecta > Lepidoptera > Hepialidae > Druceiella > Druceiella hillmani. The sequence goes on along the minus strand of JAYKKI010000014.1, from coordinate 33,466,051 downwards.
ATCTACAAAACTATTTGAAAGAAATCTCCGATTAATTTTTAATTTCGAGACTCTATTTACGTTACTTTCAAGAAAAACTCTCGTGATGATTTTTTATTCGAGTTGTAAGTTTTTTAGGTAGTATTAATTAAAAAGAAACATTGTTTATTTTATTATTTAGTTCGGTTTTGATATTTCTTAATTACGCTGGTACGTCTATATTATTAAAACATTTTTACATGAGTTGCTGTGGTGTTAAACGGAGTTACAAAATCGCAAGCTCAAGTAGTTAGGCCCACTAAGAAATAAACTCAGTAGTCGTATTCCGTATTATTGTGTCTAAATGACGGAAAATTTTTTAAAGAACTTAACAAAAGAACTTAATAAAAACATGTTTTCCGACACGTCCTTGACCGATTTGTCTTATGTGTTTAGAAAAAAATATAATATCACCATTTTAGATCGATAGTTTTTCTGATACTTCGGTTACATGTGCTCCAACTTTTATAATGATAAATATTGGAGCTCACTCTGTCATAATAAATATTAAACTCGTAGTAAATGTTGCAAAAGTAAGTCATTTTCAGTTCTAACTTTATAGTAAATTAATGTCACAAACATAAATGAAAGCGATACAAAATTATGTACGATATACCCATTAATCATTAAACGTCTTCCTCACGTTTCCATTACCCTATCATTACACATTATAAATAACAAACACGTAAATTTACTCGCTCTTTAATTTAACCTTTACGAAGATTACACACAAAGACATGCACAACTTCACAAACAGTTTGACAGCGCGCTTAAAACCGCGACCTAGCGCAGAGTCGACAGATACTCGAGTCACGTAGAGTGATGAGCGACGTAGATTGACAACACAAGCGCGCTCGTTGCGTGCGTGGCCGTGCGCTATCGCTGCCTACCCGCCTGTCCTGGCACCTCCCGAGTACTCTCGTATCCGCTACTCGACAACCTACGAACTAGCTGGGGTTTCTACGGAGGATAGGGGCGGGGCGCACCTGTTAGGGCGGTCGTCCATTGTTGGTTAGAAAACGTGCGGAAAAAAGAAATTAACTAATTGGTGCGTCCGTCAGTTGTTAATAATGCACAGAACAACGAGGGGAAATTACAGCTTCCTTTTGTCTGGTTTTGTGTAAGGTATTAATTCATTTCGCGGGGGCGGGAATATGTGGTTTTAATGTGGCATGTTGATGTACAGATCTGTATATATCGCGGTGTTTCTTCTGAAGTGAAAGAAGCTGAGATATGATCACGAGAGGTAGTTTCATAATTTTTTAAATCAGACAATATGTATGAATAAAATATTCACTTCTTCTAAAAAATTTATTAGATACATTCGATCGGTTTTTAATTAAAATTACAGGCGCGATTTAGTTTTTAGCGAAATCTTAATTTACTATGGGAGGTTTATTTTTATTAAATAATGCAAGTCAAAACATTTACAATCAATTATTTAATATTTCGTCCACTAAATTTTAATTCAAAACAAACAAAATTAAAAAAAATGTGTACGCTTGTGTGTGCGCGCATATTTGCGTGTGTACATGCATGGGTGTACGCGTGCGTTACGCACGTGCACATTTATATTACATACGATAGATATTAATGATTCCGCTTTGAACAAACTTTACGAAGTAATCAGCTCGTCACTATAATTTAAAAAAATTCTGATGTGGTGTGTCTGGTCGCAGTAAGGCTGTCATCGAGGCCTTAAAGAGAAAGGTTATTTGGTGCATACTTTGCTTCTTCATAATAGTTATGTACTATGACTATGTGAATAAGTGTTTAATTAAAGCTAATACAGCCCACCCTAAGCTATAAGTCCGTAGTTAGTATTGAATTAAAGTGAAATTAATAAAATTTTGTTTAATATATGAAAAATAATTCAGTCACTGTGTAAGTAAATGTTTCTCGAAAATGTAATTATAAAAAATCAGACATTTAAAATTATACATTTTAATCTTAGGGCAATTCTAATCAGTGTATGTGTATAAACTGGTTAGAATTACCTTTATCACATTTATGTCAACAATATTATGACACGGATTTGTCTCAATTAAGCAATTCATTTTCTTCCATTATTTATTTTTGTTTTATTAGGTAATTTATTTTGTTATCATGTCGGTATAAAATTTATATATAAACATACGGTACTCAAAAATGGTACTAACCGTCAAGTGCGTTCATTTTAATCTTTATAGTTATTATAATATTATTAGATGGATAATCACTGATAATAAACTTATGTGACCAATTAACTTATGTGTTCTAAATAACGGTTGTTATTTAGACGGTTGCTTTATATTATTTCAGCCTAGTATTTGTGTCCGCACTTTGCACAATGAAAGTGGTTCTAGTCAACATGTTTCTTGATATTCAAACTGCTGCATGCAGTTTATATATTTGTACATAACATGTTTCTGTTTATTCATATATTATATATATATATATATATATATATATATATATATATATATATATATATATGTTCGTTAGAATATGATAGATCATACTCTAGTTACTATGAGGTAAATACGAAGATGTTATGAAATTGAAAACAAAATTACCAGACACAACATAAATTTAGTGGAGAATTATGAAACTGCATATTTTATACATTGATCCCAGAAGAAACTAATGATAATTAAATTAATAATGTATTCAGTAAATAAATAGTCGTTTAGTTGAGTACCTACACCTTGCTGATTTTTATTGCAGATATTGATTAAATTTCTGAAAAGGCGCTGATTTTGGTTGAAACTTGTCAAAATTATGGACTAGTCTAAATGTAAAGTAATAGTGGAATCTTGGTGTATACCTCGCAATAATAATAAATCTTTTTTTCAATTTACATAGGTGATTCAAGTATGTACGGCTATGCTAAGAATATCATAAGTCCGATTCTTACATTCTCTCAGCAGTTTCGTTAAATATTTACATGTTTTTTAATGCAACAAAATTAATGAAGAATTAATGAAATAAATATAAATTACGTATATTATGAACATATATGTAAAAAAATAAATGTAATAAGTTTAATAAAAATAACAGCAGAGATTAACTAATTACTATGGAGTCGTAGTATTAACTACGATCACCATTATCGGTCTGTCTCAGTCCAATACATAGGCCTCTCCAATCATTGGAGGCAATGCCTGTAATGCCTGTAATTCATAATGCAGTTGGAGTAATGACGCTGCTACTCGTCTAGTTTAAGCTATTTTAGCAACACAATCACATACACTACGCTAGCTGGTAATCGGACCCAAGGGTGAGCGCCGTTAAGAGTCCTAAATCTTGTGATCAGCCCAAAACATCACAACGACGATGAACATTAGCTATAAAATTTGTGAATATTGACTGTCAAGAATAATATAGTTTCGTGTCATATTAAAAATTTACGAATAGGTGAGTATATGTGTCATGGTTCCACAATCCGTGTTCAATATGAATAAACAGGCATAACGATTTACAATTATTTTATTTTTGCGGTATACATATGTCGGGACACTATTGCGATATTAAACCTTATTTGATGACTTAATTTGATGTTACCTAATTCGATGAAGCCTAATTGTATCTGGCTGACATTAGATATTTCCCTAAAGTAAATAATTTTGGTGTTGTTTTCGAAAGAAACAATGTACATTTAATATTTACATTGGAAAACATTGGTCAAATGAAATATAACCCAATGTTAAAAATAGTAAGCTAACTTTCGGTCTGTACCAGTTTATAAAACAGCGAAATCAAAAACTCATAAATAAAGAAAACGAATCTTATCCTTACAGTCAACTCGCGTCCATTCATTTATTGCCGGAAATAGTAATAAAAAACCGACATTGGTTATTTACTATCAAGTCTAATATATTGAACCGTCAACGCCGGATATATTACCTGGGAGTGCCCCCTCATATACCCTGTCCGTATTATGAAAACGATACATATACAAAGGTACAAACAGAAGACATTGACGAATCAAATAATGAGAAAGGCGGCTCTCCTCGAACTGCTTTGACGTCAATATTTATAAAGGAATTTGTGTCCGGAACGTTCTTTTGTATTAGATACCTTCGGCTCCCTTATCGAATATTCACAACAAGTTTGTGATACGATATCTGTACGAGTATGGGGGTGGCTTTTGTATCGCGTTGGGTGTGAAGTCGGAACAAGGAATAAACAAGTCGATATGTGGCGACTGAATGTTTAGTAGACAATAAAAGTTTGACATGTTGTAATATATGCTTAGAAATTATTGGAAATGAATTAGGTAAATTCTGAACTTGGGAATTGTTTTGTTATATGATATTGTTTTCTATTAATTAATTGTCGAAATTTACATTTTTTTATGACTTTGTAAAAAGGAGTATTATGTATTTAGAAGTAATGTGTGTAACTACATTAGTTTGTTTATTCCATTATAGTAACGAAATAACTCAACCTATTGCAATAAAGTAGTCATTGTTAAGCGGAAATCGTAATATTGAAAATTGTATGTAGCAAAATCTATTGAGGATGGAATCAGGTTCTTATTATAAAAAGTTGGAATGAAAAATAATTAATAAATTAAAGATGAACAATCTTTTGTAAATAATTTACGATTTCAGATAAAATCAGTTTTCAAAAACGATTGTGTTAGTGACAATAACCGATCGTACACAAATCCGCATACGTAATAAGGTGAAAGGGTACTTCAGCGAGTGATCAAACCGAATAGGTAAACACATAAATACACATTTCGTTGCAAATGAACGTATCTAAATACTCTTTTTACATCAGAATTTTGGATGATAATCTTAATTCCGGGATATTTCATAATGACCTCGGGTTTACGTTAACAGGATTCTTGTTTTTGCACGATTCTCGTTATCAATAGTTGGTCGTTTAAAATTATGGAGTATCACTCCTGCAAAGAATATATTCACTTTAACCGTACACAATACGTATAAAGAATTGTCGTCCCGTTTGTGTGAATTTGGATGGTTAATTGTGTCAAAGGTCAAAGAAAAACAAATATGCATCTATGGACAAAAGAACAACATAACGAATTAGGCTGCTTAAAAAACGAAACTTTTTTTTTACATTTTAGCTGTACTCACAAATAAGTTCGCGAGTGGTGAAACTATTTTTGAAAACATTTTTAAATTATCTGTTATATTAATACATCACTGCCATCTATTATAATAATTATAAGAGTAAACTCGTTTTAAGGCAGTTCCACTTAAATGTCAAACTGCCATATATTTTTCTTTAGTTGGTCGATTGCAAAAGAACATAGCGCATACCTTATTTGAGACTCAACAGCATCCATCGGTAAAAATGTGATTCAAACACTGTTAGCTGCTCTTTTATAATGCCCGAATGGACACACATTCAGAAAACAGTATTTTTATGTTCCATTAATTTTGTCACATTCCCTAAATATTTTTTTTTCGTAGGTACCTTCAGTATATAGACTTACTAATTCTATAGTTTTATTACATGTATGGATAAAAAAACACCCAGCAATTACATTGATATAACGTAATACTCAACCTGTCCAAATCATTAAATTATAAGTATTAACAAGAGGACAAACTGTAAAAGAAATTGGGGCTACAATTTTTTTTGTGCCGAAGGCAACCGACAGTCATATCTGACCTCATACGTCTGACCGTATTCGGGTTGCTTTTTCAAGTTCCTACACCTATCACTCTAAACTTCACTTCTGGCTACGCTCATTTTCCCTAAATATGTCCGAGGGGAAAATTTTCTTGCACGATTTACTGTACACGTAATGCCATCTAATAATATATTAATTGCATGCGTGTACTTCGTACACGTCGGGTAACTCGGTACTTCTTTATTGTTGTTGAATTAATGTAATATCAACAAATTATTGTAGCTAATAAATTAGCATATTTTCTTTTAAATTGAACCAACTACGCTGAAATAAAAACTACATTTTTATATTAATTGATTCCTTAATTTTTTTATAAACACCATTTGAAATGATTTAGTAATTTTTTCGTGACGAGTTTACAATCAAATACATTATATACAAACAGCCAAAAATATGGAACATATATTTACGTGTTCTGTTAGTTTCGTTATATTCGCCTAAGTAATTGTCGTAACCACCTTTAATGAATAAATTTATTGATTAAATTTTTATGAAATGTATGTACAATAAAGTTCGTAACAATGCCATCATGCGGCTGCCAGTATTTAAATTGCTGACACACTTCCATCTATGTATCCCTATTGTTAAATACTAAAATTAATTTTCAAGAATCATGATCGTAACTAAACAGACAGAAATGAAAAAAAAACATAATTTCAATAATTAAATATAGTTGCATAAGCATAATAAATTTAACTGAATAGTCAAAACAAATATTACAGTAGACTTATAAATTAAAATCGTAATGGCGGTCTTTACAATCGTTTTTCTCAGAAACCTCTTGAAGATGAAAGTTTAAATTTAGCATGCTAATAAAACATATTAATGGGCACATATATCAACAGCTAAAACCTTAAAATATTCATATGGAATATATGGGCGGTGGGGCAAATTAAATCAGTTAATTTTAAATTAATTCCATATATAATATGGGATAAAGCTTGAGAGCGTTATAAGAACCATAAAATATTTTTTTCATAATTTTAAATATAGTGTCGTCAGAGATATACTCAAAAATATCTAAATATACTATATATGTATATTTACCCCTCTTCATATTTCCGAAACCACTCAACATTCATGCTTTGAAAAATTAATAATTATAAATAGTTTAATATATACACTATGCATGCTAAAATGTGTACAAGTGCCTAAATGTATATATAATTTTTGAAATTTTTGACAATTTTTTTTCTATATACGAAGGAATGACGACCGTTCACCACACGTAATGTGATTTGGACTATGAAAAAAACAATATTAGTGTGAGAAATATTTCAATTTTTTTTTCTTATTTCTAAGATGTCTCGGTAATTTATTGTGCAAAAAAGTCTTAAAACTTTTTCATACTTCTTCGTAGTCGGATTTATGTTTGGTATTTTAATATCCATAAGTGTAATTGAGTTATTAAATTTGGTGTCCTAAATTGAGGTAATTCTATAACTTTTGTTAAGCTGCAGTAACTATATCTTAATTTTTTCTTGCATCGATTTTGATATAAATTATATTTATTTTCAATATTAATATTTATCAAAAAATTAAATCCCAGATATGAGTTATATTGTAATTTCCTAATGAATATGAGTATGGGGCTTAAATAAGTTTGTTAATTTTTTGATAGATGAATTAAAATCTCTTAAACAAATTAGGCAAGGACCATAGAGATTTTCTTAATGTGGAAGAAGACACTCTTCGAGTGGAATGTTAATCATCCAATTCATGGTGCTTAAAGGTCTAAACTGCTCTTTTGTTGAAGTATCAGAGTATCTGTCTTTACAAATGTTATGCACTCTGAACGAAACTAGCTTTCTAAATTATTTTAAGCTTCGTCATGCTGCTGACACTCCTTTGTATAATTCAGAATAACCTTAGATAATTTTCCTTTCTAAAGAAAATGTTTCATTGAATTAGGTTAACGCCAGTATATTGTTAGGTAATTTGATGTCAATAGCGAATAATTTTTTAGCAAGGTCCTTCAAGGCCTTTTCTCATATCTCTGGCCAAAAGTTTTTGCAGTGCTTTTTATTCTATTACAGATATTCCAAGTAAAATAAAACATTACATAAAGTAAATCAGGGCACAGGCCTAAGGAAGGGGATTACATTAGCTTATAAGAAGCGATCGATTCATCTAATACCTACGTTTAGCGTCTTCTGAGCACGTTTCGGGGATTATTGGTCTCAGCGTCGTTTTAAAATGATGTGCTTTACATGTTAAGTTTAGGTTTGAGTCATCTTAACGTAATTTGAATATCATGGCATTTTAAGGGTTTGCTTTTTTTCAGCATTCGTATCTTCACTTTATAACTCACTTCCACTCTTTGTGGAAATTATCGTTATAAAGTTTTTTGGAAAATATAACAAAAATTATTCTTCTACTCTATTACTAGAATAATAAATATGCACAATACGTTATAAATAATTTCATAAACAAATTCGTTCTCATACTTCAAACCCGACATATGACAAAGTCGCAATTATTTCATATTTTCCTTAGTTCCATAGTTTGTTGCACCCAAGCAATAAATAGTTTCGAGAATTATTTCAAGAGTAGAATTTCATTAACAATTTTTTGCTGAAATATCTTTTATTTATAATGCACGTGAAAATAAAGATGGAATGAATGTTTTCCAAATAAAATTAATAATCAGTTGTAATCGTTAATATATATACTAGATTGTGTTGCTTTTTCAGAATGTCCTTTTTTCGCGTTCTTAAAGTATGCACGTATCCTTACATGGCACGTGTTTTGATTTCTACCTTATTTTTATGTTCAACCGACAATGAGATTGAAACCTTCTTATATTTGTAGCTATAGTTTTACCATTAGTATAGGGTTGGTTCAACAACATAAAGCATTTCACATATTAAACTAATAAGAAAGCCTAATTAAACAAATGGCTTTTCGAAACTCGTTTAAAACTTGAGTATATTTGTCTTCTAATCTATGTCAAGTTTACAATAATTTCTTAAAATATTGGAAATTATACTTCTTCAAATATTGGAAACTATAATTTCTTCAAATATTGGAATATGTAACAAACGGTACTTGCAAGACTTTAATCTTGCATAAAACTTTTGCAATAAAATAATTATTTTAAATCAAATTAAATAAAAATAAATAACAGATCATTATTTTTTGACGTATTTTTTTTTGATAGTAGTCATTTCTTGAAGATGTGATTAAAATTTACATTTAGTCGACTTGAAGATGAGAAGTTTCTCCACTCTATATTTATTTTATATTATCCTTTGTCTATGGTTGTCTATGGTAAATTTTCCTACTTATTTTTATAATAAAGGTTACAGGTGTGCGACATTTCATGGACATTAGTCGGGCAGTTGAGGCGTGAAAGCAAGACCAATTCACTTTCATGTTTATAACATTAAAACTAGGGTATCAGTAATACTAAATGTATTATGATGTTGAACATATACTTTGAATTAACTGAATAGAAAAAAACTGGTTATTTTTATTTTCTTTTATAACAATTTATAAAAATAACACATCTTTCTGAAAAACGTACATCAGTTTAATGCTTTTATACATGTTATTTTACATTAAAATAAAAAAAAGTAAAAATGAAAAAATAAAAAAATAAAATAATTTCTAGAAAGGGTAGAGCGAATATAATAAAAAATAATAATTATGCAATAACTGGTATTTAATGGCAATTACTGAAATATTTTAATTTGGTTCATATTAGGTAGTTAATATATGTCACAAAGTTAACAAAAATTAACCTCGAAACAGATAATTTCAAATGCTGAGATCGGAGATAATACAAAATTTTATGTGCGAAATTTTTTGCAAAGTTTTGTAAATGTATAAATATCTAATGTTGTCTCGACCATTGAAAATTTTAATAAGTTGAACTTATTTAAATTTTTCATTTGCCAGAAAGGAAATTGATTGTTTTATCTATCTCTTAGGCACTTAATGATTCTAAAAATATTTTACTAGAGTATAATAAACGTCAAGCACAATATGTTCATTAGATTTTTTCTTTTCTTTTTTGTTTTAGACGAAGAAAATTAAAATTGTCGAAAAATATTTCGCCTCCATTTAAAAATCAAAATCGCTTGTCCCAATTAAAATTATTTCAATGGGTCCAATCAAGATCAGCAGCAACGAGACACTGTTAACACGTTTAAAAACTCGGATATTAATAATGGAATTTTATATAAAAATGTATTTGTATGGGAATCTCCATGAATACTTGACTAAAGAACCTTTTTCACGGGGCTACCTACTTTTCAAATGAAATAAAGTCCCTTTCACTAGGGTAAGGAGACAAACGATAGATAAGGAGGAACGGAATGAACACAAATATCAAGTAAAATTGTATCTATCGCTCGCACTTGTGCATCGCTCCCTTTGCTTGATTCTATACAGTCATTACCGTGCTTCGCCCTGATTTTCTATCCGCCCCCCGTCGCCCGCCCTAGTCGACTGAGCGCAGGTATATTTACTTATACATTGAATTACATTACGCGTCAGTAATTTTCCTCTTTGAGATATGGGAAATAAATTTATTTGACGGTCGAATCCGATGTGTACCGAGCGGATTTGTCGTCAGGTCATTTTCGTATCAGAAGCTTGAGATTTTCTTCTTTATATTTTTGAAAATACCCGTAATCGTTTTTCTACTTTTACGTGTATTTTAAAGAAAATTCTTATTTTCTGGAGGATTTCTCTACAAAAAGAATGACCTTTATATTTTCGTCATATCCATCCGTTTTTGTTTTTCACAGCCTCTTAGTTTCTATAGATTTAAACTTCCATGAAATTTGGCTGCTTCGTTTTAAAATACCAATTAATAAATGAAAAATATTGAAAACAATTCTTTTAACGCAGCTCTTCATTGTTTTAAAGGAGAAATATTTTCGCGCTTTCCATCGAATGGAATATCGCTGGAGAGGTCTTTTCATTATCATACCGAAGAGGCGATGTAATTTATCATTTTAAATTATTAGGCCCTACTTGTAAAATAGTGAGAATCGAATAGAAGTGAAGTAAGCTTATTATTATTTTTCAACTAAAAATATTTTACGATTAGAACACCCTTCCCAATAAAACCTATATTATCCAAATTCGATCACCACCTTTGATGTTCAATGTTGTATGTATGTCTTTAATTTCCGTGATCAAATTCTAACTATATTTTCATGAGTTCATACAGAAATTATAACCTTCCAAATAAAAAAGAATCATCCAAATTTCTTGAGAAGTACCGGAGATATGAGGTATACATACACAAACAAAAATGTGTCGTCCAATTGAGAAACCGGAACCGGATACACAAATAAAAATATTTCGTCCAAGTGAGAAACTTCTCCTTTTTTGAAGTCGGTTAATCAACAACTGGAATATATATTTCTTTTGTTTTTGCATTCGAGGCAAGCATATTGAACATATTTAGTTTATGTAAAGAAAACAGAAACGCATTTTATGGAATTTTCGGTATTCCATACCAAAATTGAAAAACATCGAAATATTTATGGAATCAAAAAACTAATACATAGTTTGTCTGGTTGATTTTCTATCACATAAATACGTCTATGAAAACAAAAAATCTAAGTTTTACCATATTCTTAATGAATTACAATTTTAATTTTTTTAATACTTAAACGTTGCTTATATCACCGTGAGTTCTCTTAAATGTAGGAGAACTAAAGTTGAAATCATAAACATTTCAGATACAAGCTTTTGTTTATTTTAATAGTGGTAAATGGTTTTAAATAATTAATTTAAAGCCAAAAATGTACGAATTTTTTGATGGATACTATAACAAATTTATCTCGTCTGCTTGCCTGTAGATCTACAAAAATAAATAATTTGATCATCAACAGTAATGTTCATATTAAAATCTAATCAAAAATCTCTCTTTTTCATAATTTTTCTTTATGAAACTACAAGTAATTTTTGAATAAAGGAAAATGGAGGAAAACTCTTTTTCGTAGATCTTTCAGTTATAAATAACATGATCTCCGGTGCGTATTAAAATCTACTTGGAATTTTATATAATTTTTCTTCCTCAAACTACGAGACACTTCTGAATAAAAGTAATGTTAATTTTATACAATATTGTCTTTGCAGTATTTTTTTAATTAAATTTTGAAGTACACTAAATTTAAAAGTTTAACTTTAGAATTGTTTTTATCCACTTGTACCTAAATTGTTTTGAAACTTGTTAAAAAAAGAAGATAAAAACTGTCATTTAATATTAAATTTTCTTAGTTTTTATTTGGAACTTTTGTATCGTTTTAAAATTTTAAAACAAATTATTTTTTTCAAAATTATTACTAAAATTGTGTTAAAATAGGCTAATAAAGACCTTTTAATTTGTTGATATTTAATATTAAACAAAATATATTATTTGGATAAGCATATTCTGAAATAAATTTATTAAAAAATCTGACACCACTTTTACACTATTGTCATCGTATAAAATTTTGTTGCTTCCTTTCTAGTTATCTTTCACTTTCCATATATCAAGCACATTTTCAAATTATGTAGTGGTTAGAAATAGAAAAGTACCTAATATTAATTTTATTCAATATTAACATCGAGACAACTTTTCACTGTTTAAACTTATCACTGTGTAAATACGCCTTAAACATAATACAAAAGGCGTAACCAGTTGTACTAAATGTCGTATCGGAAAAACCACGCCCAAATCCGAGTACCTGTTTACCAAAACACGGCCTTGAATAATATAATTAAAATATGATAATGACGGTCTCTCGAACGTTTTATCCCAATTATCAAACTCCGACTCTGATCCGCGCGTCCTTTGTCGAAAATTACGCTTCCCATCGCTAAACTCAACTTCTTCCTAAACTCGATCACCTTGACTAACCTGTCAAAGAACCGCGAATATTAAACGTCGGCGCATTTTGCGCAAAACGTGTTCATTTAATAAATTTCTACTTCATGAATACATATTATTTAATTAAAAATGTCACTTTGCCTTTCTTCAGACGACGCCAACGAAATAATAATCATTTTAACGCTGCAGCTCTTTGTTATATATTCCGCGCCCGTGCCGAATGTGTGTTCCTGTGCTGAAAATAGAGTCAGCTCACAAACAAGCGCGACAAATGGTGTCATATGTCACGGAGTCACGTTGTAGACCGATTTATGAAGCAGAACGTGCCATAACTTGTCACATTACGTGTGGTTAGGTCTGCAAGCGGGGCATGCGAGAAATTTGTTATTCGAAAGTCAAAAAATGTAATTAAGTTTATGTATTGTATCATTATCTAATTATGGTAAATATAGATGGCTAAGTGAGCATATTCTTATTTTGTACACTACTACCGACTAGAAAAATATTGAGGGCCTTTTTAAGTTCGGTAAATTAAAAAGAAAAAAGGTAACTCTCATAAGATCGTTTATATATTCGCCGATCTGTCTATCTGTTAAATTCGTATTTCTCGGTGTGATAAATTTAAATTTTAAATTTATTATAGAGATAAAGCATCCAATCATCATTTATTTTAATATTTATGTTGAAATATTATGGAGGGCAAATGAAATAATCGAAACGACCTATTTTTTTATTTCTTACGCATATCAGTTTAAAGGACATATTAAGAGGACACAAAAATTCTTTTTAAAAATTTTGTTTAAGATAATCGGTGAATATATCGTCCCTAAAAATATATTTTCCCCCTCTTCGAAAATACCAATTAAGAATAAAAATAAAATATTAAGATTTAAATTATATTCATTACAAAATTTAGCTAAAATTTACCAGAGAAATATAGTTCTGATTCCAATGCTTTTAATTTTTGAGGAATATACTATATTATAAACAGTAAATTCATGACATAATTCCCAACATTTACTCTATCAAATTACCAGATGATAATATTACTTGACGACAAATGTTAATAATATTTGTAAATATAATATTCAAAAAATATTCTCATAAATGTTTATGGATGTCTAAGAGCGAACAAAACCCTCGTAGTGCGAGTTCTATTTGTAATAACAGGTTTAATTTTTGAGATTACTGTCCTAAAAAAACCATACTCTCTTTAGGAAGTTGCAGTTGATTAGAACAATGCGTGGTTTTTGGTTATTTATTTCTCTAATCCCAATGATAAACTTAGAACTAAAGATACAATTAAGACGCGATATTAAGTAGGTATATACATTAATCTGAATGTGTGGAGAAAAACCCAGTTACTGATGATGATTTATTCGAGATCGATGTCACATTTTGAAAGATAATTTGACCAGTCCAATAAATCACAAATACCTAATTTATATATTCCTTAGATATATTATAGAAAGATAATTATTTTGCCACATGCTGATTTTATAATTGTTAAATATTGTCCTCAAAAAATTATTTTTATTTAATACAAAAAAATACAAATGTCTTCAAGTCAAATAAATACAGCCGACTTTTAAAAGAGACATCGCATACCGTAGATCATGTTTCATTAGGTAAAATAGTTATATGGGAGTTGTAAGGCTAATGAAGGCTGACTGAAACATAAACAAATGGGAGTATAAATGTATAAGCATGAAAATTAACATAGAAGTATAAGCCTCATTTCTGTCAAATAAGGATTATTAACATCGAATATATTTGGATTATTTTAGTTAATGAATAATTTTATAAATATATATTTTGGGTTGATAATTAGTTCCATTAGCTATTGAAGCGAATACTTTTTCCACTGCTCTTTTGCATGAGTTAACTAACGTTTATGAACTGGGATCGTGGATTTATTAACCGCTAATCCAATATTTATAACGAATATGGTAAGTACCTATTTAATTTTTATAAGGTACCCGAAAAACCTAAAATAACGAGAATATATTCAAAATATTACACTTGCAATTTTTCACCAATATATTTCCGAATAAAATGTCGGAAGTGGATAGAACATTTATACCGAAATACGTACTTATTAAGAAAGGAAAAATTTCTCATAACAACATTTGGTCTGAAACCTTTAATAAACATAAAAATTTGATAGCAAAACTCAATCACGAACCCTTTATACATGATTTTTTTACGGTATGTAAAAATATTGCATTCAAAACGGACTATTGTGTCCGAAGCTGAGTGCTGAGCAATACTGTTTAAATACTCTTTAAAAGATTAAATTTAACTAAATTTCTTTTTTGTAAATCCATAAATTAAGCCAAGATATTCATGCCAATATAGACATGAGAATTTTATATTGACATGTCACCTCCGGATACGCTTTCTTCCCTATGGTAGGCCATATATACTTTCCTTCTCACAACACGTAGATTGGTAACATTTATAACATGTAACTACCCACAATTACAGCGAGCGCCCACCTACACCTCGCCGTACGCGGCCAACATTTTTCACGAGTTCAACGTATTGCGTCTTTTTAAAAATGTAGGAAGCCATCTAAGAACGGCGGGTATCAGGTGCGGCACGTCGACGCTGCGGCACCACGGCTAATTGCAGCGGTACGTTTGACATTACGGCTAAATGACATTAGGGCCCCTATACCCGCTACCTCGCCCCGCCCCTCGGCCGCGTACGGGACACTTATTAATCACGAATACTTTATTATAGCATTTCATACCGTCTCGAATAAATGAATGAGCGAGCTGATGGAATGGGCGCGCGGAATGAGGCGTTTAAATGACTATGTGCCATCGACGTACCATTCGCATATACATTTTAATTATCAGATGTGGGCTGATAATTAAAATGTGTACGTCGATGGTTCATGGCAGTAGGGCGGGGGTGGTTTTATAATAAGTTTCGGGGCCAGGTACTTTAAAAAATATTATGAACATTTAGCAGTAAACAGACACCACTCGTTATTGGGTAAAAACCAAGTAAAAACCGAAAAACAACAATATTCATTATTATACTTTTATTGGCGTTCATGGGTGTGGTGCGTTCATATACTTATTCTGTTATCTTTATATTTATTCTGTATTAAAATTTTGAAAAAAAGGGAAAAATTTGTAAAACAGAAATGAAAATTTAGTTGCTGGTCTGAATATCGAAAAATAAATTAACCAAAACTAATTCTTTCACCAACGGTTTTACAGTTACCAAAAATCATAATCTTAAATAAATTTAAAAACATGTACGGCTATTAGAGCAAGGACGGTAAGGTAAAAAATATCGAATTGCAAAATTTTAGAACATGCGAAATGTTTTTCTGACATGAATACGTATTTTGAATTCTAGATAATTATAAAAGGACAAGTCTTTTTGAAGTTGTTTTTTGTTTTGTTCTACTATGTATTTTTTTGCTATGCTGACTTTTATTTGATAACCTACTCTAGTGACCTCATTTTTTATGGTCATTTGGTATGTCAGTAACATAAATGTAGGTATGTTATAAAATTAAAATGTATAATAAGAGCATACGTTTAATACCAATACTCTTTTAGTATACGTTTAGTATTAACGTGTTTTGTATTGTGTGTAAAAACCAAATATAAATAAATTCGTGTAAAATTGTTGGAAGTTTAGGGTTTAGTGTAGTATAACGTTTCTACAAACCGTATATTTTTAGCATTGGTTCTTCGAGATTTGTATAAACTATATTATACTATTACTGGTGCTATAGGTTCAGATCATTTATATAAATCATGTGATGTTAACACTGATGCTCTGGGTTTAGAGAATTTCTGTAAATTATGTTAAGTTAATATTGGTGCTCTGGATTTAGGTAATTTTATATACCGTGTTATGTTAATAAATAATCTATTATTGGATTATTTGTTTAAGTCGTGTTTTGTTAAAATCAGTGCATTGTGTGTATAACATTTTTGTGAACAGCGTTATTTTGACATTGATGCTCTTTGATGTTCTGATCTATATCATTTTTATCAACTTTGTTATGTTAATACTGGTGACTATCATTTATATCACCTTTATAGATCATGTTATGCTAAAACTTTTGCTTCGGGTTCAGAGTATTTTAATAAACGGTGTTAACTTAATATTGGTGCTCTAGATTTACATAATTTTTATTAACCATGTTATGCTAATATTGTCATAACTAGATTTATAAACGAAAACGTAAAATAAAATACTTTTGTTTATGGCAAGAAATTTATCTATCAATAATTATTTCTTCCCTATTGCTAATACATTATTTTTAATTTAGAACAAAATAGCTGCGCCCTACGATTTCATCCACATAGAATTATTTTAATTATGCTACTCTCTCCTCGCGGTCAATATACGGCTCCGTTACCTTCAAAATGATGTCGATCAGCGGAAATACTCAGGATGATCAGTAAATAATTAAGCCTGTCTCTATCTGCCTTATACAAAATACACCTTACAGCGTTTAAGCAGTATTTCCTGATTATTGTTTCATTTCTTAATCACTGCTCTGCTCCCATGTATAACGTGATGACATATAGGTTAAAATCTTCTTCGAAGTATGGGCTTTCTAAGACGAAAGATAATGAATATTATAGCAACAAACGGAAATAATATTTTAATAAATAAATCATATTAGGTAACGCGATGCAGATTTATTGAATTTAGACCTCTTCATCAATATTTCGTTTTCCTAAATTTTTTGAAGTAATAAAGCTAATTTTTTAAAAAGTTATGTAAACATTTGTCCTTATATCTATATACTAAAACTGTTTCTCAAAAGAGACATAAAATTTTCATACTTTTCTTCTGTAATATAGAGTCACCACACTTCCTAATTATAAAAAGTTTCAACTCTCTATGTCAAATAATCCTTGAGAAAACTTACTGTGACATGAAGATGATTAGTTTATGAATTTAGTTTTCCGTTTTTGAAAACTAAATTCAAAAAGACTCGCATTGTTGAAATGAATGCCATTAAAATTTGGAACGGTAATAAGAGAAAATATGTTTTATTTTATACAAAGTTATGTTCGAAATTTATTGTTTAAGATATTAGTCCCTGTTATAATTTTATCATCAATACAACGTTTTCGTTCAGCATACATGAATATTTGTATCGTACTTAAATTTCTGTAATTTTGAAGTCATCGACACGTGTAGCTAACATTGAAACCACTTCAATATCAAACTTGTTTAATAATTCATAACTTAATTCAACGCAAACAATCCAGAACCAGCGAATACATAGGTTTGAATGTACAATAATTCAATTTAAGTTCTTGGGACAGCGCAGACCTTACTTGTTCAAGCGGCCTTTAAATTACATTTCCCTTGGGGTATTATCACTCACTCAACTTTATCCGGCTTTTCTATATGAGTTATTTTATTTCATCAAAATTGTTCTACTTTACCATTTATTTTTAAATCTCACGTACAATACTTGCAAATGGGTGATTAATTAATATAAATTACATTAAGGTATATTTAGTACCGCAACTCTTATCTTAGCAATTGTGACATTTTCATTATATTTCTAATCTGCCTTATTAAATTTTATCCTCCTAAAATCCTTTACTGATCGATTGGGTAACACTTCTAAATATTATTCCTCTAAGTATAATTTGTATTTTAATGACGTATAAACCTCAAAAACATAGGTGTTCTTTCCTATCCATACACGATCATTTTGGGGGTCTTTGCAGAAATATTCACCTTTCGCAAGAATAACTATAGAGTAAAAATAAATTTATTTTTTATAATATTGGTTTTCATTCAATACACATGGTATATTGCATACACTCTTTACATGATAAGCATGCAAAATAGCTCCGTAACGTAATGAATAATATGCTAAAGCCAAATACAAATACCATTCAGACTTGAAAAGTTATAAAGATTTAAAAGCCCTAACGAATAAAGGCAAAGTATAGAAATTTTGTAAAAATATTTAGAACTGCTTTTATTATAAATGATTCCACTAACTTGCCAAAACTGTTTAGCACTGGGAGTATAAAGTATTCCAATATCTTACAAAAGTAATTTGTAAGATTAAATCGTTAAATTTCTTTTATTCCCTGCTGTAAACTAACCTTGAATTTACCGCCAAGTTTCATTCTTAGAACAATATATTTATCTTTGCAATATTCTTTGAACTATTTATATATCAACATGAACTGACGATACCAATATTGACGTCTTCAAAATCGTGATTGACTAGATAGATGTTTTCAATTAATTTTTTCATAAAAATTACTACGGTCAGATTTATTTTTCATCAAAGGAAACGTATATTATTCAATTTAAAAAATGGGTGTGATAATAAAATATAAAATATTGTCATTTATATATTTGGGATAAAAGCAAGGAAACAAATAAACATTGTGTTACAACAGGGTATAGGCCCACATATACCTTATTATATTCACTGTTACTACTTTGGGCTAATGCTTTGTATACAGTCGATAGATTTTGATGACAGCTGACGATTAAAACTTAAACTAACATCGTAACTTTTCCTAATCAAAAGTTATACTAATTGGAAATCGATACGCAGCAAAATAATCTCAAAATGGCGGTGCTTCCCCCTCCAACGCACGCAATGCTATCCTGTCCCCGCTTCATGGTAATGAATTTTTTGATCCTTTAGCTATCCAGTGGTATAATTTAATTTTTGATGTAGAGGATAGATTTGAAAATGCAACGCCAAACTATTCCCCGATTTTGTTATCATTAGGTTTTTTGGATTGCCCCCATATGGTAGCAAATTTAAAGACGTATTCACTTCAAAACTTGTTATCACCCAGTCAGTTTAAAGAATTCCATATGGTCTCAATGACAAAAAAATTATCTGAAGTCTTTGAACGTCATAAATATTTCAACAGCAACGGTAAGCAACTAGTAATAACTAGTAACTATAATAACATTTTAATCCACTTACTTAGTATTTTAAATTAGGCTAAAATATTTTGAAGGATTTTATTAATTTTATTTCGTTGAGTAAATTCTGTAATGGTTTAAATTTTATATACAAACTACATACTGGTAATGTCCCCAACTTTGTAACCATGGTACATTTCAAAAAATATTATTTTGTTAATCGTAACATTAGTACAGGTAACGCCATCTATAACAATAATTAGAAAAATATTTTTGTTATGTCAACATTTCAAATTGCTATATATCCAATTTAGTAGGTCAATTGCAATAAAATTTAGCTTATACATTACTCCAGATCTCACAAGATCCGTAAATAAAAAACCCTTTAAAACCTTTTAGTTATTATTGCGTGATACGAGAACAAATAAAACACATGCAAATGGACAAAAATGTTGCACATTTTTTTTCGTTCTGTTATTTAAATAAATAAATTGTTAATAATTAATAATGATAATTATTTATTCGCAGGTGCAACAGCACATTTCATATGATGAAGCGTTTTATAAAAATTAAAGATACCATTGGGTTATACCTCAGTAAATAAATAATTATGAGACTTGCTTCCGAGGATTGGTTGAACGTTAAAAAATACGACAATTTTAATAAAACCTTTTAAAGAAGTCACGGAGGAATTCAGCAGTTCTCAAATTACAACTTAGTCCCTTGTATTATTTTTACAAGTTATTACAAGTACTTTACAAATAGGGGAATCTAAAATTGACTCATAAAATGCCCATAAAGGACTATTTAAAAAAATTATGAACGAAATGAATGTCAGATTTTGTGACATGGACAACAATTTTTATGTGTTATTTCTATATATTTGAACTCACGATTCAAAGCAATTTTTTTATGAGATTGCCAAATACGAGGTTGAAACAAAATAAATTAGAAATATTTCTAAAAAAGGAAACAACACTTTGTGTGCTTGACCTCAGTTTAAGAGAAAGAAAGAAAATAATGCTATTGAAGATTTTGAACCTCAGTTTTCGATAAATAAGATTCAGCACTATTTGGGATCGTTGTAATATGTTTAAAATTAATATAGTGAAGAAGATATTGGTGAAGACTTGATAGAACCTCATAGATATTGGCGAAGAAAGATAGAACTTACTAATATGATAAAACTAGTCTTGCAGAATTTCAACAAGGAAAAAACTTCCATTTAAGGAAAATGCTTTGATGTGAGGGCAAATGAATGCTCAAAAATATTTGATTTTGCTACCTTTAATCCGGATATTTTTATTACCTTCACATGGCAGTGTCACAAGCAAACAGTTTTTCAGCGGAGCAGCTATAATGTATAATGAAAAAAGGATTAGATTAGGTGGAGAGGAGCTGAAAAAATTTGATAACAAAGTAAAATTTGCTTTTCCTGAGTTTTCAATATTAATATTTTTATAACACTTACTACATAAATATCAATCTACACATGGTTACCTGTTTATATAGCACTCCTTTTTATTTTTAAATAAACAATATAAAAAGAACTTAGCTTTTAGCATGTACAAACTAATTTCTGCTTCTGTTTCCGCTTCTGCTTCTGCTTATGTTATAAATTTTACCGAATATCTATTTCCGTTTCTGCTTCCGTTATGTCACTTATGTTATATCTATAATTAATAGTTCATCTCTCCAAGAACAAAGTCCACTTCTATCGTAATTGTTTATTGTCATCCAGATATACGTTAAGTCTATTTTAACAATCAAATATTTAAAAAAATATAGCATCACCAAAACGAGTTACCTCCTGATCTCTCCCGAGTTTTGATCGTGGCTTAATTACGTGAATTCATAATTAATACGTTTGAAATATAACGCATTTGAGCGTTGAAGTTTTCCTAAACTACAAACAAAATACAATTATGATAATATGCAATTACATAAATATACAATTATGATAATATCTACAATAATGCATATCTATAGTCGCTTTAAACGTATTTCATTCATCGTATTTTATTATACGGTTTACGAAATACTTCTAAATCGACTTGATGAATTTACTAGTTTGAGCTTCTGATTCAATACTGACTTGTATAGCCGTGTAGAAGGTATGAAAAAATCAATTAAAACATTACAGGAGAACTTTTCTTCAGAATTAATTTGAAATATATTTTTTATAAATATTCTACCTAAAATGTTGAATAAAACGGGCTGTACTTTGTACTATTGTGTATTTAGAACATAACCCTGGTGAACCATTTTACATATATTTGATTCACGTTTAAATTTCAATTGCAGTTCGGCAGCTTACGAACAAGAGACATCTGCTAGCGGCTCTCGAGTGGGAATACTTCAATTTAAGTGTTCACTTTGAGCGCCTTTTATCGCACGAGATTTACTTTCTACGTTCATATTTATTAAAATACTTTTAAAGTTTCGTTTATTACGCCGGTGGTGTTGGATTCATTTTGAGAAAACGTTAGTCTTACTTAAATATTTTCCAGGATTGCTGTCTAATGGCTTCTGGCCTAAATGAAATTGTTGGTCAACAATTTGTTTCTTAATAAAAAAAAGTTTAACTTTTTAAAATATACATTTGTTCGTGGAGTCAATGAATTTAGAAATAAATAATAATATGTTCAAAATTTATATACCCATTAGGTTTTTCTGTTTGAAAATATTATATTTATTTATACATATATGTCAAATAAATAAAGATTTAAAGTAAAATTTATCTGTATCGTAGATGGTCGATATATATCATTACAATTATCTCATAAGTAGATTGGAAAATTTATTACGTTTAGAAAACTTCTTTTTCTCTTCTTTTTCCTAATAATATGACTACCTTCTCCAAGGTATAACTTATTTCTCAAAACTGTAAAAGACGGAAAATTACTGAACGACAAAACTCTGTCTATAATTTTTTTTCAAGTTTTCTTTCTGTTGATTGAAAACTATATTATTCTATGTTCGGTGTAAAGTTAATTTCGTTTAATTTTTATTTGTTATTTTAATTTAATGTGGTATTATCTGTATTAAATTATCAAAAAAATTTCCCACAATATACCAGAAAATCGGCGTGTATCACTTAATATTGGTTGACTCTAATGTATTGCTCAACAACGATATGGTGATGGTGTTAAATTCTTACTTGGTTTTTTTTCATAGATTAGTGAAACGTATAATTTTATAATTGTATTAATATTCGATTTCAAAACGATGTAAATTTTTAAATAGTCATTTTAAAACCGTCGATATTTTGACAGTGCCAAATAACTACGTACACACACACTCACAGACACACACATGTATGTGTGTGTGTGTGTGTTTTAAAAAATTCATATTTATACATTTCAATCACCCAGGACTTCAATTATTATTAAATATTTAAGCATTTTTATTACACTATATAACGGATGATATTGAAATAATTGATACTTGTAGCTAACGTTGAAATCACTTCAATATAAAACCTACTAAATAATTCATAAATTGATTCTACGCAAGAAATACTGAGCCGGGTAATACGTAAGCATAGTATACACACTCAATTCAATAATCCAATTTAATTTCTCGGGACAGCGTCAGACCTTACTTGTTCAAGCGGCCTTTAAATTACATTTCCCTCGGGGTATTATCACTCATTCAAATTTATCCAGCTTTTCTGAGTAACTTTTAATGTTTTATGAAATTTATTTATTTAAAAACTTAGGTACAAAGAATAAGTTTTAAATATAAACGTAATTATAATGCAAGTAAGTGGTAATAAATTTAATGATTTTTGAAACTGTAATTAATAATGCGGGATTTTTATAAAAAGAAAATATCTCTTTATTAATACTAACTTTACTGTGTCCCAGGAATATAAGAATTCACGTTATCAATCCAATAATTCACTTCGTCATTGGGTCTTGATTTTTTTACCACATCCTTAATATTATATTAAATGTCTTCTAAAATACTAAAAAGAAACATGCTTAGGTTTATAATACACGTAGAATGATACTCGAGATTACGATTTTAACTAAAAAAATATCAACTGGGTTAGCAGTAAACGTACTGAACGCGCTATAAAATGTAAACTTCTGCCTAGTCATGCGTAGACCTTTTTCCTTACATCCAACCCTTGCCTCCTTACGAAATATTTTTGTTTGCGTAGAAAGATTTCTTTCCGCCTACCTGAATATCGGCCCAGGACGGGTAGCTGAATACCTAACTATGAAGTCCTGTGTATCTACTGTGTAGATATTTCCAACTTTGTAACGCTCTACGGCGTAGACCCAGCGCAAATACTACGGGCGACGTCACGTTCGTCACATCCATTCTGGCGACGCGCCGCCTATCGATTACGGGACGTTTTACGAGCCGATCTCTCATCAGTGGAACTCCGTCGAGACAAATTGTGCGCAAACGTTTTGTTGTGTACTACTTGTAAATCTTTTTAACTTGTTTGAATAGGTCGAACGTGATTTGTGGTAGTGGGCTGGGGTCGGAATAAAAATATACTTTTGTTATACATGTAAAAATACGAATTGAATGGAGATCGTAATAGTTCACACATACCCTTACCTGAGAAAAAATGCCTTTTCAGTTACCTTTGCAGTAATTAAAAACATTTAGAGCTATTTATTTTTAAAGTTTACCTACTTTATGAGATCTAAATATATAAAAGAAATGTTTCATTTTGCTTTAAATTTTCTGAAGACTTAGAAAATGGAGACATTTCTTCCGTTAAATTCACATATTTAGAAAATAATATGCTTCATTATCTTTGTGAATAAGGTGGAATAGATTTCATACAAAGAAAGAAGTAATTTGAATGAAATTTTTAAATTTATTATTTGAATACCTCGTCCTAAGCCAAAATGTATATATATATATAAATATATATATATATATATATATATATATATATATATATATGTACATATATATATATATAGGTATTTAAGTAATGTCTATGTGATATAGTGTTAATCAAACAATGAATGATTAATTCGATTTCCCCATAAAAGTTTCCAAAAATATTTTTATATTAATCATTAACAGCACGAAACACAAAGTGAAAATTTAATTAGAATAGTTCAAAAGTTACAGTAAAAGGTTTAAATAAAAAACCAAGTGATTAGTGAGTTTAATTTCAGATTTAATTATCTATGGGTTTTATATTGAGGAATTTATACTAAGGAAACTATGTAAGGACTCGAAATAGTTTTAAAAGTATATAAATTTATTATATATTATAGACGAGAACAACCATACGAAGAAGAAATACAATTTGTAATAACATGAAACAAGAAACTTTTTTACTGAAATTTTTGGAGAAAATTATATCGCTAACTTACACAAAAAAATGTTTTCTGAGCACAATGCCTAATTACAGAACATAGATATATATTAACAGAACTATTCTTGAACTTGGAAAATTTAGAAGAAAATTTTCTTTAAAAATTTTGTATTTTTCAATGTCAATAACTTACCGATAACATAATATGAAGAAAGTTAAACAATACGAACTATTCAATGGAAATTTATTTAATAATAAAATTTGCAGTGACCCTTTGATTAGTAAAATTTATTTTGCTATTACCTCATCACAACACTCAAAGCAGCAATGTGAATATAAGAAAGAAAGAGGGAGAAAGATTGCAGCGACTGAGAGAGTACATAGCGGTCAAAAAAAAAGAAACGTATTTTTATTGCTGAAAGATATACAAAGTCATTCTAATCGGAAATATGTTCTAAAAAATAATACACAACAAAGAGTTAAGGCCAATTCCTTATATATGCACTTAGAATATTTTATTTTATTAAGCTTCAGAATATAAAAGTTTACGAGTTTTATATTTTGCATAAGTTGAGTATTATTGGAAATTATTTCACTAAATTTGTTTCACTTTTAATTATGGATTATACATCTGATACATGCGCTTAAACCCCATGCCGTGACACTTGTCTGAGTCATATTCGCTCGGTCACATCACCACAGTAAACCTTGTGTGTATATATATGTGTGTGTATGTGTGTGTGTGTGTGTATATATATATATATATATATATATATATATATATACACACACACACATAAATATATATATTAATTAAATATATATTTAATTGAATATATATATAATCCAAAAATATAACAATATACGTATAAAAATTAGCAACATTATAATTATACACATATAAACAGGTATTTTCAAAAGGCAAAGTTTGGTTAATTTTAACTTTTACACAAAGCAACTACATCGGTGGTATTTCGGTAGACGTAATAATTTATTCTAGGCTTTATACGATCTTACGGATTTTATATAAACATTCAATTTAATAACTTTGTTTAAATTATAAAAATAAGAATAGCTATTTCTTGTCCAAAGTGATTATCTAGCTCTATAACTACGAATATAGCATGGTAAGATACCAAAAAAAATTCTTTTAATTTTTAATTTTTTAGTTGCCTCCCAAAAATATCCAAACGAAAATCTTTAGTTCTGATCGCACCCTCTTTCCGTTCATCTCTCAGATGTTCCTAGCTTTTAAATGGGATAAGCTATTATATAATTATAAGGATAAGTTATTGTAAATAGTTATTATTATAAGTTTAAGAAAAAAACAAATTCGTATTTCAAGTGATGTATGAATTTATTAGTACGGGATATATTTACAAAGGAGTGTTAATTTTTTTCCCACCTGTAAATTGAATATCGAATGAAAAGCTCTTTACGCAGAGTATAAATAAATTTTTAAACAGTGAAGAAACGTTTTGTTTTAAACAGTGAAGAAACGTCAATTTACCTATTTTAATAGAAAATCTGCCTTGATAATTTTGATTCCAAAACAGCAATAAAAATAATTTGTAAGTTATAAACGAAACGACCATGTTTGTTTTTCAACGTCGCTATTTTCTATTGTACTACTTTAAATGTAGCCTAAACACGTAGTGACGACTAAATAGTACAGGCAAGAAACTATTAGGGGTATAGCCCAATATTTTCTAAGCCTAAATTCTATTTGTCTTATTTTTTATTTTAAATATGCAATTACATCATTTTATTTTCGTGGGCAAGAAGATTTTTATTTTCCAAATGCGGTAGGCGTTATACAGTAACTTTCGATATTCGCTAACATTTTACTAAATGATTCGTTACTCTATTTAATATCAATCTGTTTTGCATCCATCTTAAGTCAAATTCATCTCTGTTTTATTATTTTTAATGTGAAGTTAGATAATATCCGGGGATGAAACTCGAGTTTACTTAGTGAGGATATAAACCATTTGGTATAGTTATAATCAATATTTTTTGGGTCCCAGTTTATAAAAAATAATTACTAGAACTCTCAATAAACCTTAATATAACCTGAGAAGACTATGCTGAATTAATCTTTGAGTTACATTAAATATGAAACTAAGAATTCAATAGAAACATTATAGAACTGTTTCATGATTGCTTTCTTAAATCTTGGTGAAGCTCTTTACAGTCTGTAATCCAAAATTATGTAAAAACGACATTACACAAATTATTGGACGAAACATTAAGTTGAAATTAATTTCTCTCAAAATAATTACCTCTTCATTGCTGAGTGTATCCACTTCAGTGTTCAGAATGTTACGTTGCCAAAGTATCCTTAGAGCACATAATTGGGAAGCTAACAACTGAGTATGATCTCAACTTCTTGCATTTGAATTACGCTTTACAACTTCTTGCATTTGAATTACGCTTTTCAATCCTACTAACTCAATAAAATTATCAAATCATAAAACCACGGCAAAAATAAGCTAAAAAATAAGCAAACATTTTCATTTTCCCAATAAGTAGGAAGCTTTCTTTGTTTTGTTTCCTCCTAATCGTTTTCGCACTATTTGTATTTCTCTGTTTTTCACAACTGAAAATATACAAATATTTAACATTAATGTCATTTCTCTCGGAGATATCAGTTTCAAAATTTTTTTATAATCCATCGCAATCTATTTCAAGAACGTTGTGCCGTTTAGGAATTATATATTAAATTACGAACTTCAACACGAGGTTTTCAGATTCCGTTTCGTATTTTTCAAAGATACAAGTAACCGTACGGGCATTGGCTGAGAATAGAGTCGTAGTACTTGATAATGCTACACGTTTCTAGAAGTCCGGACCAATTTTTCTGAAAAATTATGTCGTCAAACAATAGTGTTGTTACCAAGATGACCCAAATTTTAATAATTTGACTGTTTTAACATATTTTATCACGGGTTATAAAGGGTTGAGACATGAAATTTAAATATCTTATTTGCTTGATCTAGAATAGGAATAAAATTAGACTCTAGCAAAGGCAAAAGTTAGTTTTTAGAAAACTTAAAGTCAAAATGAATAACCTTAATTTAATAAAAAAACGCCTAATTGCAAGTAGAAAGCTATGAGGATTCCGTACAAATTTAGGCACTTATAAACATTTAAGGGTACATAATATTTCTAATATTCACAACGTAAATATATTGCTGACTACGTCTTTCCCAGGTGTAAACATAAATTGACAATATTGGATTTACCCTTTAATGATGGCTTTACATGTGCTACAAGATCTCCCATTATGCCGACTTTTGCCGACATTATGAATATTCCATAAGATATCATTTTGATGATCAGGGATACGCTTTAAAAGGCTTTCCTTTTTTATTTTGCGAAGCATAATGTTTAAAATTTTTCGATCAACTATATGCCATATTAATATTAACTTGATATTTCAAACTATTCCTCAGAAAAGGGGCTTTGATCGACAGATGGGCTTACGCACGGACGTACAACCATGTTATCGTATAAAGGTTCCGTTTTTTTTCATTTTGAGGGACGGAAACCAAAAAAACGGAGCATATTTTGGCAATCCTGGAAGAAATAATGCAAACAAATTTGATTTACTTATTTTCAGCTTATAAAATAGTTTAAAAATACAGGTTATGCTATCCATAGAAATGTTGTAGTATTAAATTTATATTATTGACTAAAACATCGAATTTCGGCCGTCACAAATTACTATTTCCCTTATTAAAAAATAAAATGCAATCAAATCATAATCTATGTCTATATAGTTTAATTAAAATCTTTTTAGGGTAATTTAGCGATAAATATCAAAAAAGACTTGTCGATATTAGTATTTATTCGAGAAAAACCGCGTAAAATATCGTACCAAATTTAGTAGTGATTTTTTCTATTTGGTAGATTTTATAGTTGACTTTACAATAATTGAACTTATTTGGCATTATATTTGTAGAAATTCAATATCACTTAATTTTTATTCAAAACTAAATAAAACTACGTGATGTAGTATTATTTCTACTTTGCTTAGATTCTTAACCACGACGTAGGTTTCATTGTGTGACAACATCTGATCTTTACAAATTGCTCACCTGAAGATGTTATCATGCAAGGAAACCTAGGTCGTGGTTAAGAATTTAAATGCAGCAGAAATAATACTACATGACGCAGTTTAATTTAGTTGTGAATAAAAATTAAGTCTTCACAATAATTAAAAATAAAAATAAAAAAAACAATTTTGAAATTTATAACATCACTAAAGATTAACGATTACATTAATCGTTTTTCTAGAGGATCAATATTGTCAAATGTCATATATGTATTATTTGACAAAGTAAATATTATTCGAGGTGGTGATATAGATTAGAGTGACATTGGACATGGAAGTAGGACCAATAAAATACAATTCAATTTTCGTTTAATACAGAGATCAAAGCAACAAAATCCAATTTAGTATTAATAAAGGTACGAATATAACCTGCTCCGTACCTGCTTTTCCATTATTCATAATAATTTAACATCTGGTGTAGGGCCAACTCCAGGTACTTTTGGATAAGGCTTCGACATATCATAGATAGGATACCAACATTCAATAGTTAAACCATAGTTATGTGCAAAAATTGGTGTAAAATTCTGAAGCAAAAAGTTGTATTTTCATGTATACCACTTTTAATATATATCAGCATATCAATAATATTTAAAAGTAAATAAGGAAGTTTATAAATTTAAGATGTAGGTTTATTATCCTTATCAATTTCTCACTAATTTTAAGTTTATTTCACTAGATAGAATTTTATCTTGAATTAGAACTTGAAATATTGTTGAGCAATATCATAATATGAGAATATCGATAAAAATTCAGAGGTTGATAAGTTTTCTTTCATGTAACTGGATCTTAAATTTGCGTTAAGCATATCAGAATATCAGGCGCTTTTACGGTGGAAGTAGCAGTGCCTGGAATTAGGTGAAATGGCAGCAAACATAATAGTAAGGGTGTCTTTTTTATTCTCATGATTCTGTGTTTTTCGGGCACACTGCCTGGAAAATGGGCAAACAAGAAATGTGTATAAAAAAGCAAGTGCTCTTCCACCACGATGATTCCTCTGCACACATGTTCGTGTTTGTTGTTGCAAAATTGATTATCCTGATATTGTTTCAAAGCGTTTCCATATATGCATCATATTTAAATTCATTAATTTCAAATAATAAAGTCAAAAATGTGGTAACCACTTATTTAGTTAAATGGGAAAACTAATGTATACTGAGGCATTAAAAAGAAAAATGAAAGTCATTAGTCTAAAAGTATCGAATTGCAAGTTAATTTAAATTTAATTTTTTTTATTTATAAATTACAGAGATCAAAATACGCTTAAGTGCCAAAATTACTGAAGAAAACTCTTCTTATTTTCGTTGAAAAAATTAATAAATTTAAAACCGAGTTATTTTTATTCTATCTTTTTACAATAAATACACATAAAAATACAGACAATAAATACTATTTCTGCAGATCTTAGTAAGCAAGTCCGCAAAGTTTCGTTGATTTATATCTATTCTAACTGATCATTCGAAGAAGTCAATAGTATAACTCCATATTTGATCGATTCTTGGTTAAATTTAAACTGAATTTCTATAGCAGCTCGTTGAGTACCGCCCTCTAAGCAGATACCCAAGGGCCTCTCAAGCAGGAAAACGAGACGCCGTGCTTAAATGTTGAGCCTATTTTACCGTATGCTGTAGGATTTACGTTTTACAATAACATTTATTTGAATATATTAGACAGTTTTATTACATTCGAAAATGTATATTCAAAACGTAAATTTCTATGAAATAATAAATCTGCAAAATTATATAGGGCACAATATCGAATAAGTAGCGTAGAGTTGAAAGTTGATGATGATTATAGAAAATCTCTCAAGACGAAAAATTGAGAAAATTTATTTTCTTTTAAAACGTTTACACCATAAAACTGCCACAGAACTGATTCGATAGCCTTCAAAAAAGTATTATAATTCGTTTATCTGGAAACTTTTATAGTAACGAAACGGTTGAAACACATTTTTTTCCACTAGACCTGAGTCATATAAAATTTATCAAAAAATCTACATGCATGCACGTATGGGATCTTATGCTCTTGGTGTACACTTGGTGTATTTATTTTTTTATTTTAATTCTCTAAAGTAAAAGACAAGTTTACTATTTAGTTCGACAATTTTACTACTAGTTTACAATTTACTAGTCAGTTCTTTGGAGTATTCAAATATTACCATGTGTACAAGTAAACAAGTTCTTTTATTTTTTATCGATAGTAATGTACAATAATAAATTATATACAATTACTATTTTAATATTGGAACTATCTAACACCGAAACCAATAATAAATGTTAGTTACATAAGACCCTACTCCATTTCGAACTTATGGAGTAATCAAACTTGATTACACTCAAGCAATTCCAGACCAATGAATATATTAGTTGAGCATGTTCTCAATTCATTAATTCAATTTAATTTCTCAGAATAGCGACGGGCCCACTTGCGGAATCGGTTTCGAAAATATATGTTCGTGGAATATTCCTACTTGCTCTGCTTTATTTGTACATTTATAGTATGCTAACCGCTTCATTTTGTGCCAATTCACTTCACAGATATTCGATAACGAGTAATATTACAAGCAATAATTGGTGAAATGAAATATTATGTAAATATAAATTTGTGAAGGTTCAGTAAAATCATTTTTCACAACATATTTTTTCAGTATTAATTTTTATTCCGTTTACATCTCTGTTCTTTTAAAGCTGGTATTTTTCATCATCCACTCGCATACATCGATTTCTGTTTTTCCTACCGGTACTCTTTCTAATTATAAGTAAATAGCATTAATAAAAAGCAGTATACATAATAAATTGTTTATATTTCCAACAGTAGTTTATTCCCAGTATTAACGCAACCAAGCTCTAGAGCACGGATAAATTGTAAAATTTAATATATAATTTTCCGAATGAGTTGATTTATTTTGTTTTTGTCATGTATATAAACTATTATAGTTTGAACAATGAAGAGTGTTCTTAAGATTTAACAATAAACTCTGATTAATATTTTACAACGGATATTTATTGAGTATAAGAGAAATACGTTACAAGTAACAAGTACTTTTCCTGCGAGGCAGGAAGAATTCACTCGCTATTTTAAATGTGAATTGAGATGTCGTTGCAGAATGTCACTTAAGGAGTAAATTGACTATCTTTTAAAGAAATAATATCGTAAATTATTGTCTATTTTTTGTTTCATTAAAAAGAAATTAAATTTTCTTCTATGGCGAGTAAAATAGTGAAATTTGTTATATATATATATATATATATATATATATATATATATATATACACACATATATATGTAAGTATATTCGTGTTATACTATATAATACTTTTCTTTCATTTGACACTGCATTCAAAATTGGTATTTTTTCCAAATTTCTCTGCTGTTGGACTTATCACAATGCTTACAGCCTTTGGCAGCACCGTGCACCGCGGGGACCGATTCCCGGCCGCTCGTCGAGCGGGGCTGGACCAGTATTTGGTTAGCTATAAGAGATTGCTCTCATAGCATTTAGTTTGCTCTATGTAATAACTGTAAACATTAATTTTCCTGAAAATTGACTAGAGGAATGGCATTATGAATATTTTTGTCAAATATCTTTAAATTCAGTTAAATTTTGTGAAACAGACATGCATATATGCTCAACCAATCAGTCTTACACCACTGGAATGTAAGGTTTTGATTTACTAGATCCAATTATTTGATTAATGATTTACCTAGTTTCCATACGATTCTTCATTTATTTCAGAAGATAAGTTTGTTAAGTCAATTTAAGAGCCTTTATTTAATTTTTTTTAATTATTACGAGTTATTTACCAGTTTTACACAAAATATTAAAGTAAATTTTGGAGTTTAATTTTGCACATGAAAAATAGAAAGAAATATAACGAAACCTTGAAATTTAGAGCGAAGGCAAATTTGTAACAGCGACCAAAATTACATGATTAATTAGAAACCTAAAAAGAAGAACACTAAGTAGTAAATAAACTATAAAAAGAAGAACACTAAGTAGTAAATGAACTTTTCCCACTCGAATTGTCTTATTCTCTGTAGTATGTGACGCACAAAACAATAAGACAATTCGAGTGAGAAAAGCCCAAATAATATATAAACAATCATAACCACTAGGTAATAATATTATATGACTTTATAGTACTTTTAA
The DNA here is from genome assembly GCA_039881145.1 of Druceiella hillmani. Lineage (NCBI taxonomy): Eukaryota > Metazoa > Arthropoda > Insecta > Lepidoptera > Hepialidae > Druceiella > Druceiella hillmani. Next base: position 33,433,088 of record JAYKKI010000014.1, on the reverse strand, counting down.
AACAATTAACGTCATTATACTTGCTTTCAGCTGATCCCACAATCGAAAAGCGAAGAATTCATCATATCATTCTCATTTATATTAGGGAAACAGATGATTATCACCTATGGAACATAAATCAAAGCGACGTGTTTATTCATACAAAAGAAACATTATAAAAAATAAGTCAAATATTCCACTTCAAGATATAAGAAAATTTGCTAAAATAATTTTAAAATAAAAATACACAAATGCTATATCATTATAGGTAATATTTAAAGTACTAAATATTTCTACGAATTACAAAGGTATATGCAGAGGAATTCGATATAATGAAGTATTTAAACATTGCTCTACAAGTGCTTAATTGAACGTATGCTCACATAAGACACTGAAACTTGGACATTGGCTTAAAACGATAGAAACCTCTAGGAGATTTTGGCAAAAGATTCTGAGAATCACTTTTATTGGTAAAGAAATCGATAGTATATGGCATAGAAACTTGCATTTATATAACAACAATTTATATAATAAAATTCGCAAAGATTAAAATAATTAAATTGGTAGGCCATACCTTCTAAATCAATGAGCAAAGAACCACAAGAAAAATTATGTTTATCAAACCGATTTGTTTCATAGGAAGAGGCAGAACCAATACCAGGCAAGTTGCTGAATCTGAAGAGGATCTGGCTATATCAACAAAGGCCAATTAAAGTTAGAGTCTATAACTTTCGAAAACCGAGATTTTCGAGTCACTGACCGTGAGGATGAAATTGTATTTCATCCAATAATCCCAGGATACTTTTGCCATATGTATATAACGTAACATTATTATAACAAACTAGCGTGACCCGTGCAAAGTATTCGCATTATTTATTCCATTATGAAGCTCAGATGACAGATCAAACAAATATTTTACTAAAATTGACATATAGAGGCGCAAGTATCAAAAGCATTGAGCTAAAGCGCCACTTTATTTAAACGTGAGTGGATTTGAAATTAAACAAAAATTTTACCGACCGTCAATCATATTGACGTTGAGCCGTTAGATGGCAGCATTGCTGTTTTGTGTATATAATTTTAATAATTAATTAATTTGCAAAAACAATAGCAATAATAAATTTTTTAGTAGTGGATGCCGGTAGAGCAAGCAATTATCTATAAAATGATATATAATTTATGTGGATTAGTTGTGAGGTTTTTTCTAAAAAGGGAGTGAAACATCTTAACCTTAGCGTATTAATATATATGATGATGATGATGATGATGATGATGATGATGATATTTCCATGGGAAATAATACTAATGAACTTGAAAAACAATAAAAATTATGATATTTTATTTCATATTTTCGTGCATTCAATAACGAAAATTTTTATGATTAAATAACTGAAATTTATTTCCTTTAACGTGACGTAGGTAGTATCTAGGCCATTTAAATTAGATAAACTGACTACTTTATTCAATAAAATTAACTGTTAATAAAGTCTTCACCAAATGAAGGCTTTTTCTTACTTTATAAAATTAAATGTAATTTAAACTTAATAAAACCACCAAGGTTCTACTTGCAATTAAATATATGTCGCTGTATTAATTTTATAATCATTTCAATATTATTTTCGAGCTGAAGAATTGCTTGACATAGTCAATTTTGTTATATATCCATATATAATTTTGTAAATATTTTGCTTAAAATATTTGTGCTCATGTGCGTTTGTGTTCATACACTTATTGGATTTGATTAAAACATGTCTTAGTTTTTATTACCTCCGGTTTTAGACTTTTTAATTGTTTCAAGTAGTTTCAAATTAATTAACTATATAATTTAAAGCCATGTATCACTGTATAAGTACTACAAATATCTAGTATTAAAAATTAAAAACAGGTAATGCGGCTGCAACCGTAAGACATAAGAAATTTCAGCGATAGATAAAAATAAACACGCCTTAAATGATATCCTATAAATGAAATACCCATCTATGATCGTAGGAATTAATTAAATGTTAAATTTTTAAAACAATATTTAAATTTAAGTTTTAATTTATAAATGTTTTAGCCATTACAGTGGTACATCCATACTCGTTCTTTATTTAATTAGTTGCTACTTTTTCGAGACTTTCTTGATGAAAATTTGGGAAAAGTTTGATATCAGTTTTAATGAAACGCGAGTATTATAAAAAAATATATTCTTACATATTTAGACTATTAGTTTATACTTTATAATATTAAGATTTATACTTATCTTCAACTTCTTGTAATTGATTAAAAATATCTCAAAAACTTATTAAAAGTATGTTATGTTCAAGCAATCATTACGACCAGAAAACAGTAAATAAATTCCGTTCCATGCCTCCACGTTAATAGGTTATGATAAAAATTGTAGCACATGCGGATGTGGTATTACTATAAAGAATATATAATTTTGTGATTAAAATAAAATCACGTTTTTTTATAATGTTAAGATTAAATTAAAGGCAAATTATTGTACGTTATCTTTTTCCTATTTCGTTTTTATCAAAATATCTGCTATTATAAGATATGTTTCTCTAAAAGGAAAGAAAAATGTTTATGAAATTAATTATAACGAATTGTTGTACAGTTTCGAATGAAAATGTTAAAGTGAAATAAAATTTAGTCCATTTGTGGTGTCTACTATTCTGACATGTTTAAATTTGACAATGTAGAAAATGAATAGTTTTATTTGTATGACAAATGAAGTTTATGGATAACTACATCTCAAAAACTTTTCGTAGGCCTTTTATAGGATCGATAGTAAATCGCAACGTTTCATTTATATATATCATCACTTGCAACTGAAATCTTTGGTATTCAGGCCTTAAGGTATTCTTAGCGGTTTACCAACAGCCATAATATATTCTCCAGAATATTACATAATACGTATTTCATTAACTTTGTTTTACCAAATTTACTATTCCAAGAGTAATGTGAAAATACATAAATACATACGTTGTAAATACTCAACCTTTAATACCCTATTGACGGTCCCAATATTGCTTATGTACATATTTTTCGTCTCCACAAAGCTGAATAAATGAAAACAGTCGTCCTTCCGTTTCATAAAACATCAATTCCGGTCCCTTTCTTCAAGTACACATGCCGTAAAGAAAATATTTAATTCCGATAAAGCCAGCCGCTCTGACGTCCGTTTCTATGGAGGTACCCGGTTAGCTATTCGCGGACCGTTCGTCGCCAGTCCTAACATCAAATGAAAATATTTCATCTGTTCCTTACGGGCGAATGAAACTAAATATTAGGCCCTTATCAATCATGTATTCACATATATTTTTATACAACCAATATATCTTGTTATGAAGTGTATACCTATGTACATAAATATGTAATACATAAGAAATGTTAACGTTTTATATGCTATTAAATACAGAATGTAACTTAACGCTATGTGTTATCAATTATCTGTACCATAGAGTTTTACCATAATTTTCCTCCTATTCAATCAATTATTTTAATTTTATAAAAATATGAAAGAAATAGGGTGCATATTATTTTTACTGATATTTTTTTAATTGGCTCGAAATCGTTAAGGAATAAAAGCGAACTTGTCATCGTCCATTTCTTTCTCATAGTCACTTATTTTAGAAATCTTTCGAAGGGAAAAATTAACATCTGGCATATTTATAAAATGTTGACCTGATTTTTTTCATAATAGAAAGAACTTTAAAACATATGTCTAAAAATTTTGATAATGAAAAAAAATTTTCTTCGCTTTTAGTCTTATGAAATCTTAATTACAAGATCAAATTATGACGGTTGTGGAACAATTTTTTAAGAAATTTTTGTAACAAAGTTATTGCTATAAATTACCAAAATTACAAAAACAACGAACTGTTTGAATTTTGTAAAGTTCATTAGAAAACCGGTTCTAGTCCAATTTTTTTCAGTTTTAAGAAATTGAAGACAATTTTGTGCCGCTGAAATATTTACGCGATGAAAATAAATAATAACATTAGTAAACAATTTAACAACATTACCTAATGTACTTAAACGATCAACTTTTTATGTAGCTCGTAGTGCGAGTTATAGTCACATTTAACAGATTTTACATAATTTGTAAAAGAATTTAACCACAAGATCAAGATACTAATATTTTTAATAACTACATTATGATTATAAATCAAAGTCAAAAGAAATGCTGAAAAATAGATCTAGCAAATTAAATAATGTCAGCACATCATTTTGTAGAATGATTTTACCAACACGTCACTTAGATAGGAAAATTATAAGTAATCCGTATCCATATCTAATAATTCTTACGGTTTGATATTGTTGATTTATAGCGTAAAGCTATTTATTGACTGGACCGAAATTTACAGACTTTTCTAAAAACCGAATTAAAAAAAAATTAAATAAAAAATATCAACGCTGTCAAAAATGTCCACTCAGAACGAATTATTATCCCATCGTTGCTGGTACATCTTAAATTCATAGAATACTGAAACTCATATTTAATTCCCATTCATAACTCACTCAAAAACAATCTCCTACCCCAAAGTCCATCAACCGATTACGCGAAGCCAAAATAAAAGCTCAGGATATAAGTATAATAAAACTAATAGCAACTCACCGCACTTTTACAGTAGCCATTTCCACGTCACATACCCGCTCGTTATATCGCGAAGCTATTTATACGCTTTGCGGCCTTGTAACCTAACGCGTGTTATAAATATAGAGTGGCTAAAAGTTACAAGCAAAGGGCCAGGTCCGACGAAGGTTTAGAGAGTGCGTGAGTGAAAACGGTCCAACCTCCGATACATCAAGGGTAATGAGCGTTCCGGCGGCAGCCGGCCGCGGTCGCACTGGCAGCGCCGATTATTACGAATGTAGGTTACTGTACCGCGCCTCAGCGCCTAACGCCGCGAATGTGACATTTGGAAGGTAGGTCATTACACGCGATACAACGATGAACGTTCCTTTGTCTCTTTCCTATCATTTTTCGATTCTTTCGTGAATTGTTTACATTGAGAGCTGACACATATTCTTTTCAGTTGAAGAAAAAGAGTAATCCTATCTTTAAACAGCGGTATAGAGGCTGAACATCTCCAATGCCACATACCGTACTGCTACAATAAGAAGACAAACTCCTAAAGAGATTTCGGGAGCATACATTATCATGTTCACTTTTTAACCCAATTAGAACTAGCAAGAAAGACAAGAAGTTGGTGAATAAGACTGCATATTTTGTTGGTATATTGGAAAATACTGTATTTTCCGATATACCAACAAATATAAAAAAAACAAATATAAAAAAGACGATATCCTCCATAGTATGATTTACCTTATTAATTATAATATGTACAAATAGATTAACGTTGCATCTTTCGCGTATTGATTTTTCGGCGCGAAATTCAACTATTTTTGTGCCTAAAGAAAATTAGCTACGTTCTCTTTTTGATATATAATTATTTACACATATATTTTTCTTTATTTATTTTGATTTAAGTGTTCACGCACATCTTTGGATAAATATTTGTACCCATTTCCCAACCGCTTTTCATTATATTATTATTATAATAACATCACATAATTCGTTGTATTTCGATACTTCACCCATTATATAATTTTAATTATAACATAATCTAATTCGTTAAATTTCGAACGATATTTTAGTGCCCAACTAATTAATTTTTAAAATATTACAGTTTTGTTTGTTAAATTTATGAAATTATATCTTCGATATTTGTAGATACTTGTAATTTAAAATTTTGTTTTTATTTTATTTATCATTAGATAGATGTTTAGAATTTTAAATGCTGTTTTTTTAAATTCCAATTTTACGTCTGAAAATTGGTAATGAATTAAAAGAAAAAATAAGTAAAATATTTAAAATCTTTTTCAATTTGTCCAGTAATTATAGTGATTATGCCGTGAGCATATTATAAAAGTTAAGAAAAAAAGTTATATGCGCAAATTTGCAATGCTATACACAAAAATAAATAAATTTTGAGTTATTTCTACATATCTCGTTAGTAATTTTTCTTCAAGTTCAAAACACATTATTTTACCTTGGGTTTATACGATATAAATCTATATTGATTTTGCGCGTTTACTTACTAATATTTAAAAGAGAAGAAAATATTCAAAAGAACTCAAAAATAAAATTCACCTGCATAACTTATATATCTTCATGACATCCTGATAAACTTGAAGTACACAATGATAACAGAATCCTACGTTATATACCTTTCTATGCAATACCCCGTCCATTCTTGACAATCTTATTTTCACAAGACCAAATTCAAGAGAGTTCGGCCCAAAAAACCTAATTTATATCGACAAATCTCTATGGTAGCAATTGTAGTCTACTTGTACCAAAAGGATGGCTTAGGATTTTAATGTTACTTGTTAATTTCTCGTACCCGAATTCGATAGAAAATTGTATCAACTCGGTAACTACTGATCCGTCGGTCCGTTTATAGCAACTTTTCTTTTAGCTACCGCTTGACACAGAGTTCGATTACTTAACGTACCGCTTGACACAGAGTTCGATTACTTAAAGTTCGATTACTAACGTTCATTAGTTTGATATACACTCTAGTAAGATACAAAACTTTAGTATCATAACTGTAAATTTGGTGGCGGGAGTAAGTCAATGACGAACACACTTTTGCGTAAAGACTCCACATACCAATAATGAAACGAAAAATTGTAAAGTACATGAGGATAATAAATCATGGAATCCAGTTAAGTGCTGTATCGCTGTTAGTTGCAGTTAGTATTTATCACGGCTGTGACTTTAAAATTAACAGCAAGAAACAATTAGAAAGAAACAGGATATTTATAACGAATTCAATTAAACCAAATCAATTAAGTTCCAAGTTAAACTTTAATACAAGGTGTGCTCATTTACACCATAATTTAAAATGATATCACGAAGTTTGGTGATAACAAAAGTACTTATAATTTGTTTAATAGTAACTAAATGTTACAGTTATTGTAATGTTAATATATGTTGTTCGAACAGAAGTTATTTGAAATATAGACTAGGGATTTCAGGGTTATCAAGATATATTTAATAACAAAATAGACAATATTTACTATATTTACAACATTAAATTTCAGAAATAATATTTCATACACGAGTATATTCTACTGAAAGAGCTATTTTCAAGTGTTGATGTTAAACATATAGGAAAGAAAAATTCAATACAATTTTTCAAAATCGAACGAAAATAAATGTACAAGCCATTTCTTATTTCCGAAATTTAAATCAATTTTTAAAGATTTTTCTCTTTTATATTATTTATGACTCTTTATATATATTATCATTGGAAATAAATCTATCTCGTACAGCAAAATGTCAGAGTTTTAAAAAATGGACATATTTTTTAAAATTAAAATAGTTTTAGAATCTTATAAAATTAGTATAAAAGAGGTTTTATCTTTGATCGTTAGAAGTAAAAAGGGCGAAGGAAAAGGTGATTTCTTTTTTTTAGAAATTAATATAAAATAGTCCTAAATTTGCTAAATAAGTTTCCAAAAGTGATGTCTCCTATTTCAAGATGGAAAAAAATTACTATACGTATAGTAGATGAGACAATTATATCGATGATTCCTGGTCTCATAGTTTTTGAGAAAATAACCTTATTTCTTTCTTAAACCTGTATATAATATACTAAGTAATATATTTTTGTTATGATAAATATATTAAAATACTAACATTTGTTTATTTATAGCTTAACAGAATTATCTATACCATCTTAAATGTTAACACTTTCACATGCACAACAATTTTTAATTTGTTGGTATAATGTGAGAACCAATACTTAGTTTTGTCTAAGAAGCGTCCATTTTGATATTATAAGTGTCCATTGCCATGTACTGAATAAAATTATTTACATCTGGTATGGTAAAGAATTTTAATAGGGCTCTGTAACCCTTATTTTATTGTCACTTCAATGACTCATCGTAGAGTTTGAAGTATTATATCAATGGAAGTGAAGAAACTATACATATCATACATTTAAGTATAATGATAAAGGCAAAAATGTAAGATTACATGAAAGCCTTGTTTTTGCAAACGAAAGAAAAATATAGAAATTCCAGGATCTATTGCCCAAAATTATCTACAATATTCTAGTAAACTTTTGTCTTCTCATGTTGTCTAACGTAGCTTAAACATATTTAACTACAATTATGCATAACTTTCATCTGCCGTAGCTATGCTGCTGCTCGTGAGATCCGATCCTAAAAGCCACTGCATATACAGAAGCGAACGCACAAGCTGCCGACATTAATTATTCAGCAAACATTTTCAGTCAAAATAAGCGTAGCAAATTTTCATCGATATAAATGAACTCTGTCTAAACCGAATCAATCATTAGTTGCTGCATGTGTTTACGACTGATAGCGTTCAACCGGAAATGTACTTTACTTTGCTTATTTAACGTTAAATTGAAACGTTTTGACCAGTTTGAGCACAAAGGTTTCAAACTTGTTGTTTATGTATTACCTGAGTTATTTTAATGTTGGTATTTGTGATATATTCATCGGATCCATTACAAAAATATTTTTTTGAGAAAATATTAACGTTTATTAATAAACTTACATGTTTTTGTTAGTTTTTGTTAGTAGAAATACATGCCCCCTTATCGAGTTAACAAATATTACTGATACTTTTATGACTTACCAGTAAGATATTATCATGTGTCCCATCACGTATATCCGTCTATGAAGGAAATCACATAATATTTTGAAGAAAATTATTTTATAATTTTCTCAGACATGATTATCGTTCCATTTAATAATGATTCTAATGTGAGCGATTCAAATAATGTTACAAAAAGTTACTCACTGAAATAGAGACACAGTGCGTTCTGAAAACGATAAGATTTAAATAATTTGAAATTATGCCTGATACTGCAAATAACAGAAATTTAATTATTTCATTAAAATGTAAAATACATGTGTCGCAAAGGGCTTGTTGATTATTATCACACATATTTAAAAATTTTCTATACCGAAAAATAATGAAAAATGTGAAAAATATTGTTCAATTTTATTTTCCTTACTTGTTTGTACCAATGAATTGAGTAGAAAAGAAAATAAGGCTATCCTTAATTATTTCATGTTAGCATGCCTTTCAATTGCTCCTTTAAAGATCTGTGTTAAATTTCAGCATAAGCACTTTTTAGTTTTTCGTTACTAGAAATTTTAAAACCTTGGAAAAATATAGCTATTAATTTTATGACAACTCGACACCATTCTCCTTACGCTTTTATGTAACATAAATCAGTCATTGTCTGTAGTAGTGCATCTTAATAATTTTTAGGTATTTTAAAATTAAAAACACTTTGAGTTGAAATAGCGTTAATACAATCTTAAGAAATTAATATAAACAATAGAACATAGTATATATGTGAAAATTAATTATTTTTTTTTACTTTGCATTTAGAATATTTCTAATTTCACGTTACGCATCGTGGAAATTTTATTTTGAACTTAAAGCTTTTAAATTTAAATTCATATTTTTTTAATTTATTACTATTATAATGATGAAAAATTTCAAGTGTTAACAGGCCATATTTCCTAAGTAGCTAATCAAGCAAAAGTTTGCGAAGACAAAGCATCTGTGAAAGGTTTAGTGGATCACGTGTGACTGCGCGGCGTTCAAACAAGAGCCAAAGCTTCCTATGTGATCGGCTTACACCAAATGTATGGAAATGTATTCAAGCCTTTGATGGTCGTCAACGCTCCTATTCAAAATCGCCTGTTAAAGAGAACCAGTGTCAGGAGTTTTATGATCTTGTTTATGAGTAATCAAACAGACTGAGAGTTTGGCGAGCGTGCGGATTGAGCATTATATGAACATTTTAACCGTCAGCCGGCAATGAATAGAGTGATGGAATTCTGTCCCAAAAGTATACACCATATATTTTTTCTTTGAAGTTAAGGATAGAAATAGAATTTATTCTTTAGTTTTATTTGATTTTTGGTTTTCTATGCCTTAAAAGGAAAAACAGAAACCCCGTGAGATCATTCATATGTCTATTTGTCCGTCTATCATGGCCAATTTTTAACAAAAAATATGCGACTTAAAAACTTAAAAAGTGGGAAGTTAAAGTTCTCAATTTTTTTGTAATTTAATATTTACGAAAGGAGGACATTTCTTCTTTCTTAGATCCAAAACTATTAAAATATACGTCATAAAAAAGCAGGATTGATAAAATCAATCTAAAAAATTGAAAGAAAATTAATTCTAAATTCTGCAATTTTTAGGAATCCGTATCTCAAAAGGTAAAAAGCATCCTTATAAAATCACTTCGTTGTCCATGTGTCTGTGAAGACCCTTTTTCTCAGGAACGGGGGGGGGGGATCAAGTTGATATTAATATCAAGTATCTAGGCCTATAGTATCTTGGAGCTGTAATCAAAAATACGTTTTTTTACAAAACATAACTTAAAATTACCGATTTTAGAAGTTTTTCCTTTACTTTCGATATGAGATCTTGCTTCTTGCCAAATTTCAAGCTTTTTTATGAACGCAATTAAGAAATACGGCCATTTATGCATAAATGTGTACACTCATGTTCGACATGTTTTTGAAATATGCTCTACGTGTTTACGCCTGTCGAAGAAATGGTGGGCAATTACGTAGTGAAAACTTAATATTTTAAGTGATTTAATGGAATCTCTATGTAACCTTAGATGTTTATAAGTACCCAAATATATCAGATCTTTTATATTACAAGCTCTACTCTTATATGATAGGTTTATACAATAAAAAGCCATTTACTTAAAAGACCTTTTTAAAATTGGCCTATGTTAATTACTATTTGTTGGCGGATTTTTTAAATTTATTTTCCGATACTTATCTGATCCACAATCATTAAATATTGAATGCCATTAAAACTTTTTAAGAGCCCATACAACAATTTATTTTGCTGCAATTCGCATGACCCCTTTCAAATTAAAGGAAGAAGTTATAATGTAAAAAATTCACCATTAAGTTGGAAATAACACGCTGTACAAGAAATAGCTTACATAAAATAAGCTCTGACATGGTTTAAACTCGCTTTAATTAAATAACAAGTCACATTCATATATGTAACATCTTTAATGACTCACTCTCGTGCACATTTACATTTAATGAAAGAAAATTATCTCAATTTACTCCACATTTCCATAATATCTTTGTTATATGAGCCATGAACGTATTTAGCATTGCTTAACACATTTTCAGGGAAATTTTCAGTAATGTAATGAATATTACAATGGAAAATTTTAAACTATGTACGGAATGAATTATAAAATTAGGCAGTACGTATACATTGTAGAGAAATGACATGCCAAGATACTGTTAACGGTCGACGTATAAGAATTGCTGTGTCGCTGATAAGTGAAAAATCAACCGCTTATTATTATTGGGCCAATAGGAAAATTTAACCTTTTTTAATACGAAAAAAAACGTACAAAAAATTTTATGAAAAGCTTTCTTAGAGGACGTTCGAGGAAATGCAATATTTTTCACAAAATAACTAAAAACGAGAATTTTTGTTATATATAATTTGTACCTAAATTTAAAGTGTGGAACGGAACTAAATATTACATTTATTTAATTAATCTATGTAAAATTTTATCTGCAAAAACATTAAAAAATAGTGTTAATAATATGACTTTCTTGCTTCTTTTCTGTATGCGATGAACTATTAAGAACGCAGATGAAAATAATATATTTTTATAATACAACTTATGTCATGTCATCACTTTCCTAGTGATCTGATATAAATATCTACGGAATAAATCGCAAATGTAACTTCCCATTCAATTCGTGCACCATATTTCCACCATACGCACAAACATAAATACTTCCGTATCCATACTTGGATAAAGCGCTCTCGATAAGTTGGAAACTAAAAAGTTTTCCCATTTAAGCTTGAAATTAAGTTTCCTTCTTCTAATCGCTGATGGGGTCTGTTGTGAGATAAATGTTAGAAAAGGGGCGCAACAACAACTAAAACAATTGTGATAATCGTTGAAAACGGGCTACTTGTAGGCCAGAAATTTGACGTGTTTGTTTTTCATCAGAATTTTCAAGAAACATATGGAGGATAAAACAGTATTAAAATAAAGAGGTAGATTTTCAACTACTTGGATTGTCATACTGTGGATATATGTATTAATTAAGAAAATACTCATTGTGCTGTTAAACTAGATTTACTTTCTAAGGACAGCTTCTAAAAATAAAAATTTAAATATTTTATGAATAAGATTTAATACATATTCAACATTAGAAAAACAAGTAGTTTATATAATTTTAAATTATTCTAGTAAATTAATAAATAAACCCATAAATCATAGGTGGATATTTATATATTACACAGCAATATTTTGTTGCAAATATTTGCCACAATTATCTGTTGGAGTTGGGAGCAAATATACATAAGACAAAATTAACTAACTTCGTTACTTTTTTCAATACTTGTTTAATTTTTTTTAAAAGGTTTTTCATTCATACTTATATAGCATAATAAAACTATATTACCAAATTGATCATGTAACATAAAAAGCATTTCTTAAGAGTCTGTGAAAGTTCAGTATTTCTATTAAATTATTTACAAATTTTAATAATATTTTTTAAAACGTAAAAATAATGCACAGTGTGAATAATTTACAGGCATGCAAATTTTAAGTTTTTTTTTGTTTTCAAAAGTTGATTGATATTTATAATTTAAAATACCAATAAAGACGATCAGACCTTATACATTATATAAAATAAAATTTAATTGACTAGTATTCAATTTTAAATATCTCTTTAAATAATGTACCCGAACCCTCTTAGGAAGCTTTTAGGTGGCCGCCGAATTCGAACCAGGAACTTCCATATAAAATATTAAACCAAAAATAATGCATATACATTCATTTTATTGCTTCAATAATAGAAAGAGTAATTTTATATATAACATTTAAAAACTGTGGTTACGGTTGTTAGGAAGTAAAATAAAAACCATTTTTTTTAATTTAAACTAATTTCTATGGTTTTTTGTGTATGAAATATCATTTCAGTTTTCCCCAAAATGTTATGTTGTATATCTCTATAATCCGTGTAAATAACAGGAGAAGTGGTAAAATAAAATAATTCTTTTTTTCAATTTGGATTTTGTGTTTCTCACAATTTATGTATTTTTAAAATATTTCTCTTTTCGGAAATGTTCCTCACAAAAAAAAAAATAAAGAAAAATCGAGGGCATTTGAGCCAAGTGCATTTTTGCTATAATTTGATTGACAATAAGATAAAGGATGTTGGATTTAAGATCTTAGATACTAAATAGTATATAGCACCTAACATTGGATTTCTACCGTACCAAACACACTACCACGACGCGCACACAAACACCTCACTTCATGCACATTCGGACAAAGCACTTTTGATAACTCGCAAACTTGCAAAGTTTTTCCATCTAGAAAGTTCCGTGAGACCCGGAATATATTATAATCAGACGCCGAGAATAAAGCTTGAAATTAAGTTTTCTTTTTATATCAACCGATGGCGCTCCAACAGTTTGTTTACGTCCGCTCAAGCTTTTGAAGTTTGTTGTGTTTTCGGGTAGAGTAGCGCAGTCGCGCGTGCTTTTATTAAACAGTACTTAACGGGGCATACGAAAAAGTAATATTTTTCATTATAAACTTGTAATATGTAAAAAAATTATGTACATCAGCAATACAATTTTAAGCAAATATTACATTGCGTTTACAGGCAATATTATTATAATTTCTCGAATAATTTATTAAGGTATTAAATTTTCTTTCCGTTATAATGTTCAGAGGAAGTTTTTATTGTACCATCTGCGGAATAAAGACGTTGTGTCTAAATAATAAAACCAATACGTTATCAATTTTTTTTAAAACTGTGTACGTATTTATAAAAAAAAAATGGTAATCCTAGTAAATTATATCTTAAGACAATTGTTTTCTCAATATAGCACGCGTTTAATTTTAAATTCCTTTCTTATTTGCAATAAAAGATTTTCTTATACATAAATTTAACAGATAAGTCTAAATAAATAAACTATTAGGAAGTGACAAAAGTTACTACAAGCGAAGGATAAAATAAGTATTTAATGTCACCCAGACAAATTGTGACGATATCACGGACATTAAAATAAATAATTTATACCATTTTAACGTCCTCACTGGGTGGTCGTACTTTCATATAAGTAACTCGTTAGCTTAAGTTTCAAGTATCAGTTTATTATTTTGGTTACATTTAAATAATTGTTTAGTGATAGCTCACGAGTATATTAATACTCCGCAAATTTTTAAGTCTTAAATCCTGAATCTATTGCTTCAAAAACTTGAAAAAAAATGGTGTTCTGGTTTTATTTTCACATGAATAGTAAATTTTTATTAACAGGACACTACCATTTATTAAATATAAGTTAAATCATATTATTTTGTCATATACTTGCGTTGCTTCTTTTTGCTTATTATTTAAGCGTCAGTATGATCGGGTTGTGATGATGATGTGCTACTCTGTCAAAATAATTACATTTTCATTTACTTATAAGATATTTTCATTTACTACTGCTTAATGGGTTTATAACATATCGCAGGTAATAGTTTATACCTACGTACACACATGTAAATTATTTAAGGATATCAGACTAAATGCCAAATAGTGTGTTCTATGCAAGAAATTCCACAGTTAAACCTTAGAGGAGTTTTCAGGAAGTGGATTTGATTTCGCACACTTTTGCAGCAATAAAATCATGTTTCAAAAATCTACTTTTTTATACAAGTGTTTGTTTGAAAGCTATTAGTGATATTTTATACACGCTTTCAATAAAACTTAGTACAGTATGAAGTAAATAATAACATCATCAAAAAAGTATCAAATACTCGTCTACTGCGAGCTATTTAGTCGATTTTTCTACAATTAGTGTCAATAATTAAAACATTGTATTTAAGTTACTAAATAACTTGGACTGCCGATGGCTGCTGATAATATATTCCTGATAACATCAGAAAAAGCTCTCAAATGAGAATTTTAAATAAAACCTCTGCCCTAAACAAAGTCTGTAAAAAATAAATAAACTCTGCAAAAGCTAATTATGTAAAACAAAGTTCAGGTTTATATTTTTAACTTTTCCAATGATCGAACTCGAACTTTTTATGCAAAAGCAGAATATATTTTCATAAATTTCGTTCATTGTTCGCAATTAGATGAATACTCGACAACCAACAGGAGTCGATTGCCTTATTTAATATGAACAGTATATCATTACGGTACACCTAGTATCAAACAAACTGCTAACGAACTATGCTAAGATTGCAAAACAATTCTAAATGAAAGAAAATGTTTTTGCTCAGACGGCATATGAAATTAAATAAAAAATACCTGTAAGGTATTCCAACTCACACAGTCACTAACGGCCCGGTTTTTCGGGCAATTTAAGGTTGGTCGTTACTAAATATAGTTATTGTATGTCGAAACGTTTTCTAAATAGTAATTGATATGGACAGACAAACTTCAACTTATTCCTGAGTATCAATATATATGTATAAAACAGCTTTATTTTATTTAGATGGTCATTATATATAACTACAATGACTATATTTTAATCTAAATGTTCATTGCTCTGAAATAATTGTTGCATTGGGTAAAATATATATATTCTCTGCCTAAAACAATTAAATGAAATAATAGGATACTTTTTGTCATCTAATTATTTAAAGTATTAACATCTATAATTTACAGGTAACTAAGTTTACCGAATACTGTTAGAGTATTAGCACAGATTTAAAATGGAAAAAAATAAATTCAGGCGAAACAAATGTATTATGATTTTCCGCGAACAATTATGTGCTTTTCATATCCAGCGATGAAGGTTTCAAATAATAATAATTGACCTTATAAAACACTACAGTATAAACTATGCATCCAAACCTTTACCGGAAGTCCGTGGTAGATTCAAATAGTATTATGGTGCAAAAAATATTTAACTTTTATACACCCTTTCTAAAACCGACAGTTAATTCTGTTCTTGTTGAGGGATTTTTTAAGATTGATATATTTATATATCATGATTAATCATATGTTTATTATTCTAACAAGTATAATTAAGATACCTGTAACAAAAGAAAAAACACTTGAGAAATATCTATCAATCAACAAAACCGATGCAAACTAAAATGTGCATTATTTTTCTCCAAACATTTGACACGGAAATATACAAATTCGTGATTATAATCTGCTATGATAAACTTAAGCGATCGACGGTAAAAATATTTTAATCAACCTACGCTTAAATTGCATTCTCATGACAGAATTTTTTCAAGGAAAAGGTAAATTAAAACTAGGTTAATATAAAATACTAAGTTAATACTAAATATTTTATATTAAAACATTGCAACTAGGTTAATTCATATGTTAAAAAAAAGTGACGAATATTTTTTATAGTATTTTTTTATTTAAATAATTTTAACGGATTTTCATAGAGCTGCGATAGCATTTTCATAAGAAAATACTATAGCAGCTCTCACAAATATTGTATTGTATATTTTAATACCAGGGTAAGTACCGGAATCAATTTATCAAAATGTATCAGTATTATAAAAAGAATTATTATATATATATATATATATATATATATGTATATATATATATGTATATATATATATATATATATATATATACACACGTATATATATATATATGCTTAGGTAAAATAGTGATCTATCAATAATGAAAATATGACCCTCTTTCTAAAATAAATTTTAGCAGCAAAAATGTAGGTTTATACTTTACGCGACAACGCGACTTAGCCCTTAACTGCGAATGCGTCACAGGACTGCGGCAGGGCTCGGCGCGTGTGTGATTGCTATTTTTTGTTTCTTCTCGGGACACATGTCGTAAATTATTTCGACACGAAACAAGTCGCTTTGCGGTAAATGTCCGCCATAAATGCCTTCGCTTTTGGCTCACACATTTTTCTACTTCTTTTATTTATGTTTTTCTATCTTTGATGCTAGTCATTTTCTCTTTTAATACCTGCTTTCTAGTACCCCGAATACCGCTCATAGTTGTTAAGTATAATATATGGCGGTCCGGATGGTTTAGTAATTAAAGTGTTACCTGTGTAATAAATTAGAGTTCCTAACTGAATTCTTTTTACGTGCGAGTGTCTTCCTTTAATCATTTTTTACTTTTTGCTACTGGCGGTAATGAGTATATTCCAACGGTAGTCAATATGGGGAATAACATACTGCTTCCATCGACAATGCGCACTTGTTATAATTTTAAGATATAAGGGAGATATTTAATATTAATGAAAGAATTAACAAATTTACAAATATAGTGTCACCACTGATATCTAAAAGAACTAGTTTAGAAGTTACAACCTTACGTTTTAAATTATAAAATTATTTTTAATTACTTTCTGTTTTTATGTAACAGAGGTCAAATTTATACT
Organism: Druceiella hillmani; assembly: GCA_039881145.1. NCBI lineage: Eukaryota > Metazoa > Arthropoda > Insecta > Lepidoptera > Hepialidae > Druceiella > Druceiella hillmani. The sequence continues at coordinate 33,415,663 of JAYKKI010000014.1, read as the reverse complement.
CGCGGAAAATACTTTTGAAAAAATTTTCTTTTTTAAATTTTCATAGTATTTCATGAAATATGTAATGAACAGCTAAATGTATACAGAATGATACGGGAAAAGAAACATGGCATGACCATGTGAAAGTAAAAGTTCTTCAGAATATGTGATGTAAAAATTTATATGTTGTTTAACTTTTTTTTACTTTTTCATTTATATATAAGTGCTAAAACCGATTAAGTTGAATTTTTAAATTTTCTTTTCCGAAATTTATCTTATTTCTTTTTTTTCTTAGGACCCCAATTTTAAAATTTTGAATTTTGTAAAAATATTAGAAGAATTAATGCCATAGAAATAAGAATAAATTAAGGAAATTTGGAACAAATATGACAAGGAAATTTTTATATAATTTTTTATTTTTGACATAATCTTCACTATACACTAAAAGTTTTATTTAAATTTATTTGACGTAGGTAATACTAAATTTAGTAGGATAAAATTTTAGTAGATAATTTATGGGTCCGTAGTAAAATATAAAATCCTTATTAATTCCTCGATCTTGTCCATCAGTTCGTCTGTTATCCACATTCTCAAAATTTGTACAGTCCACAGAACTAAGTGTATTAATTTTTGCAATATATTCTTATTATATCCTAGTTTATTATGTATTTAGCTTGTAGTAAAATTTAAAAAAGTATGTACATACTCGTAAGTGTAAAATGGCTTCTGTTTACTATTTTTATTCTTGAGTTTTTCCTATAGTTTTTCAATCATGGATTTGAAAAATTAAAAAAAAAACAATTCTAGATATTGAATGTAATTTCTGTTAACTTTCATCAAGGGTATCCAAAGATAAGAAGAAGTATAGAATTCTTCTTTGGATGTGTTCTGATACATACTTTTTTCTTCGCGTTTATAGGGATCCGTAGTCGAATACTGAACTGTTTTAATTTGATCATGACCGCGCGTTTGTTCACCCATTTATCAGTTTGCTTTTATATTTACCATGTTTTACATTTTGCGATGTGTATTCCGTCACCCGTATCCAAACAGGACTATGCAAAGATCTAAAAAAAATCCCGTAAATAGATTTTTATAATTGCTTTCAAACAAAATTATTTTAAATAATCCAACTTCATAAGTTCTGGAAGTTTTAAAATATACTCTATATACTCGTAAATAATAGGTGGATATTCCCGGTCGACCGAGCTTGCTAGTATACTTAAGATAAATAAATATACAATATTAAAATATGTTCTGCAATATATGTATTAAAAAATACAGATATCAAATTCCGATGGTGGATCCAAATGTCGGGGTAAAAGGATGCTTATTCAGCTGCCATAGAGATATATGAGCACGACACAAGAATTTCTAAAACATTAATAATTGATATATTCCGAAATTACTACAGTACCCTAATTTATTTATGTCTAGTCCGAAACGCATTTCGTGAATTTTTCATTCTGAATCGCTTCTTTTCAAAATTAGAAATTACAATCTATCTCTGTATTGCTATTCCTATTTCGTAGGCCCCCTATCGATATGACATTCATTACATGAAATTATCAGTAACATGTAGCTCAGTTCGATATTTAATTATATAAAAGAATATTGACCTATCAAAATCTATCAAAAGTCCAGCAATATTTTTTTTAAATAGCAGTTTTTCTGTAATTTGAATAATAATAATATAGTTTATTAATCTCCATGCAGTATAAGTGTTGATTGTGAGTACTTGCTGTCTCTTGCTATTTGTAATCAACATGCTGCAAAACTTTTGCTATCCCTATTTCTATTTTAGGTTTATTGTACATATTGAATTAATGAAAGCAAACTCTTTATGAAATTTTATATGAATGATTTCGTGCTTGTTTTAATTTGTACAATAGAGTTTATTATTTCCCATGGAGTATAAGTCTTGATTGCGAGTATTCACTATCTCTTGCTATTTGAAATCAACATGCTGCAAAACTTTTGCGATCCCTATTTCTATTTTAGGTTTATTGTACATATTGAATTAATGAAAGCAAACTCATAACAAAATTTTATATGAATGGTTTCGTGCTTGCTTTTTTGGGTGTGGTTAAAAACTTATAAGTTTGGGATACACAAGTAGACAAACAGAAAAACTGAAACTGAAATCTTGCCATAATTTTTATTGTATTTAGTTTATTATGACACAGATGATACTTACAATTAAATAGTTTTAGATATTCCTCGTTAGAGATAAATAACATAGATAAACAATATATTATCAAAGATCTTTGCTAATAGCCCACCTGAAGGTGTTGTAATACAATGAAACCTAGGTACTGGTAAAGAACTTAAAGAAAGTAGAAATAATACTACATCACGTAGTTTATTTAATTGTGAGTAATGAATTTCTACAAAATTAACGCCAAATATATTCAATAAATAGATTGCACACGTGCAGATAAATAGACCGATAAAAATATTTTAGAAGTTGCCCCGTAAAAAAATAAAACCCTTAAAAAAAATAAAAAAATAAAATTTAATTTCACGTTATAGAGAAATACGTGAAGTATTTTTCCTAACTATACGTACTGTTCTTAAAGAAGGGCAAACGAAAATACGTTACATATTTTAATATGAAAAGGAAAAATATTAATATGAAAGGGACGAGTCACATAAACAAACGCGGTTTGAACACGTCAACCGTTTACGCAAACCGTCCATCGTAAATCATTTTAATTGAAACTGCTACGAATTAATGAATCAAAAATTAACATTAATTGTCCATTTATTTAGTCCCGTTTTGGCGCACGGTTTATGAAAACGTACACCAAATTAATGGCATGTAAATTTTGCACCGAACAGACTGGCCTTTACCTGTACACGGTCTGCTTCGCGCGGACTGTTCGAGTTTACTTAGATTTAAAGTAAATATTGCGGTAGGTTTTTCGAGTTTTGCGTTCTTTTTGATATGCCTAGAACCTCATTAACCACACCATACTTTTATGTTTTGGTATTTCTTGTTCTCTTTTTTTTTTTTGGTATTTCTTATGTTTTGGTATTTCTTATTCTCTTATACCTTTATGTTTTAGTATTTCTTGTTCTCTATCTCATTAACCACGCACTATTCTGTTTTTGTTTTGGTATTTCTTCCATTTGCTATAAAAATGGAGCTACACTGTCAAAAAAAATGTTTTAATTATGAGGTAATCCATATGGTACATGAAATATGCGCGAAGATTTAATATAATAATATAGTATATTAATTAGTGGCAGATATATTTACTGATGTAAAGATGAATTAAGATTTTTCTCTATATTTAATACAATATAGGTATTTCGGTAGTTTGTGTGTTTTTTTAAGAATTAATTACGTAAATTTTTTATATAGGCTTCTTCGGGATTTTGATGATTCCCATATAATAGATGTAGTGATTCTTTTATGTCGCTGTCATTAAAATTAATTAGATATTTTTTATTTACTCAAAATAGCTGTCGATGGCGTTGGTAATTTTTAACGTTTCGTTCCTTAAAAGGGAGTACGACCCTTCCCCCCATAAGATCACTCATGTGTTTGTCCGTCTGTCTGTCACTTCTGTTTTTTGCTTGAAATTTGTCAAAGTAATAAAAAAATGCCAGTTAACGGCACATATCTCAATGTGTAACACTCAAATGTATTGATTTGAAAATTGGAGAGAGAAATTAAGTAGGTGACCTTTTTATATTCTATATAGAGTGTGACGTGTCGTTTAAAAGGGCTTTTTATAAGGAATACAATTTTCATATAATATTGAATTGCAGACTTAGAAGTATTTACTAAAAAAGGAGAATTCCGTCCCCTATTCCTTTATTTACGAAACTAATAAACTGAATAAACGAGATTGGTTAAATCTTAATAAAAAAAGGGTGCGTGTACTTATGTACGCACGTAAGAAGTTATACTTCTTTGGCATCATTAAATAATACATACGGATAGATAACCTCAATTACAGCACTTGAAAAAGTCTATAAGCACAATATTTTCACTAATATGTACGAATAGTAAATATATTAATCAAAATATGGAATTTAAATCACTACTGAATAAAATTTATCAGCACATATATAAATCGCACTTATATGAAACTAAAACACGTGTGTGAATGTAGACACTAGAAACATGTGGATAAATACTATGAATATGAAAACAGTGAACAGAGGCGACGATGGCGCCAATAGCTTTTGTTTCGAGACTGCAATCGCTGCAACTTCATACTGTAACTTTTGTGTGACGAATCTTAAAATTTCACTCTCATAATTTTTTCATAACGCGCGTAAAGAAGTATAACTTCAAAATTACAGAAAAACTCTGACGATAATTCTAGATCTTTTAATTTTTCCAAATATGCGCAATCTTTTTGCGTCTGTGAAGGCTACAATAGGCAATAAATCTAGGTTATGAGAAATCTAAAAAAAATACTATCTACCTTTAATTGTTCATAAGTGCCTAATGGCTAAATGTGTAGTGGGAGTTTTCCTCCTATTTCTCAGATTTTTTTATATGTTTTACATTTTTTTCAACTTGTCTTTTATATAGACATAAATAATAAAATAGTTCTTTTTGAAGGTTTTAGATCACCAGACGGACAAACTTTTAACTCTTTTGAAGGAACCTGATTAAGTTAAATCACTATACTCCCTTCACTCTTTATATCAATAGAAATATAAAAGGTAACCTTGTAGAAGTATCAAAAGGCACTAAATAAAAGAAATTACACTAGTGGAAAAAACGACAAAGAAAATCTTGTCTTCCACGTTTTTGGAATGGAACTTTATGTTTAAAAATCAATAAACGAATGTTGGAAGAAATGTCTGTTAGTTGAAAACAATTGGAGTCAAGTGTACCTAAGCAAATACGGATGATTAATTCCGTCTCATTGTTCACGTAGCTTAATTTTGAAGTAAATATACACTTTGAATAGACTTTGACAACTGTTTAAAATACTTTTGTTCATTATATTTCCATAATCATTCCGATCTGTTTATTAAATGATACTAATCGTCAACCTTCAATTTATTGACTTGGAACGTATTTGAAGATTTCGTATGCAACATTTATTTATGTTAGTAATTGATGAAATACCATTAGACATTAATTTCAATAACTTTATATAGCGAGCTTATAAAAGAAAGAAAGAAAGTCTAAAAGGCTATAAATATATGTTAGTAAACTTAGTGCGTAATTTATTATATAAGTAAATATAATTTTTTTTATTTATTTTAAAATATCCGAAACAATTATATTAGGAATTAGTCGTTATTTTAATTTACAAGAAAATAAGTCTATTGCACTATTAAAGCGTACTTTTCATGAAACATTTCTGTTGCTAGCTTATTGCTAGAATTGTAATATAATATTTAAGCCTTTTTATCTGTTTTTATCCTCGAACTCATTTTGTGAAATTAAGATAAAAGTACGTTTTATTTAGAACTACTGAGAGTAGATTAAGTACACGGGTTTTGTGTAACCTTTCATATTTCATAGTTATATATGTACTAACCTTCAAGGAAAAGTAATCAAAACTGTAAGCCGTACTCCCCTCTTCAGCAGTTAGAACCCTCGGTCGATGGATTTATTGATCGAAACTCCAGTAAAGTTGTATTCGCTGTGTTCGGCCTCGGTATTTTACCAGTTTAATATAATACTCGGTATTATTATTTTTAGTGTTCCGTGTCAAAATTGAAAAATAACGGGTTACTTATGGAATAGCTTCTGTACCACAAATATTTTTCTCAGTAATATTCGACTGAAATTTGAAATTAACCATTTGTTGGAAGTAATAATACTATTCAGTATGTGCCGAAAGTTGAATTTAAATTTTAGGTGATAGTTTTAGGTTCCAGAGAGTAGGCGAAACACTTCTTTTTGTTTATTGTTACGAGTATAAAAAATAAGCTAATTAAAATTTGAGCTGAAAAGTATATAATTTATTTTTTTTAAAGAAATATTTTAATCAAACTTTATGAAAAAAAAAATGAACACTCGCTGTTTCTACTCATGGTCGAGAGAGGAAAAGTCGAGAATCTTCTCGTTTTCTTCTAAACTAACCAAAAATTAACTTGGTTACAGATATTTATACCTATAATGACCATAGAAATAATGGTGGGGAAAAACGAATTATTGATGATTAAATACTTCATATTAGATTTTATAAAAAATTGTAGTAATGATTTTGTTTTGGTTTTCATTGATTATCAATTTATTAAAATTAACTTAATATTATAAATTTTATAATAGATTTAAGAATATTAACCACGCCATATTTATGGGTAATAAAGTCCTATGTAACGTGTATTTGAATTCTTTGCTGTTATTCATATTTGTTTTATTATCACGGAATTGTGAATTATAACAGAATTGTGAACGGAAAAGTGTCTATTACACATTAAAACAATATTTCATTCTATGGAAAAAAAACACAACGTATTTATTTTAAATAAAGCCAAAAAGAATCAAGTTTTTATTTTAAATAAACTAAATGAAATTGCCATGAATTGTACATTTCAAGGTAAAACAAAGCCAAAGTTAAAAGTTGTGGGACAGATTGATAAACAGTCAGTCAAAATAGGATATATTTTACATGTGATATTACGTAGAAACCATTATATAATCGGAACTTAATATAAACAAGAATTTTATGGAGCCATACATACTAAATATATGTATTTTGCATGGTCAAATCTAAGAATGAATTTCAATTATTTCAAGTATGATATTGGTAATTAAATACCATTATATCAAGGATTTCGATTAAAAAAAGTTTATTGTTTTGTATAGAATTTAAAACATTTCGATGGTCAAACACGTGTCCAAGTTATTTTCGTTAATTAATTTGCTGGAAATATCAAATAAGTACTTCGATTTCGTTCCAAGAAATATGATATAACTGTTCCTTATTTTTGGAATTAAATATAATATCACAGCTGTCATATAACAATAATTTTAGTATAAATATTACTTTAATATGAGAATAATAATATCAGTCACAGACTAGTTTACTACACTAGGATTGGACGGATATTCGTATTTTGTTTCAGTAAGAAATATTCGTATGTATTTGGCTATTTTACGCAAATGTTCAATTTAATATTAATGTATTATGTACTATGTTGATTCGTAAATATTTACTTTCATTCCATGACAAAAAAGGACAACATTATCTTGCATCGGATTATATTACATATGAAACTGATAACTTGTTTTGTTATTATTTTTGTCTGTATCCTTACTTATTATTTTTTCTTGCTTGTTTATTTTTCCTGTTCTTGTATTTTTTTCTCTATATTTGCTACTTATTTGTTATTTACGTCTATGAGAAATTAGTTACGCAATTAATTAAAATTTTTATATAAAGACATATATATTTTGATAACACGATTGTCAACGTGAAACTCAATGAAAATTTAACGCATAAAAAATATTGCATCTTGAACAAATCAATTTATAGAGATAATTCATTTTCAATTTCCGCCCACCATAATGTTTTATATTATATTTACTATATATATAGTGTATTGTGCTCTTAAGCCAATAAAATTTAAACTTATATTGGAAATGTAGCTGCGTATTGTAAAGCTCCTTCGCAGAACCTTCGCTGAAAACAACTGGATGCAGGAAAAAAGTATATGAATAAAATAATGAAAAAAAAAATTCTGCGATAATTTTTGAAAATAATTACATAATTGAAAGAGCTGTTCGTTATATATTGTGTCTGCCAATAATTTTAACCGCTTTTGATTTCAATGTGATATTCAAACTCGTCTTTCAAAACCTTTTATGTATTTTTTATTTAGTATTTTTTCGTTTTCTATTAAGAATACACCTTTCATAGAGACCAAGTTCATTAATCTTTAAAGAATAGAAAGTGACATACACCAGGCGCTATACACTGTGGTAAATTAAAAAGGTGTCTCAACTTTTATTACATTGTGACTTGCTAATTTTTTAGATCGATAAAAAAGCCACTGAAATCATATGAACAAGAATCAGATCATATGGCATCAATATCGGTAATCACTAATACATTTACTGATCATTGTAATAGTTGTTATTGGGACACTGAATACATTTAGATATTGTTTTTAAGAGCAACTTTACAGAATTTCATCCGCGTAAAACTTAAAATATTAAAATTTGCTACATATCTGGAAGTATAGAAGAGAATATAATGATAATTGAAAAAAAAATTAAGCTGGCTAACAAAATGTTCAAGTCTTTCCTAGAAAGGTTGTCTTGTCTCAGAACATTTCATTATAAAGTGTAAATGAGCCGAAGTGCCTTTCAGTGCGATATGTCAAACGAAATGAATTTATACCTACGTCTATTTCTGTAATTTTTATTTCAAATGTAATTATTTAAAAGGCGTAATGCCTTTAAAATTATTATTTTTTAAAATTAAGCAGTAATATTTCTGCTCACCATAATGTTTTTTTATTATATTGACTATATTTTTCTAATGTACACCTTACAATCGTCTAATCTAAGCAGTATTCCGCGTTTAAACAAATAATATTTAAACATTCATTGCAAAATATAACTATGTGTACATAGAGCCAAGGCGAAATTGGCTCTATGTGCACGTAGTTATATATGTATAGTTCAAGATAGTGAATTATCTCTAGAGAAAATTTACTATCTTGAAAGGAACTATTACTATTTAATATCCTATAAAGAACTGTGGAAACTGTTGTTCAAAATTCGAAGTGATACTAGAGTTACTCAAGTTCCGAATTTTAATTTCCTACAAAATATCATTTATAGGTTATAAATCATTTTTAGGTTATAAAATATCATTCAATCCTTGAATATTATTAATAAAAAGCCTATGTTTTTCTGTAAAAAGAAAACCATTTCAAAAATTAGAGTAGACTGTATATTTTCGCCTACTCCAGAAATCAGCTGATGTTTATGTACTTAACCTTCAAGTGGACAAAAATTTTTAATAATTTTTTAAATGACATAATATTTTCCTTATGCAAAACTTCAGAAAACCGTTTTCACTCTTTTTTTCAAGATATTGAAGAAAATAACTTGTACGCTACTTTGTCGTATTTAACTTTACATTCTGTATAGTAAATAGCATTTTCGATTTGCTTAGACATTTAGTAACTGGCGATGAGAAGTGTGTTATATTCTTTAAGTGCACATGCAAACGCCAATTATTTAGTAGAATAAACAGAAGTTTCGGTACTTAAACCTGAAGTAATTACGGTAAATTCAGCAATGTATTGTCAGCGATTAGATCGACTGGCTAATAAACTAAGTAATCAATAGAGTCGAGTTTATTTTCTCTATTCTGTTGGGATATACCAACATACCTTTCACTATATCTTATTCACCCGACATTTCACTATGTGATTATTCCTTGTTCAAAACTCTAAGCAAACCTTTACAGAATTGCAAGATCGGGCAATACAGAAAATCTTCAAAAAATATTGCCTTTTTTAATCTAAGTCATTGAATTTTGATCTCTTAAGTGTTGTATATTATTATATATTTAATTGTTCTCGATATTTAAATTTTAAAATACTTAATCGTAAGAATATGTCATTCAAATTTTATTAAGAAATATAAAGAAGTATATATAAGAAGTATAATAATATGAAGATTAACAACAACATAAGAATAGCCCTTTTAGTTACTAGCAGCCACGATTTTGATAACAGTCGTCTATGGCCTATAACACAACATGGAGCTTTCTGTAAGCTATTGTTCCATTAGCGTTTCATCTTCACTTGACTCCTCATGATCATAATTTTCTACATAATGTTAATCTTCCTTAATGAATGTTATATCATGTAGTAAAAGATTCATCGGTAACGAGTAATAGCCCTTGGGGATAAAATAAATATTTCTTTTGTTACAGATTTCCTCATATACTGATTTCCTGAACTCACTCGTACGTAGTAAATATTTCTCTAACTCATCAAATTAATTATTCTATTTGGAACCGGTTTTTTGTGCCAAATACATACAATATTTAACATTTATTATTAACATTACGTTTATTAACATGTAACATTTATTTCTTAGTGTTCTTTTTAAATGAAAGCGAAAGTTTTTCCATGTCTCGATACAACTACGTCCACTTTAATTCTTTTTTAATTTTCTTTCAATATAACATATAAATCAGAAAAAAGGATTCTTTTAGAGAATTTGTTTTTATATTTATAGACTTGTTGAAATTATTTTTTGGAGCTTAATTGTTATGTTTCGTATTTTCTAATAATCTGTGGTCAAATTTTTTTTACTACATGTGGATATGTAAAAATGGTTTTTATGTAAAAATGTGAGTATTTAAGTAAGTTTATATTTTATAACTCTTTTGTAATAATTTTGCTTCGTATTCCCGTTATACATAAAAAATATATTTAATAGAAAACACATCTCTAATCCATTAAGTATATACGCCAGCTAATGAAATGCTACGTACTGAATAGGCGAATAATAGCGGTATTGGTCAAATAGTATCTGTCAAGGAACAGGCAGTCATTAGAATGGAAAGGTCCTCGGACAAAAACCTTTAACCACGTACGGTGACCGCAAGTCTGTTAGACCGGTGACCTCAAACATACCAACGGCACTAGCTTGATGAGAAACTCAGCGGACCGTAAAAAGTGGCGAATCGTTGGCTTGGTCTATTCCATATTAGAAAGGAGAAGGCTGATGATGCGGTTTTTATACATCAAAATAGCCTACTACAGAAAGGTAGGAATAATCGTAACAAATGTAATATGTTATACATAATGTAACCTGGTACATAAGCTGGAAAAGTCTTTAGAACAGGTAATCCGGTTTATTCTGGCAGACTTTTTTAAAATGCGAGCGAACGTGATACTGAGGTACGATAAATGAATAAAATTTAATGAAACAATTGATAAAAATTTTGAGGTATATAAGGATTTTAGCTAAGGAAAGGGACAAAGACTGTATTTTTCTCAGCCTTCCCATTAATTAAAATAAAGGAAAATAAATCTGTTGTCCGGTATATAAGAAAACGAAACAACAAAGTTTATGAAAAAAAGAAATATTTTGTGGGCTGAATAACGAATTTATTCAATCACATTACTATGACAAAGTTGGTGTCATATTCACCGTTCGTTGGGATATAGGTAAAGGTACTAAGTCACTAAACGTATTTGACAGAGTTGCTTCACTTTTCCATTGACAGTTTATCGGCATGCAATTAAAGTAACGGAAAAATTACTCGGAAAATATTAAAATTTGAATGTTCCTAAGTGGGAAGTTATGATTGGGGAGATAAGAATACAAAATGGTGAATAAATTAAACTTTGTAGTAAATAGATTAGTTTGTTTATTTAGGAATTTTATTGTTGAAAAATAGAAAAACTGGAGATAATGTGACACGACGCCAATATTTACCAACCAGGAGGACGGTAATCTTAAAGTAGTACTGAAGAGTAAAAACATTTTGTGGTTGTTTATATGACTATTAACATGTACGGAAGCAAATTTGAAATAAGATGAATTATATTCAAGTAAAATGATCTCTTTAGATCTTGCAAAAACTTTAAGTAATGCTATTAGACGAGAGTTTTAAAAGTGGACAATTTTGAAGAAAAGAATATGGAAAATATTTGAACATGTAATATGTGTGTATATAAAAGCCTACCAAAAAATTATGCATGAAAGGAGATGAATAAGAAAATAAAACGCCTAAATCCAATAAAAATATGAGTAGACCAAATAAGAAATCACTCTAGGGTGGAGATGTAAGAAGCTATGAAAGTAAAAAAATTAACAGCGGGTAATTCAGTTAATGAAGACTCCCTGTTAACCTTGTGCAGTAAGCCATTAAAAAAAGAAAGACAAAAATAGCAGAAAAGCGTAACAACATATGGCTATATACGCTCGTATTATTCGTGTTATCAATTATATTTAAGACAAATATATGTATGGGTTCATTACGAATTTATAAATAAATTAAGTACATTTGTTTTTTAGTCCTGTAACGGATGGGGTACATGTAAAATTAATAACAAGTCAGTCTTAAGTAGATAAAATAAATCGACAACATTTTGACAGTTTACTTTTGACATATATAACGTACGAAATTGCTAATAACATTATTGAGCACAATTTATGTTTTCGCTCATGCATACACTTGTCTTATTATATTGTATTCATATCTCTCGGTTGTCAGCTAATTACCTATGTACATGTCCTTCTTGATAGATTCGCTACATTCTGACGTCACAAACGTTGTATGAAAGACGTTTCGTCCTTCACGTTTCACACGAATTACTAGAAGATAAGTAATAATTGAATTTGTCTAACAGGCTACTTAATAAATTGATTTGTTATCAAGTGAATTTTTCTCAAACATTTCAAACATCGTTTCTTAGTTAATATAGTGGCGATTCCCTTGTAACTGCCATAGCTTTTACTTTTCCCCACTGATTTCAATTTGCTTTATTGTGAGCATCCTTGGGATAAAAAATTTGTGATAGATTATGATTTTAAAATATTAAACTTGCTTGATGTGATTTCCATATTTTTAAAAATAATTAATTTAGTAAAAATATTGCAACAAAGAATATTAAGAATATTTTTTATTACTTTTACAATTGTTTAAAATGCGATTCCATTGTGGGCTATTTTTTAAATGAACTCGTTTAATATGTTATTTACGTTATTTTTAATGAATAGATTGAGGACTTAAATGAGGTACACAATTTTTTAAATTATATATCTAGTACCTGTATAAATATTTATAACGCAAATAATATAGCTTAAATTGTCTATTCATGTTTATTGTTAAATATTATCTAAATTATTTACAAGTGTCAATAATTTAAGAGCCCAGCATATATCCTTACGTTTAGAATTTAGTAAAAGCTTTAGTCATGTCTATAATCGAATTTGTCAATATAGTGAATAAAATAGAACTGGCTTTCGAAAAATTATCATCGTTTAACCAATTTAAAATATTTCTATTTTGTATGTAATTGATTTTCAGTCTTTTAGAATATAACGTTTTTTAAGTAAATGCTCAAAAATTTGTCGCAGAAAACAATCGACCGGTGTGGTCTTTTACAATCCATGTATGAAACATACATCTGTCGCACACAAGCACCGCTTACAAATTGATTGCTGTGTATGGAAATTTCAAAACTTTTGTTTGAAAGGTAGATGAACTTTCATAGCGTTCGAGCCGTTGCTATTAAAAATATTGACGAATTTTTTAAATCTGATATTCAGCTCTTTAAAAGTTAGCTTGGAGGTTTTTATCGAGATCGGTAATTATAGGGACTGGACGTCATTTTAAGTAAGGAGCGTATTAATTTACATTAATAAGTATTTAAACTATGTTTGATTTTTTTGGCACAAGTTACAATTACTTATGCATTTGCAACAGACCCCAAAGTTTTTGAACAATTTTTTCAATAGAATTTTTTTAACTATATTTTTATTTTAGTTTTAAGATATATTTATAATTATTCTCGGTTTTAACTTATCAAACTATTAATATTGATAATATTTATAAATAGTTACTTTGAATTCGTATTTAAAATATTGATATATAATAAGAATTTTGTCCTAATATATTTATTGTTTGGATTGTGACTTGAATTTTTTTGTTTTTAAATTATGTTTATATTCTTTAATTATATATTTAAGTTATATTCTAAATGTAAGGGTAATTATATAAAAACACGAAAAACGTGAAATTCAATATGTTGCATATGTGTATGTTCTAAAATGGTTTTCTGGGAATAAATGGATTATAATAATTATAAATGTCCATCGAGTTATTAGATGCAAGTGAAATTACGAGTTTCTGTGCATATTTAAGAGTATGTGTATTATGAAGTTATAAAAACGGTATTTTTATTAAACTAAAAATAAATAATTATTTATGACTTTAACGACTTTATTTTTAACAGAATAAAGAAAAAAAAACATTTATTGTCCTTACCTCTTTAACTTGTTAATATACATTGAACAAAATATTTTTCATTGGGGTTATTTCCACAATTTATTATCCTAATTTACGTAATTAAATAATTAGGTAGTCGGACATACTGCAACGCGTTTTAAAGACGCGTATCTTACAAAGAAGAGAAAGTGTCATAAAAAATCTCAAGGAAAATGAAAACATTTTGAAATAATTTTTTTTGTTTCATTTACATGCTACACGCTTAAAGTCGTGAGACAAAACATATTCGCAATTCCGATATATAAAAAGGTACTTTAAGAAAAATTGTATTAACCTCTTCATAATTTTTGTATGTATCCAGTTAATTTAAACATATTCCCATTTAGATCTTCATTAAAATCTGTCTTAACCTGAAATAGTTATTATGCTGTGACGGACAATCTGATATGATCTTTCAATTTTTGCCATTCGCCTACGAAATTTTAAAGATAGTCTGTTTTAGGTATGAAACATGTATAATTTTTAACTTCAATATTTTCGGGACATTTCTAACAAAGTATAAAACGAAATACACAAAAATAGACGGTTTTGTAAAATTTACAAAACCTTCTATTTTTGTTTATTTAGTATTAACACCGTTTTGTTGTGATTTTATTTAAGTTATTATTTTCATATATGAGCATAGTATGCGAATCAAAGTAACACTGATATACACTTTGGGTAAGTTAACTGTACCAAGTTACTCAAATCATAAGTAAGAAATGTGAATATGATACAATTACTTTGTCAAAATTTATATATAGATTTTAAATTCGCTCGCAAGTTAGAAAAGCTGTAGCATTCTTTAAATTTATTATAACAAGTTGGGTCGTAATTGAACTCCCTCCCGGCGTCTGAGAGCTCGTACATCGCAATTGATCGTAAACAATTTGGGCGGAAAATCGGAAAAGCTTTACACTTATATTCTGTAGACAAGCATGTGTTGCAGGCCGCGTCATTAATCTCTGACTATCCGACGTGCGAATTCAATTTACCCGCATCGATGTTCATTTTTCAATTAAATTCATTGTTCGGTTACGCGATCGCGTTTCATCGAAAAGTGACTACTCACGTACACGTTGAGCAACTGTGTTCGCTGGTAACATATGTTCGATGTGTCCAATGGTTACTTGATTAATATTTTAGAATATTTTCCCTAACTGATTACCGGTTATGAGAGTATTTTTTTCATTAGATATATTACAATCTTATTTACTACAAAATATAGGTTCTTTGGATCTAGAATAATACTACTACTGTTTTAAAGAAGAAGTGGGTAATTTGAAATCTATTAAGGCTAACTCTATAAAGTGAGTTTATAGGAAATCTATCAATTTTAAATTTCATTTGAATACGAATTCACTACGCCAAGAGTATAAATAAATTGTTTTTTTAAGCAACATTCAAATTAATTATATTTATAATTTTTCATTTTATTGTCTCTTAGCACAAAAATAGACTGAAAAATACCAATAATTTGAGAAGCTAAACTACGGATCGAAAATCTAGTACGGTAAAAAATTATATTTACTAAAGTATTTTTACAAACTTTACTAGTATACACACACACCCACACACACACACATACGCACACACACACACACTCACTCACACACACGCACACACATACGCAAACAAACACACACGCGCGCGCCCGCGCGTATATATATATGCATTCATATTTGTTTTATATGTACAGCATAGTTTTCCACAAAAAAAGTCTACAAAATCATGTCAGTGTTGTCGACGACAAGTCATAGACAAGAAATAATATCCAAGTAAACATCAAAATAATGTCGCTTTCCCCATTGCAGGTTGTGTAGTGCACGTGGAATCCACTGGCATTAATAATGAACATTGTTATTACATTTAATGTTCACTCGAATGAAATTCCATTTCATCAAAAATAATAAATATTCAAAATTAAGTCTTTTTTTCCATCACTCTGCCCAAATACATAGGTGAAAATTCCACATGACTATATCGACTTTCATATACATATAATACAAGTATTTGGTGTAATATAAGTTTTTGGTGACACACACACGTCACCAAAAAATATTTCCACACACAAACACATACGCGCGCAAACACATTGAGATAATTTAATATGCAGACGCGGGCGACTATATGTAGTAAATTTTTTAGATCAAATAAATGCAAAACAAACTATTTCACTCGACAGTTTGTTTAATAATCAATAATTACATAAGTTTCGATTAAAAGTCCCGTGTATAATATATAAAGAAATTTTTAATACTTCAATTTTGCTCCATAAGAAACCGTACTCTTGTTTTTAGTAAAATGTAATTTAATTTATACACGTTAAACAATTAGGTTATTTATTGATTTGACTACCTTTACATATTTAAATATTGAAATATTTTATTAAAAAGTAGGTTCAAGGGTAAACCTTGCTTCTATTTTCTTGATTTATTTTTTTTTAAACAAAGCTATGAAATTGGCTGAAATCTCATGCTTATACTTATGTATAAATTAATGAAGTGACTACAAAAAAATTAATAGATAGTTAATTTATTTAGTAAAATAAAAGTTATGGAAAAATTGATGGACATAAGGTATATATTCGATAAAATAACTAAAGAATTAAGATAAATTTAAAACTACTTTATAGTAACATCCCAATGAAATATTTTAAATGTCAAAGTTTAAATGGTCTCAAAAATAACCACTGAATTTTAAAAAAATCTTTCTAGAAAAATTGTATTTCGATGCAATATTTTAAACTGCGTTTTTTTTTAATTTATATACCTCTTTAATAATTTCTTATAGTATTCAAATAAGTAAGTTTAATATCATAAATATTTAATTAATATATATGTGTTTTTGCATAGATAAAAAAGACTAAATATTGAGTTATATTCAAAATATTTCAAAAAGAAACGTCTGTATTTACAACAGGTGCATTTTAATTCATTCTTTATATATTCGATTTACTAATATACATTTTATTATAAAATAATGTTATATCTTCCACATTTTAATGTCACGTACATCGTTTTCAAAATTTATAGTATCCCTTCTAACTGAGTTTTTTAGTCAAAGATAATAAACATAAGCATAGTATTTTAGTCGTGCGGTTACGTGTGTGATATAGCCAATCATAGCAATTAAATATGAATTTACATCAATAATACTTAATCAAAAGAAAACTCTTGTTTAACTGTTAGAAAGACTATTAGTTAGGCAGTAGTTTATCGACATATTTGTCAGTGCGTAAAAACTATTAAATTACGCCCAAAGCCAAGATTTGATCTATTCGTCAAAGTAAATAGTTATCCAAGATAATTGAAAAATTTATAGCTATCCTCAGTTTGCTTCACATTAAATTTTGAAATGGTTACTAGTTACTATTTACCATTAAAATATTGAAATGGTTACTATTTAACAGTCGTTGATGAGAAATGATAAGAAAGAAAGAATATTTCGTGAATTATTAAGCAGCGTTAGTATATTTATATGTTTCAAAATCAAGAATAATATAAGTGAAAGCAGTTAAAGCTATGGGAAGTTATGAAACGCAATCAGTCGCTGCTTTCCATTCAGTCAAGTGTTAAGTGGAACAAAAGCCAGTAATAATATAACGTTTATAATTGAAAGATGTAATCAATTATAATATTGAATCAATATTTATTATTATGATTTATTACATACACAATAACACTTTTAATTGGATATATAATAAATTATATTAAATCAACAGAATTATTATTAATCAGAAATCTAGTTTTAACATTCTCTTCTAAGCTTCCACATATAATATACTCGGTGTATGTACACCGGGGCCTATTACTTTCATGTTAGGTATCATCATCCTAGTATGATAACGGTACCAACATTTCTAAATCGCTGTGAATAGAGGACAATAAAAATGGGACCCGGGGCCTATTACTTTCATGTTAGGTAGCATCATCCTAGTATGATAACGGTACCAACATTTCTAAATCGCTGTGAATAGAGGACAATAAAAATGGGACAATTTTACATAAAACAGACAGTTGATACGCGTTAATCGCTCAAAAGTGACAGATAGGAAAGTCGCATACTATTGACGATGTGAGCTATTGAAGAAAACTGTCAAAAATGTATTGGAAACCAACATCTGTCTATTCTATACAATATTGAATAAATAGTGTGATTCAACAATCCCATTGATATAGCCTGCGGAGATAGTAATTCCTATTGTTGATTCATATGCAAAACTAAGGCTTAGTTCCCTAGTAATGCAAAAGTGTGAAGAGATAGAATATTGGTTTTTGGCAATAGTGGAATTCGATAGAATTTACATTCACGAAATATGTTCATATGCAGTTGATATGAACATATTTTAATTTATGCATACTTCAACTTGAGCACTGCATTGATTTAAAACCTTTATGACTAAAACCTATTTTATACTCTTTTATAAGTCACTCTGAGCGTATGGAATAAAAACTCGTGTAGATAATTTTGGTGGAAATTTTAATTTGAGGTAAATGATTATTAAATAGCTCCGAAGTTATTTTTGGATTATAGTTAAATGTAACACTGTTGAATGTGAATTATATTATTTGTGGTTTGATAATGAAATAAGTAAGCATCCTCTATACGTTATTTTGAAAAACTTGAAACAGGTAGAGGTACCCTGTTGGTCGTGGATTAATCCTGTGCCTATTTGGAACATTAATGATTTTCTGTATTAAAATGAACATTTTACTAAATGGCTATACTAAATAGATTTTAATAAAACTTTTATTAACATAAAAATCTTTTATCTAAATGCGTTTTAGAGACTGAATCATTTAATCCTTCCAAAAAATGCAAATATTTGTAAAAATAAAGTGAAAAAATTCCGTAACCTTTAACGTATTTTCAAAATTTTTAATATCGATGAATTTTCATCATAGAGAAACTTGATGAATTGTCTAATGATAAACTGAATTCAAGTAGCTGTATCGTTTCTTTTGAAATACGCTACGTTGGAAAAATGTCAGCTGTAAATTTGGAATAGCAGAATTAAATTCAATAAAATTGATCGACTTTATTTAGAATAATAATTTAGAAAAGATTTCACAATTTTTTTTAAATTGCAAGAACTGAAAAAATTGCAAGTCTATACAATTTACTGAAGAAACCAGTCGGTTACAGGTTAATAAAATCTCACCTGATTATCTCACCTGATTATTATCACAACTGATTTAATTACCGTGAAATCGTGTATTTTTAATATTTCGTGACGAGATTTTAGGGCTAACAAAAATATTTATACGCTGTTTTAGTTTTTGTATTATACAGTATCAAATGCTATTTTATTATTATATTTATTAGCTTATGCTCGCGGTTTTTCCGGGTTAGTTTTTATTAATCAACAAAAGTTATATGTAGGTTCATGGACTTGCGATTCACATAAGTAATAATAAATTTATTCACGCTTGTATCATTTTCATGTTGTGACATCAAAATTGTTATTAAATAAATATTTAAAGTTTTATCGTTAATAAACTTTGCCACTTTTGGGTTAAAAAGTAGTCTATATATTTATTTAAATCATGAACGACGTCCATACCAAGTTTTAAAAAATAATTTCACGTCGTTTAAGCGCCATGGATAAGCAAACATCCAAAAACATTATCTTAATTATAAGCCTATATGGGTATTATATCACACAGCTTATAAGTGTGCACAAATTTGGTAGTTATTCGTTGCTTGGTTGCAGTGCTACTAGATAACAAGAAAGATATCTTCGTATTTATAATATCAAAATTATTCTAAAACAAATGTATTTTACTTATTTATTTGAGTAAAATCTCTAAAGAATGTAGCTTCATCCTGTGTGAACTATTTTATTTTTTGTGTTGAACAATACCCAATATATTTATTTATATTACGAAATACGTCTATTTGAAGATTTATAAAAATATTTCAAACATCCAAACATACTTTTAGTCTTATCTGTAAGAACATATATGGGTATTATTGCCGCGCAGATTATATACGTGCACTATGTACGTGCAAATTGGATAGAGATGCTTTACTTGGTCCCAGATTTACTAGACAGCAAAAAAAAACACGTTGGCGTTATTAATATCAGAATTATTAGAGAATACACGTATTGTCTTTATATTTATTTATTGGGATAATATTTTGATGTACCGAATTTCATCTTAAGTGAACTATTTTTGGGGTTAAAAAGGTACCTATGTTCATTTCACAATTCAACCAAATATTTCATATATTTTGGTACCATTGAGAAACGAACTTCTAAATACACTTTAGTCTTATTTTTAAGTGCTTATATGGGTATTATTGTCACGGAGATTATACGTGTGTACAAATTTGATTGCGATTTGTCTTATACTAATTGTACTTTTATTTACTTATTTCATTAACATTTTAGAATTATTAGAATTCAAAAAGGATTTATTTCAGATATATTAATGTTTTATCGTGATACTTGTAACAAATACAGGAGAAGTGTTGTAATAAAGTTATTGAATTAATCCATCTTCATCCATCATCTTGCTGGTTCTTATTTGCACATTTATACCACATTATTTTTTAATAATTTAAGTATCCCCTTACCTAATTACAATTATAACTGGGACGACGAAAAACGGTGGATAAAAAATTTAAAGAAGCATATTAATTTTTTAGGTTCAGATATTTTATTCACTTTAGCAATATTTTATATAATGTCTTTTAGACATGTTAATATTATTATCTTATTTACATACCTAAAGTAAGTAAAATTTATAAGACGCAAGTTATAACCGGGAAGCTTTACACTTGATACCACTTACAGACTTCCCTAATACCTTATTAAGTTTATTAGGGAAAATATGAAGAAATAATTTTAATTATTTTACTGAAGAAATTAAAAAAAAAATCAAGTATTCTGAATATAGAAATTTTCGAAATATAAAACATCAACGGGAATGCCAAGTTAAAAAAAAAACTTCAAATTTGGAAATTATTTAAAAAGTAACGTTGTACTGAGAAGACTTCAAGAAACAATTTTATTACAGATCGTCAAAAATGTATAAACCAACTTTAAGCACAGAGCCGATATGAAACACTTTTGTAGTATCGCAAATTCTGACCTCCGAAATATCATACACCCTTACGCGCATCATTTTCTTAGTGGCTCATCCTAAAAACATTATCCGAAATTGAGAAAAAAAACAGCGCCCAACTAAGCTTATCACGCGTACCGCTGGCTACTACGAATTTCAGCCCCCAGAGCCTCTATCAAATCTCCAACCATTCTTATCCAGATCGTAAAGTGTCATTTTTCATATGAAGTTTGCTTTAGATTGGCCTGACAGCAATCGGGTTGGGCTCCTTGCTATCTATCTCTGTTGAAATATACGGGTTACAATACGTTCGTTCCCTTTGTTATCAATCATGTAGTCGTGTACGTAGGGGGATTGGTGTATGTGGGACACTTTACAATTGATATAAGCCTTCTGTGCGCGTGTAGTTTCGTTGATATGTATCAAATGTGTAATCCGCGTCTCTTCATCAGGGTAATGTCTGAAAAGGAGTGCTCCGACTGTTCGGTGTAGTTATGGCCAATTCCATGAGATTAAAATTTAAAGTTAGTATAGGATATTCTCTTGCAAAATAATTAATGTACGCGGAAATTTATTATTTTTTATTTTTATCAAAATCAAAAATTATTTACGTAATATAATACTTCTGAGAGAATACGTAAGGATCATCTTTGTGAAAACTTCAATGACACGTAGTTCACACGGAAATTAATAGATTACAAAGTATTCAACTCAATTACTGTTATAAAGAATTTTCCTATTATTTACCACGTAAGATATATATATCAAAGCACGCCAATATATTATCATATATATATATATATATATACACACAAATATATATACAAATATTTATATGTGTATGTGTGTATACACCACAACAAAGATATAATTATATTGTTGGTAAAAATAATGATTATTAAATTTGAAGCCCATTCCATGCATCCCAATAAATTAAATTTTCGATTGTATCAATACAATGGAATGAAATCTTAAAACATTGCCCAATTGCAAATAAATAACACCCAAAAAAGAAACGAGAGCTTAGTAGAAATTTAATAAATTATAACAGCACAACTCCATAAATTACCGTATATATTCATTTACATTCAAATAATGGTATGAACCATTATGTTGAGTCGCGCTTATAAAAATAAAAAGAGAACGGATCAAAGACTGATACGTTATGGAAGGAAATTTATACGATGATTATATCCAAAGGAAATAACGCAATGAGAATAATAGATCATTTATAATCAATCTTTTAACCGCAACGGATATAAATGCCGTCTTACTGATACAAACAGAATACATTAATTTCAAGTACGCTTTTTACACGAGCATAAAATTATATCTGTGATTCCCATTGAATGTGAGATATGTTTTTAAAAACTAAAACATAAAATTACAAGTCTCACACATTTTTCGATAAATATTTAACAAAGTTACGTCATAAATTAATTTGAAAAAATTAAATTAAAAAAATAATTAAAGTTATAGAAGGACTAAATAAAGTAAGTTTTATTATAGTGCTCAAGGGTTAAGATGTTCAGTCTCACCCTAAGCATTGCTGATCAAGCATCGAAATAGTCGACGTTTCTCGCTGCATTCTTTATTCGTATCTACCTCAACTCAAGCACCGCACTCGACCAAAAGTAGTATCCAAACTGAAGGTATCTTCTAAAATGATTCATAGAAGCGTGTTTTAAGAGAATATTTTATTACATTTTAAAAATATAGTTTCACAAAAAAACATTAGTAAAGAGACTTTTATTACAATTAAACCAGAACTGCCATAAATAGGGGTGGAACTTCCTTATTAACTTTTTCCTATTAACATAATTAAAACATTTTATAGTAAGAAATTGGAAACACTTTTAGAAATATCACTTTTTAATATTTTGTCAAATTTTTAACAATATGTTGAAAATAAAACCAAAATTGAAAAATATTTTCTATATTCGGATAAGGAGAGCAAATATTAGTGAAAACTAGAAGGTGAAATTTCAGATCATTTAATTAATTTAGGCGAGTTTTCTGCCTTACTAAGAATATAATAAATATAAATTTTAAGCCCTTAAGCACTTTCCAGAAAGAAAGTAATTGTTTATGTTGCAATTTGTAGAATAAATTCAAAGCTGAAACGCTTTTCTATTTGTAATCATCGTCTACATATCGGCCTTCTAATATTTTGTTTTTCTTTGTATAATCAATTAGAATTATATGAACAAAGCGATTCGTTATAGTGATTAATAATATTAATTTCACTTAAGTGAATTTAGGTTGTAGTATAAGTCTTTTCTAAAATAAGTAAAGAATTTGAAAGTAAAATTATTTAGATTCATAAATGAATACAGCGTATCAATACGTAAGCTAGGTTACATGTTAGTTAGCGGTATAATATGCTTATACAACATTCACGACAATTTTACCACACGCTTCATTAGTAGAACTTCCCCAGTGACTAAAATCCATTAGCGATAACAATACACTAAGTAGTCTGGTTACAGTGTATAATACCCTTTAGATTACGCGAACGCAAAAATAGTGAATATTACCATAAAAGTCGTGTAGACAACCTTATATATTGTCTATTTAATATATTACATAGTAACTATGAAACTACTATTACCAATGCATAATTCGTTAAATCTTTTTTCTACTTACATTCTAAATTAGTTTTCTTCTTTAGTTTTAATTGCTTGCTCTCTATTTTCTCATAAATTGTATTTTAAATCGTGTTATTAGATATTTTTTGGGAGAACATTGATGAAAAAAGAATTATACTTTACAAAACCTGTAAACTATTCTGCCCACATTGCTTATAATTATTTTTTTTTATTTTCTTTACCGTAACCATCCTTTCACTTGATTTAACCATTTTTATTCCCCTAAATTTATACGGTTAAAACATATTTTCTAATTTCTTTAGATATTTCTAGTTAACATCAAGATATTTTGAGTTGTTTAAATTAATGAAGGCTACTATGGAAAAATAAGAACTCGAAAAATGTATACATCGTCTCTCCTGAAAAATGATTTACTAACTGAATGAGAAATTTAAAATTTTAGGGAAAACAAAGAAAAAATATTTCCCTTAAACATTTTTCTAAGCCTTAGATTTCATCATTATTAACTAATAATATGGTTGTAAGAAGAAAAATGTGAAGGAAGTACAGGAATTTATTTTAATATTTAAATTACTCAAGGTTATTTAGCAATCTAACACAAACAAAATTATAAATACACATTTTAATTCGAATCAAGAGTTATGGAAATGATTTTATAGTAATAGAAATGATATCACTTACCGTTTAATCTTCAAGAATTTTTAATTAAATAACTTTTAAATTCCATCACAATAACAAATTATGTCCATCATTTGGGCACTAAAACTATTTGACAATACTTTTATTTGCTTTTTTTTAAACACATCCGTTGAATGGGTATTTTATAAAACTTTACGGATTATGATACTAAATTTTGTGTAACAAAGAGTACGATAAATGACACAGTTCACAACACGTCAAAGTGAAAAACCTTTGTCAAGCTAATTTACTTGCCGCCTTCTTTAAGAAAAGTTCCAAACTTTATCTGAAAGCATATATTTCTGTCCGCTGAATAGCTCATCAAAACTAAACAACAGCCTCTCATTGATAAAAAACATCACAAACACAAATAAATTCACTCGTAAATCCAAGCCTAATAAGAAATTAAATAAAAACAATAACTCGAAGATTTAGCTGAGCACAATGACGGGCTAAAGTTACGAAATGAATCGGTTGAAACGACGCGTAGAAGCGAAGTTCAAGTTTATTTTCCAGGAAACACCGACGCGACCAGCGCCTGCCGCTGTCGGAATAGGACTAAATGCGCCAGTGAAAATTCTACAATACGACATAGCCCGATTGTTACCGAAGTTCGCCGAATGCATTGGTTGAGCTTTTGATTCCGTGGTATGGTGGGCAAAACAATTTTGAGTTTTATAATACTTTTAGGATTCATGTTTTAATTTCCATTTTGCTTTTAATTTAATATTGCTTCTTGGGATTTGATCTTAGTTACTCAATCTAATTGCAAAACGTAAGTATATATTCAATTAGGATATGTTTGCCGTAACGCAGAATATACCCTAAGGTATGTCATTTTGACTTATTAAATTTAAACATAATATGTAAAGGTCGAAAACCGCGCTGGGTTTTACATATACTCGATGGAGAGCCAAAATTAAACAGAAGAAAGGTTTTTTAATTTTTTCCATTTATTGAGAGGACAATAGGAACAAAGTAACTTTTCAGATGAGCTGAGATATTAGTTCCTCAATTTCAATTGATGTCTTTATTTTAAGTAAAAATCAATATTTATTTTAAGGATATAACCATCTCTTACTTAAACTCTTGATTTTACCTTCTTTGATAGGTATCTTAAACAGCACTAAAAGTTGACATTTTGACCAAACTAATAATTTTATTTATAAATCACCAATTATTACATAAATATAATTTCATAATATTGTGGGTATCGATGGAGAAACCTGAAACCTGATGATCCTCAAGCTTCTATAAGGATGGACGGTTTTTTCAATGTATTAAAGAATCATACAAGCGGGTAATGTTTAAATGTTCATATCATCTTAAACTGTGATTGGATATCGATATTTCTCATAAAATATATTAACATATTGTTCCTCTAATGATTTTCAAATTAGTTTCTCTTTATTTTTATTTAATATTAACATTTAATGAAAATTAAACATGAACATAGAAATTTATTATATATTTGCTTGAAAAAATACATAAGAAAATAATAAAGCGTGAAATTCATAGATAATGATATAAACGTTCACGACTCGCATTATGAGGGATCGCACATTTTACTAAATTACAATTATATATACGTTACTTAGTATTTTACACTGGGCTGATAACTTAGTCGGTTACATAATTTTAATTTATAATGCAAGTTGTCCAAAACAATTCTGCATCTAATCCTTGGTTCGTGCGCTTGACGATGCACCTTCTCTCGTTAAACGGACGTACTTTCTTCCTACCGCCCTCACCATGGGAATAGTATTGGGCGTATCAAGCCTATGGTTGTATAATTTTTGGTAGTTGCTATAATTATAATTTCTGTCAGTCGTTCAACGATAGTTCAGTTATTACGTATTTATTTTTATAAAGTATTTGAATTATCTTTATTGGGTACGTCTGTAATGGTGTCAATATGGTTGTATATCCCTACTTTCTTCATTAAAATTATTACTATTTGCATTGAATTTTTAGTTATACCCATAGTAGGTTTTGTAGCTAAAGTAAATTTGATATAACTTTAGTTAGTCTGAAAAAACGAGGTCCTCTCAAAATAGTGGAAATTTAGTACTATGTGAATGCATCAATTATAGGGAAAAAAATTACTCCGTACCACTCATGAAGTGCTGTCTAAGGTCATGTTTAAAATATTTACAATCAGTAAAGAAAATATCTCTAACATGCATATATAATAAGCTGAAATATATATTGATGACTACCAATGTGAAATCAGAAAATAAAGATCAATATCGATACAGATCTTTAACATACGACTAACTCGATCAAAATAGAGAAAATACGGAATGAAGAACTATCAGCTTTTTTTATTTCAACACTGCCTGTAATTGCATAAAAAAAAATATTTTTCTGTAAGCTATCAGAGTCGTGGGAACCTGAAAAAATTACAAACATTGTTTTAGAAGATACTTACAAAATTGTATTCAGGGCAATGTCTCTCAATCAATTGATGTGAAAATAAAAAAATATGAAGAAAAATATAAAAAGTTTCATATTTAATAGATCTATCTAAAGGTTAGCCTTAGCTGGTGATATTGAAATAATTGCTATAAAAATTTAAAAATTGTCTTAAAGAGGCGAAGAAAATTAACCAAATGATTAATGAAAGAAAAATTAAAAAATTAAGTATGGACATTGTGGCAAGTTTACAACTGGTAGCTTGTCAGTCCTCATTAAATATCGATTTAAAAATTTACACTTTTGTTGATTTCGTTGTCATCGCAATCAGCGACTTAACACAAGAAATATTTACGTTTTTATATTTGAAGGAAAGATCTTACGGAATATTTTGTGTGGTATCCCTGCTAGTGAGCGTGGCAAAGAAGAGAATATACTAATATATAAAATATACAATAAAAAGTGTGGTAAAGTTTGCAAGGATATAAAGAATAAAATTTTCTGGACATTTTTTATTTATGGAGGAGGATAGAAACCAAAAAATTATGTTTAAGGCCGATCGTAAAAGGGAAAGAGCGAGTTTGAGATGCGTTGACCGCCTCGAAAAAAATTTAACACCCCTAAGTCAAGAATATATACAGAAGAATTATCACTAAGAACAAACAATGTTGATGCCAACTTCTGGAGAAGGCCATAGCGCAGCACAGGTTGTTATATCACTGAAGAAAAAGACAAAAATATATCATTTTTATCAAGCCTTTTTTACCGCACTTTTGGTTCTTATTTTCTTATTGATTTCTTGATTTAAGACTTAAAGAAAAAAATATACGTCAGGGATAGCCAAGGAACCAGCAATTCTACAATGAAACCTAGGACAATTTCCTTGGAATTGAAACATAGGAAAATTTGCATAAAAATTAGATAGTGATTCTGATTTTGTGAGTAAAATGGCGGAATTTGCTCAAAATATACGTCCAACAATAATAAAAACACACTATATATACTTCTACAGTAAGAATAGATAATAATAGTCAACGTTTCCCACGCTGCCGCTAAGCGTATTTCCAGAAGAACATTATTTACAATACATCGAACTTAAAGAAGAAGCCACAGAGATAATAGAAGCAAGATTTGTTTTCTTTATTAGTTACTTATGAGATGTCAGAGGATATTGTAAATTATATTTAAAACCCAAATCTAACATTGTAGTTTATCTTTTATCCGCAATTGAAAACATACTTATTGTTGATAAAAATGTGGGAAAGCCTATAATAAAATTTATGATAATACCGAGGGAGTGGCCGATGCAATTAACTAAATTTGTGCAAATATATTTGCTGATAGAAATATTTTATATATTTTCTACATTTTGTTAAACCTAACATCGATCAATGTTTGCTATACAAACGAATGAAATAAAGTAAAGAATAAAGAAAAACCCTTTATCGCAATGGGATTTCGTCATGCATTTGGGAGACTAGCCATGATAGAAGATCTATCACAGACTAACTATGAGACCCAATATCATCTATGAAACAAGACATTTAATATTATGAGAGAAAATATTTCAGGTATCTCACTTAACGTTGAAACTCCTATGAACTCTGTTGAATGTTTGAAAAATTTGTTACTTGTTCCCATCAAAATTCCAAGGAAGGACCAAAAATTTCAGCAACAAATGCGGAAGAGCAATCTTGTTAATGTACTCAATGGGACCCATAAATAAAATATTTTTAATTCTCAAATTCAATTTACGATGAAAAAATTAAATAATGTTGTTATTTCAATACATTTGTAAATTTTATTTTCGTTTTCTCGTAAAATTTCATTACAAAAGCTAAGCAATAATGCTGTCTTCACAATTTCAGTTCAGTACTAGTACTAATAGAAATGTGAATAATTATTTATTATTTGTAAATTACAAATAAACGCTATAAAAAAAATTGCAAAATAAAAATAAACTGTACATTTTTTTTAATTTGTGCTTTAACAAGCTTTTATTTGATATGAAATTATTTTACACGACGGTATCGAAAACAAAATTACAACTTCCCATTATCAATTCCCAAAGTTTACTCTCAAATATTTCATGTAATTAATTTCCAATTTTCTAATTTCTGCATCGAATGGTAGCTCAGAAAAATACCTGAAACCAGCGGACAGACAAACATTAATGTGATTTTATAATTATTTAGCGAATTTTGGTACGGAGCATTAAAAATAATAATAAATGCTGATTGAATTGAAAATTCATTTGTCTTATGAAGTCGCTTAAAAAAGTTATTTGATTGGGCCAAGTAACCAATAACTAAGAATTATTATCATTATCGTAGCGTTGACACATATATTATTTGATACTTTGCTATGATATTTCAAAAGATAATTTCCGTCAACTTGATATGAGTAAATTGTTAAGTACGTTCCCCCGTTATTAACATATGTACTTTAACAAAAAAACTAAATGTATCCAATCGAATATTTGCTTGATCAAATCATCTTACGCTATCGAAGACACACTAGAAAATAACGTCCTTTAAAATCTGGCATTTGAAAGTAATTAATTTACCTTGAAATTAAAGGTTTAACCTGGTACAAACACTTTTTGTGTGGTAATTTACTAAAACATTGTACAAATTAGACTTTTTTCAAGTATATTTTTTACATATTATCGATAGTTAAAATTCCTGTAAACACAATAGTTTATATTAACATTTTTAAGCGGCTTTGGGTTGTTTGTATATTCTAAGTATAAAAAAAACAGACTTTATATGTTCAATTATTAATAAAGCCACCGCAACAGTAGTTGTATGTAAGTTCTTTAGTACAATAACTTTCTTTGAAAAGGTTGTATTTTTATTATTGACTTAGGTAAGTAAAGATTAAAAAAATCAGGTATAGAAGCCTCTACGAAAAACGTTTCTACTTTCTAAAAACCTTATTAATTTATAAACATCACAACACTGGACAACTAAAATGCTTAATTCAAATTAACGTAGAACATTCATGTCCAACTGATGCTCTCAGAAAGAATAAATTTTGCATTGGATATTTTTATCCAGGTTTCAGCAGTGTTATTACTTTTGTGCATTATTATCACAGTGCTCGTGTACTCTAATTGCCATAAATATCAAGGCAACAATATGACCTTGGTGTGCTTTCTTTTTTTAAACTATTATTTAAAAAAAATTAATAGAGTATTTTCTCAATCAATACCCGGACATCTTAAAGATCTACTTTGGATTATTTTATTTAAATTTCCGTGTATAACACATTTGCAAATAATATAAATGAACATGGAAATAAAATGATGTAAATTTCCCTGAAACAAGAAAATTATCAAAACGTAGGCATGTGTACACGCAAGGCGGTCCCCGTACCCCGTTTAATAATTAATTAAATTTTAAAATCAACTGTTTTATTTCATTTAAAACGAAACAGGTTTGCAATAAGTACGTTGCTCCAGCATAGAACCTAGTCGCGTTAAGCAGCAACCGTCGCGGCGTCGCTGCAAGAGCAGAGTGTTACCCAAACATTGTTAGAAAGCCGTTATCGTAAATATTTTTACTTCATAATTACATTTTGGCCCTAATCCTTTTGCCCTAGGTGAGTCAAATGGCCACTTAAAATGAGTAAAGCAAAGGCGGGAGTGTAAAGAGGTGTGACCTAATAAGAAGGTAACCGAAATAATATTGTTAAATTTAATAACGAGACTGTTATATTATCCTTTACAATTCGAATACTGTTAAATTGTATAAGAGTTTCTACGGTATGTGTGGTTGTTTCATATTTATTTAGGTATTAAAACATTTCAGAATTTGTATTAATTTTAAGTGCACCCGGCTAAAAAAGGAAACCATATAGCATATTTCGAAGAGAAATTGGTTAATTTGACGCACCATTTTCCTAATAAATTATAATACTTTATGTTTATCTACTGTTTAATATTTGATGACAGAGAAAATGTTACCTGACCTAAATAAGTTATCTTTTTTTAATTAATGACAAAAATGGGCTTCGAATATTTGATCTCCCAAGCACTTAATTATTCCTTTATTAACATCAGGATTGATTAAGCCTGATGTATGTTGTGTAAAAAATATTAAACAGATGGCTATATTATAGTCATTTTTAATTAATGATTTTAGAAATATAAAGCATACAAAAGTATTTATTTATAGTAATGATAAGTAAAAGTTATTTGTTAATATCACGACGGCATTATAATAGATTTTTGCTTGTCCTATGACAAAAGTATAATCATATTTGTCAAAAGTATGATCAAATGACTATAACATATGTAAATTATGATCATTCAGATGAACTATTGCGCAATTTAAGGAGCGTGCGTGGTGGTCGAGTAAAGCAAAAGAATTTTTAACTTTTGCAAACCACTTTTAATTTTATGTTTGTGATGCTATAGAGTAGTTTTTTAGGGATTGAAGCCTAATTTAGTCTATAAAAAAATTAGGTTTTATTTCACGAGATTCTTTCAATTTGTTTTTGATATTAAAAAGAATTGGTCCTTAATTTAAGCATTAATAACCTTGAAAGACACGGTTATGAATGCTCGGACCATAATAATTTCCACTATACTGTATTGAATGGTCACCGACAGAAGGCAGGCAAGTTTGAAGATATTGCAAACATCTCGACAGATTACGCTCGCTTCGTTTTGTACGACGTCTTTTGTATGAGAAAGCTTTCCGTTAGATAGATGCTGCTTTTGTTGATAGTGGAATAAAATACACTTACAGAATAAACACACGCACAACAAATACTTTTTAAGAGTTTTAAAATCAGTCTAAACTCAATTCCGGAACATTATCTTGACATTTTATGACTGGAAATGAAACACGAATTTACAATTATATGCCAGAGTTGAAATAGGAGCCCAAACAGTGGGTGAAATGAGATAAAAGTGCATGAAAGAAAACTGGAAGTGAAAGCTGTGGCTACGTTTTTATAGGACTCTCGTAGTGTGGTGCTCATAGATTTCATGAAAAATACCAAAAACATCATTGATAAATATCATATTTTACTACTAGATCAATTGAAGGGTATCATTCATGCTAAATATTAATAAAAACAAATATTTTTTATTGAACGCCAGCGCATGTCACTTTATTGGACTAAAATAACTTGGACTAGATCTTTCAGATTCCGATTATAGGTTGTGGCTCCAAGTGATTGCTTTATATTAGTTCATATGAAGAAACATCTTGAACTTTGAAGCTTCGCTTCTAATGATGAGACGACCTCAGAGACAACCACTTATTTTGAAAAAATTAGAGTTAATTAAATCACACTACACTGCGGGTATAAAATTCGAAAGGCTTTGTCTAATTACATAGATTATACATTTTAATATACTTTTTCATAACTGCATTCTTTGAGCTATAATACTTTCTGAACTAACGCACCGAATTTAATATAACAAATGCTTTTCGATTTATAATTAAATTATATTCTCTCCTATCAGAAGTAAATTACCTAACGAAATATTTATTTTGCTTTTATAATTTTAAATAGATAAGCATAGTTTGAAAAATGTCTTCTTTCTTTACTTCGCTTACATTTTTTCTGCAATGTCTTCATATTAATGTTAGTGCGAGCTGTGTTCGTAATTTTTATAAACATGATTGTATTTTATTTGTTTATTTCACGTTATCTAATAGTGGCAGTGTGCAGCTTCAAATAATTTACACTAAAAAAATAATTAGCCATCTTTTTTCCTTGTATGCTGATTATGGAAAAGTCAATAAACATCTGTAAAAAAATATTTAATCAAATGTTAATTTTATTCTTACGTGTTCAAAATTTTTCTTTTTTCTTTATGTCACAAAAATTTACTTCAAATACGTGGACAATCAGGCAATTATCTGAAAGAATACCACATTTATTGAAGAAAACTGTACGGTTTCCATTTTTTAATAGGTGACTCTTTCAGACGAAAAAGGAAATCTGTGTACTGTACATATTTATCTTTATATACCTATCAATCTAATTGGATAGTGTAGAAATATACAAACGTAAATAGTGTGTATGTATTTGTACTTTCGAAAATATGACTGTCCATATTTATAAATACATGCTCGAACGTACATATGTGTTTATATATATATATATATATATATATATATATATATATATATAAATATATGTATATATGTATATATATATATATATATATATATACATATATATATATATATATATATATATATATATATATATATATATATTTTTGTTTATTAATTTTATACAAAAATAGGAATTGTTTTTTCTGTGAAGTAACTTCTTGGCATATATAGGATATGATCTCAAAGATTATTTTATGTCTAATCACAGACAATTCTATTATAAATTTATAGATATATAATATATAATAAGAGCTCAGTGTGACTAAAACGTTTCATTTGTTCTTGCTAAAACCCAATAAATATAAAAGTTTGTTAATATTTAAAAAGTGAAGGGTATTTCACAAAAAGCAGACAAATAAATATATATTACAAATAAATTTATCTCTTAGATAATTGAGATTCAGGCATTTTGTGAAGTACATCGCGAAAAAATCAAGTGACATAATGGAAGGCGTTGAAAACTATTTCAGGATAATCCATTAATTTCCAAGTCCAAGAAAAAAAAAGAAGAAGTATTGTCCGCGTGACCAGGGATTCTAATTTATTTACACGTTTAATGAGATTATTAAAATAAATTAACATTTTATGTTGAGTGCTGCTTAAACTCAATTTATATTTTCTTATGGTAATTGCGGATTAAATAGGTGTAGGTAAAATACAAGGCGTTAAAACAGTATTGCAATAAGTTCAACATATGTCATATATATTTGAAGCATTTCTGAATTTTACATTAGTTATGCAATAAGAGGTACTAAATAATCATAACATTTGCCTCACTGTTGATGTTGCCGTTAATCTTGTCATGCTAGAGTTTAAAAATAGTTTAAAAATTGAAATAAAAGTATTGCAGCATATATGTTTTACTCGCGACAGTCACGTCTTCGTTTTATTCTTAAGCCGTAAACCGTATATACTATCGTATTCCTTTACGGAAGAATTGTTGATATACACCTCTGGAAAAATTAAAAATAATAATTAAGTGAGTAATAATAGTTAATATTCGAAGAATTTTCTGGAAATAAATAGGATAAATGGAAATGGGACTTTCAGGCTATTATGTGTAAAAATGATTTTTAACAGAATACCCATGGCAATTTCAAAGAATAAGACATGTTATTAAAATAGTAGATAGGAAAGTTTGGGAAAAACTAATTACTCATTGTAAACTAGCTGACACTTTATTTCTCTTGGAAATTGATTTAAACTGGCAATACTTCAGAACAGAGTTTATTTTTACAGTTTTGAAAGCGCAGAACGTAATTATAAATAATGATATTAATTGTAAACCATAACTGTTTACAAAAATAGAAGGAACATATTAATTCAATCTAATATTATGGAATTACATCCTGTAATTTTTATTCACACATGGTTCAAGTATTAGTATTATTACGACTAATATTATTACATATTAGAGCAGTTGATAAAATTTATGGAGTTATCGTTTGGCATCTACAAGAAGGAAAACTGCCTGCCATTACCCGAAGAAAATTGTAACAACAGAGTACGCATCGTTAAGAAAATTTCATATTCCTTTGTCTTTGCTGTTATTTTATTTCACGTTTCCAAAAAACACACATTTCATTTAACAATCATGGGTAAGCTCTAAATGTTCATGGTGGTTTTTGACATATATCATAAATATCTAGCTAGTTTACCTTGCTGTCAATTTATCATTGCTGCTGTCAAAATATAAAATTGTTACCTTATTTGTTAATAAGGTGTCAATATTATATTTTGACACCTTATTAACGAATTTTGATTAAAATGTTCCTTTTTTGATTGTTAATTGCGCAATATCTGCGTGTTAATTTTTGCTTAATAAAATAATTTGATTTAATTATTATAAAGTACTAACATTCATGTAATTACCCCGCTTCAAATATATTTAACCGCCTAATTACCCCGCTACAATATACTTAACTTATATGTACATAATGTGTATTTAAATTTTGATCAATTTTTAAATACAAATTAATAATTAATACCATTATAGAACTTTCTTCATAAGCAATAACTTTAGGACAATATAAGATTATATTATAAGATTAAGAAAGAATATCAACTGGATGCTGTTGTTTTGTACAGATCTTAACAATAGCCTAAATAACTTAAATGTCTTTGTTAAAGGTCCTGCAATCATAAAAGTATCAAGTATTGGGGAAAAATAATGCTTCACCATTTACTATAAAAGAAATAATGGCACGATGAATAAAAATTTTATTACGTCCATTAATAGTTCCGCTTAACATAATAAATTTAATAACTTCAATAGAGCACCTTGAAACTCTTAAATATATTTCACACAAGTTTAGCAACAATGGTATCCGCTGACAAACTAATTCAAAAGTTATGGCAAAACTAAAATATTGCGGACAAATCTTTTGCATAAACTCATAAATACGCAGATTTTCAGGCTTAACTAACAATTCCATAATACAACATCATATTTAACATAATTTTAAGGTAAATAAGCGAAACCACTGCGGCTGTCCCTAGCCAGCTAGTGTGCCGCCTGAACACTGAGCCTTGCAATAAATAACAAGCAACACGGTTATATTAGTTCAAAAAGCTCTCAGTAAACACTTGCCGAGTAATTGCTTACGACGCAAGGTATCAAGTAGGCGGGCGGGGCTAGATATGCTAATACGAGTTGTAAATCAAATCAAAGCATGTAGGGCGGAATGAGGTGGCGTGTTGAACACGCAACAATTAACGACATGCTGATTTGACTCTTCTCGATTCGTAAGGAAAGGTTCTGCCTGGAAATATTTTGGATAAGGCTTGTTAAATGTTGTGACTTTAAATATATATTGATTTTGTTTTAAATTCATCAAGTTAACGAATATTGTTCTAGCGCTTTAGGTTAACAAAACATAGTCAAGATTCATCAATAATTTCGTAAAAATATTCATCGTTCCCGTTTTGTTATCGCGGAATATTAGTTTCATACTATTATTTAGCTATTTGGTAGATAAAATAATTCAGTTCAGTTTTATATCTGAGTTCTATGTTCTTATTAGATTTTTGATAATTATATACTTTCATGCTCTTATGATAAGTTGCTTTGGATTTCGGATTCAATATCGCATAATTTGACTTTACTTAATTTGATTTATTTAACAAATTAGTCGTCTCCTTTTATTACATTCTGTAGAAAAGGCCCTCTTAATCCCTATGCAGAGAACAGTATTGTTTGGAGAATTATCACGCTACACAACTATAGAATAAACTAAACGTAGATTTACTAAGTGCACCATTAGTCTTTGTGTTGAAATATCGTATAAATTGCATAACCAAAAATAATCAACAGATCAAATAGCTTATTCCTCGCGTCCTCTCTATCCCTCATGTATCATTGATATTTAGTTAATTTCAAATAAATATTGTTATATCTCTGATTTGAGATCAGTCATTTCACCATATTAATTTGTTTGTCACTTGTCGTTTGTAGTTGACAGATAATAATGTTTAAAAAAAAACTTACATTTAACATGATTTATATGAGGTCTTAGCAGTAAATTACGATCTTTATAATAGAAAAATAAGGTTATTTATAAATACATTAAAAGTTTTAGACTTACAATTAAAATAGCCTAGTTTAACATTTCAATTAGAACCGCTCCTCGCTACATTTATTAATAAGCTAGGATACAAAGTGTAACGCTTCATTCGTAATAGTTCTTAAAACGGCGAATTTATAAAATACGTCTGACTCATCATCACAACAGAATGATGTGAGGCTCTATCATTACTATTCCCTATAGGTGAGAGATTATATAATACGAATTAGAAATCTCTATATATCTATATAATAACGATTTTTTTGGATCTTTCTATATTATTGTTATAGTAGATAGACTAAAACCTGACGTTGTATATATACTTACTCTAGGGAGTGAACACAGTATGAGACACGCATTACTATTATTTATCTGATGCAAATGAAAGGAATTTTTTTAGAAATACTAACCTCGATGGTTTGCTAGTTCTAGTGATGTATGAAATAGCTTTATGTTGTCATTCTATCAATATTTGCTTAACATTTCAGTTAGATACGTGTTTAAATTTTTTTGGAATTTAATGCAATTTTTATTATTCCTCTCTAACACTAAATCATGCAAAAAAAAACAAGTAAAAACGATGATTGATTAACATTTATTACATTTTTATTAACTATTTTATTACGGTATATTGGTTAAATATTTTATAAATGAAAAGATAAATCCAATAACCTTGCTCAGGATTACGTTTAAGAAACATATTTCACTGAAAATTTTAATGAGATATTTTTTATTACACAGAGAGATACTATTTGGTACAGAGCATTCGACTAGGATCTATAAATCTTACAACTTTTGGTAAAAAAAAATTATTAATTTACCATAAATTTTTCATCCGTTTTTGCAAGGATTTATTTATACAAAGAATGAGATATTTTAAATCTTTTTATTTATTGAATTTTTATTCCTATTTTCACTTTATTTCTCCAAGACGCTTCAAATTCTTATGTAAGTCAAAATTCTTATGAAGTGAACTTTTCAGACTCCCAAATCCGTGACAGAAAAATCCAATCCGAGAAGTTATTTGTAAATAATTATCAATGTCCTACATAATTATCTGTTTCCGATGTTGTGTCTCAGAATTCTTCATGGGAATAATCGCTCGACAATTCGGAAATAGTCAAGTTTCCTAGTAAAAAGTGTAACCTTTATCTTGTTATCTTTGTTATATGCATACATATACATGTATATATATATATATATATATATATATATATATATATATATATATATATATATATATATATATGTATGTATACACATACGTATGATTATTCCTTGATTCACGTGCATCATAAGCATTCTATTAGCAATGATATTTTATACCTCTTCCCCAGATCGCTGCCCTTGAAATACCTCGTTTGCACATTGAGCATTTAGCACAACATATTCTTTCATTTTATTTACTTGAACTACTGCTTTAGTATGTATCCCTATACATGTAAAATACACATGTAAAATAAAATAATATTCTAAAAACCGAGTTGGACTCTGCCATCAAACTAATAATTTAAATGGTGACCAAGAAGCATTAATTAATCCATTTACTTACCCTAAATAGCTCCTCGGAATGGAATAAGTTCATTTCAATTATCGCTCTGTCTCATATTGTTTTTCGGGTTTATTTGTTTTTCACAACGTTCTTTAAAAACAAGAATATTTCTTGTATTTTTTAAAAATCTAATATGTAGTCTAAAGTGTCTACTATGTTTGCGGGATCTACAGTACCTTTTAAAACAAATGGTTTGTATTGTGGTATTATTTTAGTATTAATGATGAAATATAGTGCATTCGTACGTTTATATTAATTATCGATTATTTCCTGTTATGATTATTTCTCCAAAGGTATAGATAATATATCATGATAGTCCTAAATAAAGAAAAAACACATGTTCTTCTCATAGTTTAGTATAAATAACTTGTATTCGTTCATTTATCTTCAACTTAGTGACGAAAGTAACTGGAATATTCACTAATATTTAACTGTCTTCAGTGACTTTTTTTTCTGTCGATTGAATAAAATGTTTACTCTGATTATGTTTTAATAAATTTATCTAAATATTATTGATCATCAGGATAAGTACATTCAATATTTTTGTGGGAATAAGGAACGAAACAAAAATATTGAACGTCCAAATTGATTTATTAAAAGAATATATCAATCTGGAGCTCCAAATAACTAATTTACCGAAAAATAAAATTTTTGTGTCTATTATTTTTTTTAAAGATATGTGCCATATCATGTGATTTTTTGTGATAGCCGGTAGCAGAAATATTTGAAATATTATAAAATCAATAAAATGGAATATATTATTGTAGTAACTGAAAATTTTCTATAATATCACTGTTATCTGTAATAATAGCACCTTCGCTTAATACAGTTTTAGGCTGTGTTATAATTCGGTCAATTTAAGTATATTTATATTCGCAAAATCTCATTCGTATAGAAAAAGTAGTCAAAAATAAATTGATTTACCTTATTCAGCCATTATCTCTATCAACTTTGAAAAAATGGATAGTACTTACCAACATCAATAAATATTATTTAGCTTGTTTGACTCCTTTTTATTTAATTGGCAAAAAGGTAAAAAAGTCATCATCAGTAGGGTAAAAAAGTCATCATCAATAGGATATAAAAGTCATCATCAATTAGATCACTCAGCTAATTAATAGAGAAATTAAATAATTCACAACGTGGAATTATTTGTAGGCGATTACACTTTCTGCGAGTTTTTTAAAAATATTTCACTACAGGTGACATGTTAATTTCCGAACATTAATATTAAAGATTAGTCTTAGCTACTGCGACGTGGAACATAGAGTAGAATTTCCCATGCGAAAAGTATTTTCTGCTTAAATCTACCATACAACCGCAAGTTTGACCTTGAGATCAAGTCAATTTGAAAACTCTCAAGATACAAACAAACCAAATAAATTGTAGTATATTTATAAGTGGAACACATTTGAGTCATTCACCAAACATTTAAGTAAATTGCCGGAAAATCTACTAACTATGCCGCTCTTCCTGGCTGCGCCGATTACGTTTTATCATATCCATGCACGAATACATCGCAAAATGCGCATATCACTTTTGCTTACTTTCAAATATCTTTTAATTTTTATTTACCTGCTGATCGCAATTACAAAGTGTAAACAGTAAGTAATTTCCTAAACTATTCCAAATTAATGTAATATTTATTTTTTAATATACTTTCATAATTAATAAATCAAACCAAAGTGCATGTCAATTTTTTTTATTTTTAAAGTAAAACTGTAATTTAAACGGTTATCGTGGCTTATCTATAATCTATATATATATATATATATATATATATATAACTGTATCTCAATAAGTATACAACATGTATACATAGCACATAGCCTATGGCAACTTGGAAACTATGAACCATTAGACTGTAAAAGTCGTATATCAATCGGGTTAGTAACTGACATAAAATATTTTACGTGAATCCCTAAAAAACAAATAAACCTTTCCTCTTCATAATACTAATGGAATTACCTAATATTTTATTTTTACTTTGGTTCGTTTACTTTTGCAAAAGTTTATATTTGTATTTGAAACTCAAGTTAATGTGTTGATACATTTATACAATTTTAATTTTTGCAGTCCGATGTCAGTATTTGGAAAGTATGGATGCGATGTATTTAATCGTCCTTGGTACCTCCGATTTGTCTTTATGTTTACTATCCGTATATCAGTTTATAATTGATAAACGAAAATTCTTTAAATTGTTTGCTTTCTTATAATATTTACTTACAATAGACTTAAATGAAAAAAAAGTGTTCGAGACCTTTTGATGTGTATACACGGTGTTATTAAAATATCGCAACGTATACATCAAGTTCGAAACTAATTTATATTGTGATTCATAACAAACACGTCAAGGCGCGCTTGTTTGCTAATCCGCATTTGTATTCAGCAAGTCATTCCCGCTAACTAAACAATACGACTACAGGCGAGCCGGTAGTTATACTCCAGCATATTCTGGAAGTGACTGGCTTAAATGGTCGACGACCCGCTGTTAGCG
Organism: Druceiella hillmani; assembly: GCA_039881145.1. NCBI lineage: Eukaryota > Metazoa > Arthropoda > Insecta > Lepidoptera > Hepialidae > Druceiella > Druceiella hillmani. The sequence continues at coordinate 33,375,202 of JAYKKI010000014.1, read as the reverse complement.
GTGTAGTTTAGAAGCGAACGAACACGTTAATCATTGTCTTTATTAATGCGTTGTTAAATAAATGGATCTATAGTCAATTCTAATGAAAGGGCGATAATTTAAATATGCTTATGCGTGAGTTAAAATGTGACAAGGCATCTTAAATAAAGGTATATATCGGCTGCTTGAGGTTACATTACTTGATTTTTTTTATTTTTTTACTGAGTTGTGGGTTATTAGAGGTTATTATTACCGCATTTATGAAGTCGCAACCGACAAAAGTAACAATGGGAACCTTAGAAAAGAACGACAGGTTAACTTATTTTGCTGTTTCTTGATTTTGTTGGCATTTATACCACTAGATTACAATTCGACCATTGTCGTTATTAGATCGTAGAATAATTAATTTTGTGCAGATATAATCTAAAATTATTACTCAGAACTTGACAATATACAATCATCTGTGAACAATCTTTCTTTTGTAAATATTTTGCTGGATATAAATTATTTAAAATGCTTGCCTAAAGATACAAATTACGTAGAAAAACAATAGAATCCGTTTTAGGTTTTAAACTCAAGAATATATACAAAGAAACAAATTTTTTGATATAGAAATGATATTGCGTTTTATGTGATTTAATATTCATTTTATTAATGGAAATTATCAAAAATATAACATGTAGCTAGAATAACTCTCACTTTAGTTTCTGGTCTACAAGGATATTAACTTTTTCACACCTATGCTGTTAGAGAGGCCACAACACTGCAGTGCGTCGTCGCATCGCAAAAATCTACGACGATGCATTTCGTAATAAACAGAAATAGAACACTTTTAATGTGGTCCATGTCTAAATACAAATTGAATTGACCTACAGCGTTATTGTCAAACTACATCGAATGCGACGAATTGTTTGCATTGCGTTATCGCATCGTACTGCGGTGCGCCGTCTGTTCCTCGATACGACGTCGCACCGCAATGTTGTGGCTTCTCCCTTAATATCTACGTTGTAGCGAATGTGCGGTTAATGCTACTAGTGCATACGTCGTAGAACAATTGTTATAATGCATCGGTTATCACTTTGTTTTAGTTGTTATGTATTGATAATTGTTTTATGTTGATTTATGGAAACAATTTTTTTATTAATAATGTTAATAAGATTTCTCAATATCGTTTCAACATGACGTAATTTTTTTCTTCATCTTTCTAATTTATTGACCTCTCATCGATGCTGACCGGGTATATTTTGATTTTGCGCTTCTTAGTAAAAAAATAGGGTATGTATACATCAAATTTGCATAATCTGTAGATATTTTCAGTAAATGTGAATAACATCACGCATCTTCCCAAATTTTCTGACGGTTGCTTAAATAGAGCAGCTAGACAAAGATCTGTATTGGTTTTCGAAAATTATGTTCAAATACATTTTGGTATGTAATGTAATATTATATTTATAGATTCTTTTTTACGAGCTTATTTTAATAGTTTTTACAGAATGGGGTTGAAAACAAGAAAAAATGGTGATCCAGTAGAACACCTGAAATGACGATTGAAGGTTTTTGTGAAACAAACCCAATGTTTGAGTCATTACACAGTATAATAGGTGAAAATTATAACTGTCAAAAACTTTGGTAAGTGGACATACCGAAGTTCGAACGGATAGCGATTTCATTTTATATTTGCTGTTTTCTACGGTTTCATTCCAGTGGAATTCGGAATAAGAAAATTATTTGTCCTCTGCTATGTTGCTACTGGTTATAAACTATTACCATACTGAATTTCATTAAAACCATTCCTGTAGATCTTGCGTTATTTACGCAAAAATTAGCATACAGACAGGTAGACGAAAATTCTAAAAAATTTTCCGGCTGTGTTGTCATTCTACATGCTAAATCAATTACCCTTTTTAAAACATTTTCCACGTACAGAGTTTACTCTCTTACAATTTTGCTACTATATGTGAGTATTGTTTTGTTTTTTATGAATAATAATTTTTTATGCGAATCTCAAATAGCTTCTTTAATTCAAATAAACATACAATATAATTAACATCATATGTTTTATTACTCGTGTGTAGGTCAAACTTGTACACATCATTCGTTTTTACGTTGCTAGTGTCTGTGTCGTAGCAGATGGTCGGCTTATATCATTTTCCTTTATGTTGCTGGTGTTTATGCCTTAGTAAACTTAAGTTGAATATGTATTCATATCTACACTCTGAAATCTACACTACACTTTTAATCATCTCACGTCATGCTGCTAGTGCTTATCTCGTAATAGTAGCAGCTGCGGTGAGTTTCCTGGTTGTGTTAGGATGCTCCTTCTATAATTATAGAAAGATTAGGATCAGTTATTTTAAATATGTGATAGTGTATTACAGTAAGTATTTATTTTCAATTACAGCTATTTTGTACTTTCTAAATATTCTTGATATCATTTAAAATGTTCTTTGCCATCTATTATATTCTTATCCTGAATAATTTTTATTTCCACCTGAATTTTTTTCCATTACACCTTTATGGTTGCAATATTTTTAGGAAATTATTTAATTGCTTCTATTATCTTTTTATATACATGTGAATTTTACCCTGGTATTTTCATTTTATTCTTTTTTATTTAACATATAAAAACCCATATATAATTGACAATTTGATCAGAAACGTCGAAGGTGTGCAAAAAGTACTATGTATACAAATGGTTTTGAAATGTTATACGAACTTATTCTAACGAACTTCTTTTATCTTGAACTGGTATTTACCAGTCCAAGACAAAAAAAATTAATGTTTCAAGACATTCTTGCGAGCTGTTTGTAGTAAATATACAATGAGATCGTCTTCTCACATAATAGAGGGTATTATAAGGCTAAATCCTAGATAGGAGGAGAAATTATTAATGTTAATTAATTTTAAAAACGCTGAAAGATTAATGTTTTTGTCATTTAAAAAAATATTGAAATTCCATCAAAGTTGAAAAGAATTACATCAGAAAATATTATTAGTGACTTTTTATTTAATCTCCAGTATGAGAATACAAATTATATCATAACAATTTTTTTCATTTATTTGAAGACTTTTACGGACTAAAGTGTTAAAAAGGGTCACAATATACCCAGTGTCACAGAAGTCGTGAGAATTTATACAAGCACACTGTAACCCTTCTGAAAAATTTGGATATAAAATTTGTGACACGTTAGACAGTTGCTCATTATCACATCGAGATCCTGCATGGATGATATCCTTTCCCACATACTTCTATTTAGCTCATACATTTACAAAACAATAAGTTGACAGGCGTGTATCATTATTGCACATTTACAAAATGTAGCATATTGCTCAGCCTCCACTTAAATATTGAATCCAAATCACTATAAAACAACTCAAGATTGGTTATCTACACCGAAGAAAAGTTTCAACTCATCAACGTACTTAACTGGTGTTTTAAGCACCTGCAGGTGCTTTATTTCAATTTTCTCCTAAAATCATTATTTTATATATATATATATATATATATATATATATATATATATATATATATATATATATATATATATATTGCCATCAAATAGCTTTCAGTCCTTTCAGAGTATTCAGGCTAAATTATTGCTGCAGCTGATTATGTTAACTCAACTTATTATAATCAATAATAAAATCTGACAATTCCTAACGCCTAATGGTCTATATGCTGTGGAGGGACCTAGGAAGTATACTTGTAAAAATTATTTCTGAAACGTTAGTCAACCATTTTTAAGGGTGTTACTAGTTAATTAGTTCATGTTAATAAAACCGAGTCTCTGTAAATGCAGCATTCATGAATCTAAAAAATATCTAAGGCATCTCGTGCCACCGAGCATTCGGTTGAACATTGGCTCGTGCCTTAAAAATTTAACAGCGCCATCTGTTGAATTCAGGGTGGAACTAATTGTTGACGGCAATTTTTTAAAACATTTTTTTATTTTTGTGCCCCCTTGTACCTAGAATTAAGTACGTTTAAAATACATGTAATATTATCTTCAATATTTTATACATATTCCTTTTCCAAGTAACTAACTTTCTTTAGGTAGATATTACGATGAAACTAATGACAATTATATTAAACCATACAAAATCCACTTCTAAAAATTTCATCAAAATACCATCTTTCATAATTTGCTAATAAAGAGATTCATAGACAAACAAGCAAACAGACAACAATCAGAAAACTATATTTTTGTGTTGTGTTCTTTTACATTGCTACACAACTTCTCGTAAATATATTCGATTTACAGACAACGTCAATATGTGAAGTTTTATTACATACACATAACATTGGTAAATTGAAAATAGGGTAAACGGGTAATGTGTAATGAGTCATGGCATTAAAATAGGTGAACTAGTTTTTTTTTTTAAATAACGTCTGAATTAAATTAGTATCCGGAAAATTGTGGAAAATAATCATGCTTTTTAGCTATATACAGTAAAATTATTTTATTGGAAACAAAATTCAACAGTCATACAATTAACTTACGCTTACATTCGTACACTTCGTACTTGCAACAATGAATAACCAAATTACTACAGTATAATAATGTTAATAAGACTGGGTAAATGCCAAACCCCTATTATAAATATAAGCTCCTGTTACCTTAGCTTCTAGACAGACGAAACTATGTGCATTATTTTTATATATTAGTACATAATCTCTCACTTTTTACTATAATGTCATCGAAATATATGATAAGGTGTAATTATCTCCTCTTAATTATCTTATCGTCACTATGAAATCTATTTGATATATATCTTCATGAAATTGCGAGTACCATATTTAATTACTATCATTAATTTGAAACCAGTCTAATAATCCGATCTGTAAATTTGTTATGTTGTACGAGGAAAATATGAATTAAACGAATAGAAATACGCACTTCAAAACATTTAATGATTATTCTTCTTTTATTTCGATTGCGTGCAAAGATAATATTTTTCTATGTACTTATATTTACTCGGTGTTATGACCGGTGCTCAGATCTCTAAGTGTTTTTTGTCTTGCCTGCTCCTTGTATGTGAACGAGATTTGCTTGGCGGTCAACCGGTTGTTAGCAAATATCGTAAAAATTCATATTTTCAACGTTTATTTATTTTTTTTATAAAACTGAATATATACCTGATAAACTGAAACATAATTCATATTTCACAATTATTAATAAATCCCAATAACCTTATATAGTGAATTCTAAAAAATATATTGAGCCGGACTTTGTAGTCAAGCTCATGCTAATTATTTTCAAGATAATGATAGAAAGTGGCAACTACAGGTCACCCAAATATTGAAGGCAAGGAAATTAGGAGACTTAGTTCTGTCTATTTTCTTTTTTAATTAGTTAATTATTTACGTGTGTACAGCTAGTATTATGACTATTGTTAAGTTTATCCTTACAGAACATAAGGAAGATCAGGAAAAATACTAGTCATTTTATATTTAACGTAACATAAATAACTACGACACTGATTACATATACAAAAAAAAAATTATGTATACAAAATTTATTTAAATAGTTTTTCTAACCAAATTGTCAAATCCCTAAAAGTTTCCAATAGACGTTGAAATATTCAATACTAATCAGAAAGCGAATCAAAGCTGTTGTAATTTATAAATGAAGGGAGAACTATTTGTAATTAAAGACCTATTTTCCTTTGACGTCATAGACTTTATTTTTATTAACTTTTACTTTATTTCTTAATCAGATTAAAAAAAATCGTTAGTAAAATCCTGTGGTGAGGCAGTAGTTGCGTAATTTGCGAGTTGATTTATAGAACATTTTGTTTTTCTAATTTGAACTCAGTGATTAATTATTACTACAAGTACGTACTTGTAGTAATTATTAATCATTATAGTTCTGTACTTACATAATCATTATGTAAGTACAGAAGTACGATATATACTTCCATAATGAAAAAAGGATTAAAAAATTATATTGTTAGGACCGTTACTTTTAAAATATGAAAAAAACAAAAATAAAAAAAGTATGGATATAAATATATTTACATCGTTTTACCAATAAGATGAAATTTTACTCTAGTCAGTCGTTTTCTATCATTTTATTAATTTAAAAACTTTAAGTGCTATATATAGAAAAATATTTTCTAAAAAACGTACCCACAACGTTTTAAAAGTTTCAGAATATTAATAATTTTTAAACCAAAAAGTAATTTGTGTTTCATTTCTCTGGGTATCTTCTTCCCGGATTCCATAACAAATTGAATTATATAGGTACATATGTACGTATGCATGTATGTAAGTGCAAGCATGTGTGTGTGTGTGTGTATGTGTGGGGCGCGCGTGCGCGTGCCCGTGCGCGTGGGCGTGTGTGTATAAATGTGTTTATATTTCTGTAATAAAAGCCAATACAATGATGAAACAAAACAACACAATGACATTGCAATTTTTCGAAAATTGTTTGAAAATAATAAACTGAAAATATATTATTTCCATTGACACTATTAAAGATCAACTTTTTAATTATATTTCTTACAGGTTTTCTTTTGAATTGCATATTTGAGCCCTATATCAAAAATTTATGAAAAACGGAAGATTAATATCAATTTATAATAATTTGTGTAAACTTACACAAAAATTCGTAAATCTCGTATGACATATTATACACAAAATGTGCTATCAATATTAGTGCAAGTTAACTATACAATAATGACTATATCTATCGCAGTGTAAAAATAAAATTAAACTTTTATACTCACGTTTTTAAATAAGTAAAGAAAATGCGGTTTTCTTCAAATCCGCAATACTATTTTCTTTACTTATTAACAATAAAGTCGTATCAGATAACATTAACTAATAATAATTCCAACTTAATTTTTCTTCTACAACCTAAAATTCGTTTAAAAACTTTCTTGGAACTAATATTTAATAAATAACACACACATGATAAGTAAATAAAATTATTTGGATTTATTACTAAAAATAAATATATATTTATTTCTTTGTGCAGTCGACATAAATTAGAAGAACTATGTATATATAGCTTTGCATCATATCTTCTAGTTCTCCATATATTTAATATGTATAAATATTTAATAGCTTAAGATTCAGATACTCAGAGCTTTTACCGAAAGCTCTCTGTCGGTAAAGCCATTAAGATTTTCGTAAAGGTAACGACGGAAATTTATCGTAAGCTTCTATATTGACCATTGTATTCGTTGGTAGGGGAGGAATAAATATCGAAAGAAACACACCTTAGCTTTATATATATATAGATATAAATATCTTACAAATTCATATATATATATAAGAGTTAGCTTTAATAACAATTCTGCAACTAAACAAATTGTAGAATCTCATATAACTTTATGGTCTTCTATAGGAGTGCGATGCAGACTGTGAGTATTTTATATTGTCAATATTACTAAGATTCTGTGACTTATATCTAATTTTATTTTACTTGTGTGTCCAGAAACTAACAAAACAGAATCAAAACTAAATTGCATTTGGAAGATCTGGAAAGTATTGTTAATGTGGCATGTGAAACGATTTTACAACATTTGAACTTATATATGTTTATTTATAATATGTAATAAAAGATTCGATATTTTCACCTAAATTTCTCTATTCTTTTTCAACGTGTGTGTGTATGACGTTTTCTTATTATTTCGGTCAAAGAAAACTAACTTATTATATATACATCATTTACTCATTAAAAGTCTCTTTTTTCCCACCAAGACTTTACAACCTATTGTCAACTATTTTCTATTTATATTGTATTGTGAAACAGAAGGCTCTTCTTTTTACCGCTAATCAACAATTTTTTTTATTTAGGAAAAAATATATATATTTTCATAATTGTATTTTATTTTCATTGTTGTTCATTTAATATATTAACTTTAGTGTATGTTTTACGTCTATTTATGAATGACTGAACAACTAAATATAATATAATCAACTATACTTAATATCTTCTAGACACAATATAGTTAGACAACATTGATACTACAGTACTCTTCAAATTGTTTTAGCCCATTTACACATATAAAAATAAGTATATAAAAAAAAAAATATATATATATACACACATATATATATATATATATATATATATATATATATATAAGTAAATATATGAATAATTAAAACCGGATATATGTAGAATTAGTGGTATAACCTTGTTCTAACTTTAAGATACCCTTGCTTTTGTATAAATGTATTACCGAGAATAACTTCCATTTATTTTATTACAAACACCGGAACATTTGTATTGTACAACCTCATATAATAACAACAATAGAATCTATTACCCTCAATAAAATACTGGTATATCGTATAACTCTAGGAAATATAATAAAACCTACACCGCTCCCTACAATAGACTCACTAACATAAACCCAGCTTCCGCTAATGTGTTTGAAACATATAAATGCTGTTGGATGTTCCCAAGAGTTAATCTTTGCTAATAGCCCACCTGAAGATGTTGTAATACAACGAAACCTAGGTCGTGGTAAAGAACTTAGAGAAAGTAGAAATATTACTATATCACGTAGTTTCATTTAATTGTGAATAATGCATTTCTACAAAATTAACGCCAAATATATTCAATATATTTTTCTAAAATCTCCCAAAATTGTCATCGCCCTATGGAAATTTGATAAAAAGTTTATAAAGAACAGAAGTTCCTTTTTATTTCAAAAAACAATTTTCATAACGTCCCACTTTTGTTCTCCCTATAAAAACCCCGAACTATTGATCATACGGCCGAACAAAGAATCTATCACAACTGAAGCTCAGCAGAAGCTTCCCCTCTATGCCAATATCCGACCACCCTGCGACGGACTGGTCGCAAGTCGGAGGTACAAGAGCGACATTAATCTGCTAGTAAATGAAAGAGTTCGTAATAATGGAAAAACATGAACGAAGCTCTATTTCATTTTCATTCTTCCTTTCTTTTCACCAGCTTAAATTATTATTTCGGGAAAAGCTTTGGACTTGGTTATTTTTTTGTGTTTCCATTATACTGCGAACAAAAATCTGAAAGTATAATGAAAAACAATTCTTTATTTAAAGATCTGTATTTATCCTATACTCAGATCGACGAAAAATCAAAGTATTGTATTTTTGCAGTTCATATTCTATATTTAACACGAATTAATTTTAAAGAGAATGAAATAAAAAAGTTATTTTAAAGTTGTCAAAAAATTATTATTTTGTTGATTTTCAGAAGGCTATCTTAATGTAATAAAATTTCGTAGTGTTTGTAATAAAAACAATTATCAGTTAAATTATTCATCAAGACATCGTGAAAATTTCAATTTCTTATATTGTAGCCAACAATGCTAACTATATTATTATGGTTGTCAGCAAAAACTTATTAAAATATTTCAGAGAATGGTAAAAAATTATAATCACATATATGACGATAAGCATACATTGATTAATTGGTTCAGTTGTAAAATTCAATAGTAAAACAAGAAACCCATATAATTTCTTTTTGTCCGTTCATCAATGTGTTCGTACTTTCGTACAGTTTTAGACCGAAGCGCATGCAATTTTGCAAATTTTATGTGGAAATCTCAATTAATATGTATAGCGAAATAAAACAAAAATTTGTTATCAAGGTAATCTCACCTTTGTTTTAATTCTATTTCAGTCAATAGAAAGATCTAAAGTGAATTTTCCTTTTTTTCATATTTAATTTTTTTATTGAATTTCAAGACTTTCTGTTCAAAATTAATTAATCGTTAAATTTGTACTAATTAATATGAGAATATAGTAAATATATGAAAACGCCTTCATAAATTCTAAATACTAAGTAAAATCAAAATCTTTGTAATATAGTAAGCCAAGGTATTGACATTATTTTTCAGAATTGCACTCAAAATTAAAATGTTGCAAGTCTACACGGTAAGTTGCTTGTGCAGTGGCAGTGTGCTTAAGTTTTAATAATTTTTAGAAAACAAAATATTGGGACGATGTAAAATACAAGTAAATCCGCTTATAATGCAAGAGTAGTTAGACGAAATTACTAATAGAGAAATAATTTTGTATCACTAATAGTATGATTCGAATGTCGTTGAAATTTAAGGTATTTTTTACAAAAATGAATGGATATTTGACGAAAAAGATTACTATTTATAGGTTAAAATTTTGAAACGTGCGAAATAGAAATGAATCTAATCTGGCATTAACGTTATCTACCAGGTAAACCCTGAGAAAAGTGAACCTTGATCAATTCCGGATATTTTATTGCATTTATATTTAATACTACAGCTGTAGCTGGATTAAAATTTTTAAATCGGTTGAATTTTTTTGAGCAATAAAGTTAGATTTATAGCTATATTTAAAACTAGAAAATGTATTTAAAATATATAATTTTTATCTTCTTCTGCAATTAAAGTTTCAACTTGGTACACCCAATAGTTCTTGATTTGGAGAGTTGTCAAGAATAGCTCGAAAAGCTTTGTATCAATATTATATTGTGCGCGGAGGACTCACCAAAAACTCTACATAAAGCACATCAAGAACTTGATTGTGTACTACTGCAAGCTCAAATTTACTAATTCTCTAAAGTGTTCAAAAATATACACAAAATACGAGCAAAAAGTGCATGAAAATTTTATTTATTTTCATTCGGGGATATAAATAATACTAATTTATTTATTTATTTATTTATTATCATTATATCTTTTTATGTATTTAGATGTGTAGTTGGGCTAAAACAATTCGAAATGTACTGCAGTATAAATGTTGTCTAACTATATTATGTCTATTAGATATTAAGTATGGGTGATGATATTACATTTAGTTGTTCATTTAATATATTAACAATGCTGTCTTTTTTATTGTCTATTTATTTCTAATGTTTCTAGGATATTAGGTATATTTATTATTTTATTTTAGCCTTTTGTATTTGTTTGTAATATATAGAGAGCATTATCGGTATGAGAGTGATGGTTATTTTCAATGAGGTGTTTTGCAAAGTGACATGTGTCTGGTTTGTTATTTCGTCAGCTGGCGATGTGTTGTTTGGTTGGTAATAAACAACGATGATTCATAAAGTGTTAACCATCCCACTAGAAAAACCTAATTTACGTAAAGAAATAAAAACTATAAAACAAATCGCAATAAATAATACTTATAACCCATCAACTGTCACAAAACTATATCAGAATAAATTATAATAAAAAAAAAAGATATATTTATATATATATATATATATATATATATATTTGATTTATTTGATTTAATTACATTTCACATATTATCAATCTCTCCTAAAGTGCATTTGTAATAGGTGAAATTTTCTCACATAAATAAACTTTTATAAATATTATCTATTAATTAACTAAACTATTATCAACTAAACTTACACAGTAACCTCTATTCCAAATTTACAAAGATATATAAGTCTGTTTATACCCGAGTTTGATTTCATATATCAATTCACATTAAATTAAAATGTCTGTTTTTCCTTTAGTTTACGTTTCACATATATATTAAATTAAACAAATTACTTCGCACTGAATAATGGCAGTACGGGTTTAGCATTTAATGACGCAATTAACATATGACTATGACACTATAATATGAACAATTGTCTTTAACATTAAGCAATGCATATTTGACAGAAAATATTTGACATTAAATAGCAAAATTAACATATGTTAATGCAATATTGATATTAGGAATTGACAATATTTTTTATAATATTGTCAATAAAACGGTTGAAAAATAACAGATAGTTAACAATTAACGATTGCACAGTATTAAATGAATGAAAGTTCAGGTTATCTTAAAGAATACCTAATCTATCTGTGTTAAGATACAAAACAATACATTAAAAAAGTTGCTGGATTTTAAGCAATTTTTCTTTAAACTCTAGCCTTTTAATCTTTATAAATTTTAATTTGGTCTCTTGCAAAACATATAATAATATATTAGCGCATTAGCGTTAAAATACAGAATACACGTTCATAGCAATTACACGAAGTATTCTGTTAGATATTTGTAATTAGTGCCAATATGTTTACAATTTTGAAAAACTCATCTTTTAAATAGTATATTGGGTACCAATGTGTAAACACATAGTTTTTAGATTAAGCTCATTTAGTAATTGTTTCAACCATATCGCCTCGTTAATGGCCAAACAGGCTGTGAGTACTATTTTTCGGTGGTAGACAAGGCCTTATTCTGTTGGTACTGACTGGACACCATGGCAGTTGATATATTCTTGGCGTGAAGTTTTAATCCATTTGCATAGTCTATGTTATATCTCTTGCATTCGAATGCCTTGGATTATTTTAAATATTTTCTGATACATTATTTCTGATTTATATGGGGATCAGTATTATTTTTAGTAAGGCCGAACTTCATTGTCCTCTGATAATTTAGTCCTGTGTAGTCAAACAACCCTTTTTTAGCCATTTTCTTCGATTTATTTTCTTTCAATACTCGCCTTGGCGTTCTTAACAAGAATGTGGATGTATTTGACGAGAATGCCTTAGTCGTATCTTCTTTTTGAACTTGACATCTACCGTTAGATCTGTTTATTTTTCAAAAATGCAACGTGTGTCCAACTTGCACTTGGACTCTGGATTAATGGGATATAAATTTTTTTTTATGACAGATTTTGAAATGACTTCGTTTAATGCTTTCTTTTTTTGGACCACTTTTCTACTCAGGAATGCATATTGTTTTTTTCAATCCTTGAATGCATTTTACCAGTGGATGCCATTGGCCAGTTTCACAGTTGACACGATTTCTTTTTTCTTGCTCTTTACACGACAATATTTTTTCTGGAATAGAACTTGGACCACATTTTTAATGAATTGTCTCATTTGCAGCAAATTTGTTACCAGATTGGGTTCATACAGCACTTTTTAAGTAGAATATTATTGCACTAAGCTTTGGTAATATACACACTTGATTTAATTACTTAACTTGACCCTTCACTTTCAAGGGTTTGTCATCTGCCATGTTTATTATATTGATGAGATGGATATCGTTTTTTATTTTTCTTTTCAAAAGATAATTATATTTTGTCATATATTTGGAGGAACTGAGTCCATATATCATGTCTAGGTGTCATTTAGTGAGATAGTAAACCAGCAACATAATTTATATTTGCATGGTTTAAACTTCTCCTTTGTTTTTGCTCAGATTTGTATTCTATTTCCAAATGACCAAATTTCTTGCAATTGAAGAAATGAGTTCCTTTTGGAACTTTTAATATTTACTTCTTTCCGCTTTAAAATCCTGTCTAAGCTTCTAGAATATGAACAAATAACTTTGTATGAATTAATAAAATAATTTTTCTCGCCATCTTGTTGTTCTTCCAATCGACGAATTTAAATATAATTCCTTAATTTTGCACACTGGAGTTGTTCTAGTTGTACGCGTATTGTTCATACCGTTATGACAGCTTTCGTAGTTTTTAATTTTTGAACTATTATCGAGCTAGGGCTATTGGGACCATATCCTGTTAAACTAATGTTGATTTGTGTCAAATATGCATATGATTTTTGAGATATTTCTTGATGGGGAATCGGACAAATATCCAATGCGACTCTTGAAATACGCTAGCAGAAAAAGTATTAGAGAGAAGTCTGGTGATTGAGTAACGGTTTTCGTACAGCACATAGAATAATACTGGTATTACATAGGACGGAACCGCGTTAGATTAGCCTAATACAAAAAAAAATTATAAAAGTATTCACAAAAGTAACGTCTCATCAATTTGGTTCTTGTCCTAAAAATAACTTCAACTACAATTTCAAAACTATGAAGCTTATATCGCTTTTACTCTCCCGACTGAACCGCCTTTTGTTAAGTTTACGTCACTTAGATGTCTGGACAACCTTATTCGTTATTGACATAATTTGTTTTATGGCCGGTATTCAATATTATATTCGACTGTCTATCCACGCCCTGTCTGAACACGTATCTTTATGAACGTTTATCTTTTAAACTTCACAGTGCGACATAATGTGAGGGCGTGCTGCTTTACTTAAAGCGATGAATTCGAGGGCGTTACCTTTAACGAAACATATACTACCCTAATTAGTGACTTGACAGCTGAAGCTGACAGCAGGTGGTTCATTGTCACTAATCACATTAGTAGCTAACTTTAACGCTTTCTATTCTCTATCATGGTTAATTGGTTAATAGTAATGTTCCACTATATTGCCTCTCTTTATTACTTCATTTGTGGAACATTTTAATCGATATTTAATATTGCGACCTAAGTTTAGTAGTTAAAAATCATTAATCTTGTTATTATTACAAACCTTCAACTTTGTTCTAATGTTACAATGAAAAATTATTCATGTCGTCATTTTTTTAAAGTTTTATATAGAAAATAACTATATAAACCTTAGTCATTTCAAACTTTCACTATTTCCTAATTAGGCATAAATTTCTACCCGCTTTACAATTTTTCATGATATTAGTGATGAAGTACCAATCGTAAAAAAAATGGTTCGTATTTTAGATTTGGAGTCGTCCATTTACAAAATAATTTATGTGTATGTCAAACGCGTATATTGAGAAGAATCTTTAGTCTGGGAAATACATGTATTATGGGTAGGATAATGAGCTAAATACAATAAATACATTTTGTATTTAAAGGGTTTATTTAAAAATTATATATTATAAAATGGGATAAATCTTCAATTTGATTTTCTCGCTCATTTGTGAAAAAAAAATTTTGCTGGGTCAGAAAAATCATTAAAATTACTCATAATATCATTTAAATACTACTGATAAAATTAAGTTTTTTTTAAATATCCGCGTAAATCCAGTTTGCAACCTCTTTAATATATTTTATTAATACACAAATATTGATATGTCTGATGTTAGTTGAAAGTAAATTGGATTTCATATTGTGAAAATTTTTAATAGTTTCGATACCTTAAACTTTTGGTTACAACAAACAAACTAATTTGTAAAACAAAGTTTTTCATTTTGAACAAATAAGATTTTATGAAGGACAATGAATATTCAATAGTTTCCTTGCTTGCAAACATATTGATCTTTCTATATTTGGGTTGGAGTCTCTTGTTATGGTAGGTTTACTTTTTAAATATTTATACAGGACATTGCACATAAATTTAAGCTTTTTTTTATGTTATGATTAAATATTTTTGAAGTTATACGAAAGGCTAAGTAAAAGTTAAATTATTTTTAAAAATTTAAGTTATGACAAGCGATATTAAAACATGTAGAACTATTATGTATTATTTAATACACCTGAAATTATAATTTATATACGCAATCCGACACTTTAGATAAGGAAAGGGAAAGGGAAGGTATGAAAGAAAAGGGAAGGGATGAGGAAAGGGAGGGATATTCTTTATTCAAATGAAAAAATTCTCAGGACACATCCTATACCTAAATAACTATTCATTACTCTTTTCATTTGAAAGATATTTTGATTACGGTCTTGCATCTAATTTTGTACTCGGCTTCGTATTTGATTATAATTTCTTGTAAATAACTTTTTAAATTAATATGTATGATATTAAGTTATATGCATGAAACCAAAACGATGGAAGAATAAAAGCTATGTAAATCTCATGTTATAGTTTGTTTTTTCTCATGAATTATGATGAACTACTACAATCGCTAAGATTAAATTGGCTGATATTAGTCCAATTAATTCAAAAAATAAAGCGGTCAATTCCACCCAAAGCAACAAAGACGTACTTACTGATTAATCTCTAATTGAAAAAGCAACCCCTGGTGTAAAAATATTTAAAAAAAGCTTGATCATAAGTAATAATTTTTAATCCTAATTTATAAGTAACTAGACATTTCTGAGGCTCGGCTTACAAAACGTTTGCAATTAGGAACAAAAATAATAGATTTAAGATACATATTTTGGCTTATATTTAACATTAGTTAAAGGATAAAAAATAAAATGTCCGTATTTATAATAGAGAATAATTTGACATTTATTAAAATTTATAGGAAAATAAGGACAAAAATAAATTGTAAGATAGGATGATAATAAAGTTTTTTGTTACTTGACACGATTTTAAGAACTCATCAGTAAAGTAATTTTTCAAAATTGTTTTTAGGACAATATAGAAATAGAACTTCTTCCTTCCTCTCTTTTTCGTATAGTTTTTGGTGATTTCTTACAAAACAGCTTGATTAGAAGGAAAAAAATTTGTACTTTGTATTTTTAAGTTAGTGGCTAGATAAAATGTATTACCTAATTGATGAAGCCCAATTTTATTAGAATTTTGGGGAAAATAATTGATAACCTCATATTCTTCATAATTTCCTTAAAAAAATCTGTTTTCTATTCAAAGTATGGTAAATGTGTTAATTTTTCCATAATAAATATAGATGTATATACTATTCAGCCGATATCACTACATTTAGAAACACGAATAAAAGTACAGTGTTAAGAAAAACAATGCAGATTGTTTTTCTCACATTCCTTGTTAATTAAGTCGTAACACACTATGAATAGGCATAATGCGAGCAGATTATGCAGACCGGGTGTTTAAAATATTAAGTTATGTAATAATTACAACTAATAAATTTTTGAATTATTACCATAATTTAACATTAACATAGCTGAATATCATCAGCCAAGACATTATAGAGGTAAGCCTTTCTTTTTTATAGGTTTCAGGTTTCAAAATCTCCTATGCCAAACCCGTATCGATTGTGCAAAAAGTTAACTCTGCAAGAACCGTCCCAATAGTCTGAAAATGTTAATTTTAAATTAAACTACATCTCTTTATCTTTCTCTTTACTATAGTTTACTCAATTAGACAATACAAATTTTTTAAATTTTGGACTCAGAGAAGTCAGGTGCGATAGTTTTTTTCTTTTAGGAAACATTTACTCAACTCACAAATAGTTGTTATTTATTATTTATAGATAAATGTGACAATAAGTTAATAAAAAGTAAATAATAAAACAGTGATGCATATTGCTGTTATCGATACATTTGATGATGTCTATAATATTTGATCAGAATTTATTTCTATTAGGGAATTTAAAAATGTTATGTATATATAATATTGCTAAATTCAAAATCATAGTGTAATTATTTTAATTTCATGTATCTGCACAAACTAAAGGCTATCTCCTTATCCTAATATCAAGTTGAAAAGCAAAAATGAACTTTTATAAAAGTGCATAAATGTTGAGTGAAATTCCGGAAACGATCAATTTAAATGAACCATTTTTAATCAAAGCGGCCATAAAGAATTAATTGCGCGATCATAAAAAAGCATAGCAGGTTTTTTGACATAGGCAAGAAGTTTTTCAATCCCATGGAATATGAAGATTATTTCCTACTTTTTAAGATTACTCTATATTAACAGTGCTCACACTAAATTTAACTTACCTGTCATATAAGTTTATTAAATTCCAATTAAGATAGATCTTGTCAAAATGAGATGTTTTGTTAGTACAGAATTAAATCATTTTTCCAAATTTAAATATTTTTAATTTGGAAATATTTTGGAACAAAAAAAGTTAAATAATACTACAATTCTACGTAATTTTAACTTAAAATATACCACAATTCTATGTAATTTTAATTCAAAATGTTGACAAAAACGATTTAGGTTCTATGGTGTATGTTTACTCTTGAGATTATATCTTTCGTTATATCAATTTGTGGATTAAATATTTTAATGGGTAACAACTGAACTAATTTATTAATTACTACATCATTTACAACTCCATTACACGTATGCGATCTGAAAAAAGTAACATTTTCTGTTGTCATAATTCACTCACAATTCTTTAAAACTCGTCAATGTTTTATCGTTCTGCATAATCTAACACCATAACCCCTCCTTGTCTGTTACTATACTGCACCGGGTTTTAGCGCATGTTTAATCTATTACTGAAATATTTGAGCTGTCATACTGACGCGTGTATTGATTTAAGAAATTGGGGGAGTTAAATAGTTGACTTATCATTATTATATTTTCACATTTTTAATGCTTAAAAATGTATAGTTATTGTGCTTACAAAAGTAATTTTTTTTGAGTTTTTTTTATTTCAGTTGAACTAGTAAAAGAATCCGAAGCAAAAATTTTCGTGTTTAAATGAAAACAATAATTCCACACGAGGCATAACACGTTGGTCCATGGTTATATAATTTCTGCGATGAACGGCAACAACCCAACTACCTCCAAAAAACGTTTATAATTTCTAAAAAATATTGCGATACAAATCGTTCATAAATGTAGACGTCAATGTGTAGTTAGTTGAAACATTTTTAGAACGGGGAAGCTGCGACTGAAGTAGTTGTATACAGAGTTGAACTTTTACCGCAAAACTTGAATAACAGTATTGAACGGTGTTATAAGTGCAGCGCAAAAAACAACAGTCTGAATATAACTTAACCTTTTGCTACCCAAGCTGAAAAAGAAGACTATTTTCTTTCTCAACTAATATTTGCTTATTTTTTAAGCAAAATTAATTAGAATTTTATCCCTATTTTCTGTTTTCATTTATAAACTGAGTATTATTTTTGAATATAAAACAGACTATCTTCAAGAATTGCTACATTTTTAACGGTGTTATTAACGCAGCGTAAAAAAACAAAAGTCTGTGTATAATTTAATCTTTTGCTTCCCAAGCTAAAAAAGGAAACTGTTTTCTTTTTCAACTAATATATGATTATTTTTTAGGCCAAATTATTTAAAATGTTTATTTTATATTTTTTTCGATCTATAAACTGAGTATTATTTTTTAATGCAAAACATACTACCTTTAATAATTACTAAATTTTGTTATGTTTTCTATTTCTGATTTAATTTTGATAAAATTTTGAATAAATTTTTAAAAAGAACATTAATTTCAGTAAAGATATATTATATGGAATTAAAGATTTTACAAACATATTTATATATTTTTATAACAATGTCATTTATTTGATAGTCGATATTTGAATGGAAATCCTAGCTGTATCCAATAGGTTTAATAAATTATTGTCAGCACCAATAAAATAAGCTCTTGTCCTTTTTCTATTTTAAATCAATCAACCATAACTAATTTTGCATATTGAGGTCAATATAGAATATGATATTAAATTATTATTCTGCATGACATTATATCACCAGGACGATATATTTTAAAGGTATGTGTAATGTAATATGAATTATATTTCAATGAAGTTTTAAGCAATATTTTCATAATTTTATATGGAAGATCAAATTTTATAGATTTTCATTGCACTTAAAAAAATTATGCTATGTCTTTGTAAGACATAAAAATTTTACATATTTTCAGTTATAGAAAAATTTTAACTTGAGAATTAATTATATGTGCTACAGAATAATTTTTATGTAATTTGTATTTGAAAATTAAAAAATTAGTGGAATTTACTATTTACAACCGGGCGTCAGAAACTAGGATGACCAAACCTAGCTTAACCGAGTCAGATCAGGTCAGGATCCAGAAAAATCTGTGAATTCAAAATACAAATGTATTTTTGGTTGGAACTTTTTTCTGTTTGCCTCTGTTCCTGTCTATCGATTTGAGTATTACAAAAAAAATGTTGGAAGGATTTGAAAGAAACTGAATACTTAATGATTCTTTTGAAATTTTTCTACACTTATCAGCACTACTAAAATATAGGCTTAAAACTGAAAAATTAAAATTTTCGAGACTGTCGAGGTAATTCGGTTTAAAGTGAAAATAAAAGATTCTGTTATCCCGTTGAAGTATTATTAAAGATTAGATAAGATAAGATGAAAATTTTGGTTTGAATTTAAAAAAGTACCATCGCGAGGAGGGGTGCAATTACCAACCCAAAATTTACCAATCCCCGCGCAGATGTGCATAGTTTTTGAGAAAATAAATTTTCAGTTAGATCATGTTAGTTTTAGATTAGGTTAGGTTAAGGAAGACTACGTGAGGGTGGTTATATTAGGCTAGGTTAAATCCGGTTATGTTAGTTTACCTGGTTTTATTAGTTTCACCTAACTTTGGTGGGTTTGCATTGGATTTTGTTGCGTTATGTTAGGCTGGGTTGAGTTCGGTTAGGATATGCTATGTTGGATTATGTTCGATTAGGTTGAGTTGGGTTGGACTCTGTGGAGTTAGAATTTATTATAATGGGTTATTTTGGGTTAGATTATATTTGATTAGATTATGTTAATTTCTGATGCCCCGTATACATATTACTAATTAACCCTCTATAATATCACCTTTATATACGATATGAAAAATATTTCATGGGAATTTAAAAATAAGGATAAATTTAGCGCTCGGAACATATTTAAATTTCATAGCTCGTATGAGCATGTTAGAAAAAAGTTTACGGAAAAATTATAAGCCATTCTATAGTTTTCTGTGAAATTTGTGTTTAAAAGAAATAAAAGTTAGAAAAAATATTTACTCGGATAAAATTAATATTACGACCTGTAAACAGTTTAAGAGAAATATTGTTTAACCTTGAATGACTACACATTTTATTCGACTGCGGCACAGCAAAGGAAGGGTAATGAATTTAATAGTCTATGTACGGCATCAACGAATGGATGTTTGATCGTAGCTTAAAAACTACTAAACCAATTTTAGCATATGAGGTATTAATAGGTTTGTGTTATTGTAAGGATACAATAGATTAAGTTTTTAGTAAAAAAAAACATTTTGACGAATTTACCACAAAAAAATAGAATTGAAAAAAAAAATTGCGTATCTAATCGAAAGATATACAATTTAACAGGTTTTTAAAAATGAATATGAAGTTTATAAAACCATTATTTCACAAACCTGAAAAATAACCATGTTTGGAACAAATAATGAGAATACAAAGTTCTATGTGCACCCGATTTCGAACTATATGCATGAAAATAAACTAGGAAAAAGGGTAAAAAAACGAAGCTATAAAAAACTAAAACCCGATTACGTCGAAAAAAAATTAAAAGTAGAAAAACAAGTTAAGTAATCATAATTTCATCTAAAAATAATCGTCACTAAATTGTGAAGCTGTAGATAGTTTTCAGTTATGACACATTTACTACTGGAAAGAACGCCGCCTACGGTTAGTAGTTTGAGATTAATTTACCCTTAACTTGTTTATTTTATCGCCTTTTTAATATATATGGATAAACGTGCCAGCAAAGATACTAGCAAAGAACTAATAAAAATATTATGTAAAAGTAAAAAAGGAATATTTATAATGCATATTTTCATGAATATTTCATACATGTAAGTGTTTTTCTCTCTTGTTAATTACGTTTAAATATATATTGAACAATTTAACTTTATGTTAAGGTTTGTAATCCCAATAGTAACTCAAATATGTATTTACACTGCAGTAATAAAGTGAGATAATTTCATTACAGTTTCTTATTGCTTTAAATTGGAAAATTGAAAATATATTGGATCTCTATTCGAGATCACACTTGCTGTTTATATTTTAACCTACGAAAATATTTCAGGAATTATACAATGAAAAATCTATTATATAAAGTTACCTTATACGATATGATGTTTATTGTAACTTGTAAAATTTTAAATAAGTTGGCAATTTTGTTTTTACTTCTGTAAACAGGAAAATTCTATGTGGTCTTAAAATATTTATTTTTTGTTTTAGAAATAGCATAGTTTTTAAAATAAAACAAATTTTTTTTCGATAAGTGCAATTCTTCGAAAGGGCTACATGTTTTATATAAAAACTACTGAAATATATCGTTGAACATGCAAGTACATAAGATTTTTTTACATTATTTAAAGCGATATAGGTAACGTCCAATTTGCAACATGTTACATATTATATGTATAAGTTATTGCTTGTTTAAACCAAACATGGGAGACAAAATTCTCGAGAAATGTAGTCTAAACATATATTTAATTGTACAGTTTAAGATTGAAGATATATTATTATCAAATTAATTTACATTAAACGAAGTCAAATTGCTTTTTGTATTATTTCGCTAAAAATTCTCAAAAATAAATCTTAGATAATCAATTTTATAGGTAAATTTAGAAGAGGCTTATTTTTTAATCAGACTTATTATGTAAGATATTCTATATTATATAATACGATATCCAGAATAAAAGACTTTATTGAATAAAATTTGCAAATAAAGCATTAAAATCATTTTTTCTCTAAGAAATTTAAGTCATAAACTATTAGTACTGAAAAAAACATGTGCGTAGTGAGCAGACTTCAGAGACTAATAATTTGAAGATTTTAGGTACCCAAACTATGTACGATAAGATTGACAGTATAAAGTTTGTTAAAACTATTAAGTCCAGCTAAATGCTGTTTTTCCAAATTCATATTTTTTGTAAACAACATGCCAGTAATCATATTATAAACCACGTTTTATTTTTTTTGTATTAAAGTATTTGATACACTTTCATTTTTTTTCGCTTCTAGGACTTTTCTATTAAGTGAAGTAATAAAGAAATTAATTTTCAGTTTTGGCTAATTTGGTTCAGTTCGTGAAAACTTATCAAACCCTTATAGCAAAATATTAGACTAATTACCTTATAGCAGATTATTTATTGCCAGGTCTTGATTGTCTCTGGACAAGTTGCAAAACTACCTACGGAGCCACTTATTCTTTGATAGTTCTAAGAATATCATATTTTATCTTAGTGTACCACAAAAGGAAAATGATCGGTAATAAGCCGGAGATAAGATAAAATCTTTGTGTGTCGTATGTGCTATTGAAATATTTCCAGCCAATAAAAATATTCAAATGAAAGAGAAAATTATAAAAGAAATTACCTGAGAAACCTTGCGACGATACAAGATCTTTATATATCATATATCGAATAGTATAGAGTTCTATCCTATTATTATTTCACATGTTGCATCTCAATAGATACTACAACTAATGAAGTTAAACTAATTGAAATAATCTTTGGTAAAATAATAGAAAAATAGCCATTTTGAAAGAATGATTGAGGTATTGTCGCTCTATTTTCGATGAATAAATGTCTGATTTGCCGATCGTAACAGAGAGAAATATAAATTTAAAAGCTCCTGTAAATCCACTCAATAAATTATGTTAGTTTAGGTTAGGCTAGGTTAGAAACTCCACATATAAAACATGTCAGATCCAATGTGCATGGAAGTTATTTCTATAGATTATAGGGACAATAATGTGGTATACGAAGGAACTTGCATCCCATGGGATTTATGGTTTATTAAAATATAACATAATTCAGTCATGTTAATAAAAAGGAATATCCCGTTTATATTTTTGTTGCAAGGATAATATATAGAAAACGCTTGTGTAAAAACATACGTCACATTTTCTATTAAAATAGACATTTACAAAAAACGGTGAATAGGTCCATCTGCTGTTTAATCCACATAATTATTACTATATGGCTTGTAACATATGCGAAATAACTTAAGGAGAATTTTAAACAGTTACTTTAACCAAGAGAAAAAATAATTTATAAAATTGACCTATAAAAGAAACCTGACGACTCTACGTGATAAATGTTATGAACATTTGTACCATATTAATTAAAATGTTTTGTAATAGGTAATGAATGCAGCGAAGACAGAACTGTTTTCTATTAGTGTACTCATGTAGCCCTCTCAACTTATAAATAACTTATTACTCTTTATCATATAGCCGATTTTGGAGCCAGGTTCTTTGTAAGATCAAATAAACGATCAAAATTACCTTTATTTTTAAACATGTCACATAGGATTTTAAATTTAATGAATGAGACTGTTTCAAATGAAACTTATAGAAAAGCAAATACTGTCACAATACAATAGATGAAGTACAATAACTGTCGCATTCATAAATTTAATTCTCATAAAACCTCGTTAGTTTAGATAGGAATTAAATTTATTTTAGATAAATGAATGTATTAAAATGGCGCATTAAATTTTTGGCATAAAATATTTACCAAACACATTCGAGTCAGATTGGAAGGTTTTTTCTTTTTGTTTTGTAACAAGTTTTGAACAGAAGGAAGAACAATATTTGAGATGACTATTTTTTTTCTATTTTTATTTAAACTTCAAAACGATGGACGAAAAAAATGACGAAACGATGAATTCATCAATAATTTGTTTCCTTACTTTATTACAATATTATAGGACAAAATAAATTATCCACCCTTTTAATTCATCGAGGTTAAATCTGCTTTTCTCTTTCTAAATATCCCTTAAATTCTACAGTTGAAACCAATTTTATAAAGGAAATTGGCGAGCACAAAACAAAAGCAATTAATTAAAAGGTGTCACGAAACATATTTCTTCTAAATGAGGTAATTGGATTTGACAGTGTTGATTCAGTGTCGTTAATCACAGCAGTACAAGATCACTCATTATTGTCTTCGTTTGTCTCTCAGCTACACTTATAGTCCCTCTGTCTTTATTAATTTGTTAATGATATCATCCGCAAGAAGCTGTCTGCGCCTATTAGTTTGTGTAATACGCTTTATTACGTCTATTGAGAAATCATTTTCACTTAACAGATGTAGGTTTGATTAAATTTGAAATTGGTCCAGAGAAAGATAAATCTTCTTATTTTATATGTATATAATATATGTGTTGTATTTATTGTCAGAATATTACATTTGTTTGGAAAATAAAATATATCATCTTTTAGAAATGAGATAGATCAATTGGTTGAAAAAAATGAAAAAAATATGAAGTACATTCAAAGCTCATTGTAAGAATATAACTATAAATTGGTAAAGACAAAGTTTAAAAAAATCTTTAAGGAAATTATGGACGTAAAAAGAAAGGAAATACAGTAAAGAAGTTAACATCGTACACTACATAAATAAAAAAAAAACTTTTCGATGAAGCTCTTTTGGCGAACGTGCTTTTTATTTATAGGAGATTCTTCATGATTATACTCTTTCCTAAATAATATTTCCTGATTTGGGAAAAAGTAGTACAAAATATATTGAAGTTCACCTGTTAGAGCTTCGAAGCTCTAACACATGAACGAAAATGCATCATAATGATAACAATCTATTACAATAAATTATGTACGGGATTCTAAAGGGAATTCAAGTATTCTTCATCTTTAAGTAAGAAAAAGTTAAGTCTCAGCCGCTCACAGTCCCCAATTAGTATTTTTGATTTACAAAACGTCGTTCGTTGCTGATCTCGATGATTTTTCGTTTTAGTTGCTTTTTAAAAAGTTATTATATTTATTAAAAGTGCTATTTATCGACGTTAACTCTTAAACTGAAAATTTACTCTTAAATTAATTTTTAACAGTAAACAAGATTTATTGCAATTTTGTTTATAGTTAACGCTTGTAATATTAAAAGTAAAATTAGTAGTTTAGAGTCAATTAGAAACAAATATATCAATTCAAAAAAATTCCACCACCAATTTTTTATATAAAAAAAATTAAAATAAATAGAATAAGTGCTGAATGTTATTGAATTTCATGAACATCAAATCAATTAATTGATTAAGTAAATGTTATCCAACTGCTTTACTTTCGGAATAGCTTACAAATCTCAAGAAGTTAATATTTGTTAGGCTGATGCACAGAGGTGTGCTGGGTTTATTTTCCTTTTGAACATTGTTAAGCAATTTTTCGTATCCTGTGGACATTAGGTTGTGAACTTCTACATCTCAGTTTATATCTAAGCTTTATAAACTTCTTCATAATTTTATTTGAACTTGTGCCAGAAAAATCTTGATTTGAATATACCATTATACATTAAAATTTTATTTTTAATAATGTGTATTATTATTCACGCAATATATATATATATATATATATATATATATATATATATATATATACATATATATATATATATATATATATATATATATATATATATATATATATATACATGTTGATTTAGATATTTGAAGGCTTATTTCTATCAAATTACATAAATAAAAATAGCTACAACATGACACGAAAGTAAATATTGAATGATATAGTAAATTGCTGACTGCATCACTATGTAATCGAATATAATACAAATAAAGAACTACTCGTAGTTATGATTCGGATTAGTTATTACTATTGCTTTAAATGGGATAGGCAGAACCAATTTCTTTTCAAGTTTGATAGTGCTAAAAAATTTTCAGTTCCAATTAGATTTTTATAATATAATTAACAATACCTTAAAATATACTATGTTGGTATTTTCTATTTCAATGACATGCGTTTTAAATTTAAAATTATTTAATATATTATTAGGTTGCATCTTTTAAAAATATTTAGTCAGTATATGATATATCATGAACGACTCGTCTGAAATTTAATACATCATCTAGGGATATTACTATTAATTAGTAACTATGTGATCTAAATCTGCCTTACGTAATTAAACAGAATGAACCTGAATTATTTGAATTAAACTTACAAAAACTGATCACGGAAACAAATCAAATACTTTTTTAATGAGACTTATTTAAGTTCACCAAAAAAGAAAAAAAGTGATTCAAGCAATTCTTCCCGTTTTAAGTGTTATAAACTTTTCTATTATCTGGTAGCTAATCAGTCTTTACTCAATCTGACGATCTTCACTGACTGATCCTCTTGAATTACTGCCAACCATAGAGTGATCGATTATTTTCTTCGAGGCGATCTAAATTTCATGTACTATTTTGTTCTTTGTTAAGTGTTTTGCTATATATTCATCTCTATATAAAATACATTATAAATTTTCTAGGAGAACAAAACGAATGACAGTTTTTTGAAATAAGTGAGAAAATTTTTGTTTTTTGTGCTTTAGCTTGAAAGTTATGTGAAAAGATAGAGACACCTTTGCGACAAAAAAATCATTGACCTTTCTTGTCATAATAAAAGATGAGGGCTAATAAATAAAACTTTAATTACAAAGAGTAATATTTCGAAAATTTTACTTTGACATAAAAACCCAAGCAGATTGTGCTTGGGTAATGAAAAAAACTTGACCAGAAAGAATAAGTCCATTTTCGAATATATAATTAATGACCTGCAATTGTTTCTATTTTTGAAATGCTAAGGAAATATATATCTAATTTATATTTTAAAGCAGCGTCCAAGTATTTGGAACAATAATGTGTTTTAAACTAAGTTGAATTTATATGCCTGTTACTCTATAGCAAAGATTTCCAAACATTCCTGGATCACCGCCCCCTTTGCAAAAAAAAATCTACAAGCCTCCTCTCCCATAATGGATATAGCGAATAAATATATATATATATATATATATATATATATATATATATATATATATATATATACATATATATATATATATATATATATATATATACATATATATATATATATATATACATATATATATATATATATATATATATATATATATATATATATATTGTAGTATATGATCTATAAGGGTAACGTTTGTACAGCAGTGCAAAAAAGGGCTGGCATGATGAATTTATACTATTACCTACAATTAATACTATGATTTAAATATTAAAATTGTGTAGCAGAAATTAACAAAAACAATAACAAGTAAAAATATGTTTAATAAAGTATTAAAAATAACATAAGAAATTAAAACTGAAAGGAATGTTTTTCTTCAAATATTCTTCAAATTCATAGCATTAAACACAGATTCTCCCTTTATTAGTTTCCAAATTTATGGCAAATGATAACTCTTGATAATTTTTTTTTCTTTTATGAATCGTACGTATGATAAAGCACTGCTTTGTTGGTTAGTGTGTGTGGATTTATCGAGTTGAATTGAAAATTTACAATTTTTTAAATAAATGCCTAATGACATTTTAACATCTTTATCCTTTTTATCTATTCTCTTTTGCACTAAACTATTACGCAGACGTATTTTCCGGGTGACATTTGATTGTGACTTATGGTGAATAACAGTTTTTTAGAACTTTTTTGTTTCCTGGTATGATTAACACTTTGCCAATTGGCACGGATTCTCTTATTTGCGACTAACGATGAAATATTATATGAAACTCGTAATTCATCATCATCTTGTTTAGAAGACGACGTAAAGAGGTTTGACAATGTCGGATTTTAAACAGTTTATATTCCTGTTTTTGGGAGTAGAATAATTCTTAGCCTTTTTTTTAAAGATTTCTATTCAAGTGCTCTTTAGTTTTAAAGTCTTCATGGTTTCATCGGAAAAAATAATTTGGGTTTATTGAACATATAGGTAATAGATGCATACTGATTAAGCAAGCAACGTCGCTGAATATCGCGCAACAAATGCCGTGCGAAGCAGACGCTCTACAATATTATATGGACGCAAGGTTTTATGCCCGACAAGGCTGAGGCACAAGTCATTTGAGCATTCAGTTGACATAAACAAATTATTGTCGCAGCTACTGCATTTTTATCGAGTCATTTAATTTACAAAGAAATAGGAACAAAAATGTAAACCCTTTTGGTCTAAAAAATATATGCTTACAGTTTACAATAGTGGAAGAGATTATTTGAAGAATTAACCCGTGCCTGCGTGTGCGTTTGCTTCGTGCGAGGCGCGTACTGATTATTGACTGAGCATCTGCCTCGCGAGGTTATGTAACGCATCAGTGGCATTTGGTAAGGACCTAAAAAAAAACAAAAGAAACGCGGTGAAGCAGCGTGGTTAGGCGACGGGAAGGCATAACCACGCAATTAGTCCTAACGCGCATGGGTACTGAATGTGGCAAAAAGTATTGTCTTGTTAGGTATCATACACATACCTAATAGTAATTATTTCTTATTTATTTTTGATTGCCTTTTTTATTTGTTTTCTTTGCTCAGTGACAATAAGATATACCTATAACCTTATTTTTTATAAAAACAGCATTTTAAAATTAAAAGTATTTCTCCACTGACACCCCACTTAATGCCCTTCATTATTTTCAGGGTCCACTACCACCCCTCATAAAGACACCAGAGCCCAATGAAGTGCTGTATCAACCTCTTTGAGAATATATATTCTTTAGTAAGAAGTGAGGTGAAAGTCGCTTCATCTTAGATTTTATTGCTGCGAGGTTGAAATAAAGCATGGAAAATTTAAATAAAATTTTTAAAAAATTGTAGGCGCATTTTAAGAACATATACACAAACATATATGTGTGTATATTCAGTTTTTATGTGTATGAAAATATTAATATGTTCTCGAATAATTTAATATGGAAGAAAAAAATATTTCAAAAATGCGTAAACCAACGCCTTGTCGGAATTCAGTTCAATATCTTCCCAAATGACGCTCCTTTAAACTCCCATGACATAAATCTAATAAACGCAAACAAATAGGCCACGGAGCTTTCCTTACTACAATTATTTCGGAAGCGTCGCTCTGAAGTGATATATATCTTCCTAATTACGAAGCCGAACTTGACATTAGGTGACTCAATTCCTTTAATCACATTAGAAAATCTCTAACTACGCCCTTATCGACTTAAAATAATAACTTTGCTAATAGTAGCTTTGAATCATTCCCTGTAATTATTTGTTCTGTTGTAACACTAAATACTTCATTAAAAACATCATGACATGACATTATTCATCACATTTTTGCAAAAATAACGAAAATTAAGTCTCATTAGTTTACCAATATATTAAGTTAATTGATTTTTTTTAATCAGCATCCGACCCCAATATAATATACAACAATTGAGCTGTAAGTTCCGAAACAAGGTAAAATTGATGATTTAAAATCAAGTTAAAGGGTTTTTTTAGTTTTAGCCCAGACATTAGATAAATTTATGTTTTTTAATTGTTTTGCCAAAAAATATGATAACTATTAGTTACCCAAGTATCTGAAGTGAAGAGAATTAACTTTATCGAAATCGAAATAATGAACACGGGAAATCCCAAACCTGCAGAGTCAATATTTATTTGTATTAATTGGTGAATATCGAGATATTTGTAATTTTTTTAAATTGTTTAATGAATAGTAATAAAAATACATTAGAGAAAAGGAAAAGTTTTCAAGCAAATGCTTCCTATACCAATTTGGTCTGTTGAATTGCAATAAATGAATTAACGGATAGTAATATTTCAATAGTGCAAGAACATTATATTAATATTGTTTTGTGTAAAATTTTTTTACGTACTGATATCCATAATTTAATAATGTAAAATGTAAATATTTTGTAAATGTAAATATATGTAAAATACAATGTTTGAGTAACAAAAGTATAATTTTTGATTAAAATTTCTATTCTATTTGCTGATTTGTGTTCTTACTATTTTGTGTTTGTAGACA
This sequence comes from Druceiella hillmani, assembly GCA_039881145.1. Taxonomy (NCBI): domain Eukaryota; kingdom Metazoa; phylum Arthropoda; class Insecta; order Lepidoptera; family Hepialidae; genus Druceiella; species Druceiella hillmani. The sequence goes on along the minus strand of JAYKKI010000014.1, from coordinate 33,345,114 downwards.
TAAGAATACCTACGTATTCACATAAAATTCATATAAATATGTTTAACGTATAACTAATACATGTACATATATTAAAATTGGGATCTCGAAACGATCATTATTGAAATCTTCAATAGGTCACAATACACCTATATTATGAAACATTACACTATTTAATAATCATTTGGAAATGTTAACCATACCGGTCAAAATCATAAAGATGAATTTCTTGATATAAAATATTTTTCTATGCTATGAAATTTTGTTTGAAAATTTACATGTCTCTTTATTTTTTAATTAAAATGTTGGTTTACGTGTAAACACAACCCAACTCCTAATTAATTTCGTCACGAAACTATAACAAAATACTTACCTACTTTTGCATAATATAATAATCAATACATTGAGAAGTAATTTTTTTAAGTTTCAATAGAACTCACACTATGACATTTCTATACTCAATTACACTTCATTCCATCTGAAAATAGAATTTTGTTAACAAGCCTATTCGGGAGTTCAGATATTGTCAACTTTTTTAAACAATGATGTCAGTAATATAATACGAATTTATTTGGTATTTGTGACTAAAAATATAATTTGTTTATTGGTACGCACATTTACAGCATATAAATAAGTTATTTAAATATATATAGATTATATTTAATTAATAAGATATATTTCAAATAAGTAAGATGGCATCATGACCTAAACAATTTCTGATAATGCCAACAGGTTTCCTCTCATAATATTTCTTGGCTTGAGATTAGCAATCTTAAAAGACTAGCGTATTTAAAAAAATGTTGGCTGCCAAATTTACCAGTAAATCATTTTCGTTAATCTATTTAATTTATTCTCACCTAGCCACAAAAAAACACACTTTTTATTTCTAAATTTACTAGAAATAGTAGTTTAATTGAATGTTAGTCAGGATAAAGAAAATTATGTTATTACAAAATAATCACAAAAAATAATACATTGTTAATTTTTTTTTAATAATTAAAATAATTATTCAGAAACCTAAAATGTCCTAATGTATAAAAAGGCCCAAAATACGCTAATATTTCACAGAAAAAAATATATCAGAGTGGAAAATTGTATCAAAATGAACTTATAATGTAAAATACGCTAATATTTTACGGAAAAAAATTCACTGTGTAAATAATGACAATCATATCCTTGACACCTATTATGGCACCTATTTCTATTATTATATCCTGAAAATTATACGAATCTGAAGTAGCAGCGATTGATGTCGATTCTGAAATATTAATTATAAATTTATCTATTACATCATCTATCAATATTATTATTTGTTTCATCTATCAAGCTCTAACATTCCTTTCTCTTCTTTGAGCACAAGATCTATACTGTACATTTCTGCTGTATCTGTACATTTCTGCTATGTTGCGAGGTTTATTAATGCAATTCAATTAGCATCATTTAATTTAAAAGTAGTGTTTTCTTTCGTAATGTACCCTTTCACTTGTGCCCATTTGATTTCAATTTTGTTTATTTCACAGTGATATGGCGGCAGTCTTAGTACCTTTGTTCTGTATACTTAGAACAACCAAGATAATTTCAGCCCTTTTCGCCGCCACATATTTTTTTTGTAAATATGCTTTTCCTTGGATATATAATTTTCTATGTATTTAATTTTTCTATGTTTATCAAGTTATTTTTCTCCATTGTGTTGAAAGCAGTTTTCTTATAGCGTTTTTCATCAGACTTGATAATATCGCCATTTTAATTACGAAACAAACTTAAAAATTAACTAGACTATTATGTAACATGTCAAAATGAACAATATAAAACACAATAATATAATATACATAGCATAATACAAAATAATTTTTTGAAGAGCCGAGTATTTAAAAAGGAATATTTAAAAATGACAAAAATTCAGGAATAGTCAAGTTGGTAGGTCGCGCTTTGGCTTTGTTCAGCCAGAAGCGCTAACAAAAGTGAATAATTTAGTTTTATAAAACGTACGTATCCGAATGGAGAATAGAAGTTAATAACTTAATGAGCATAGTAAAACGTTGTCATAATGCTTTGACTTGCAGCGAATTCTATATATATAAGGTTTTTTTGACATTTCCGTTCCTACATAGTTTTTATTCGTTCCTACAATTCGTGCTGAAGGAATCGCGCTGTCACTAGTGCATGCGTGTTCGTCTTGTGGTTGGGTTATCTTTGTTTTACATCATCACCACTTAATCTACTGCGACCATCCGCCACTATTTGGCAGAAAAAGTAAAATGAATATTAAATTTGTCTCTCCGATAGCCCTGTGAAATTTGTTAGCGTAAATCGGTATATTTATCCGATAAACTGATGATTTTATGACAACTAGACCAACGTAATGTATTAAAATAACATTGTAATATTATTAACATGACGACTAGACCAACGTAATGTATTAAAATAACATTGTTAACTAAGTATCATAGTGTCCTACATATACAATACACATACATACATATATGTATGCGGTTACGAGCAAAGCCGGCAAATGGATAATGAAGCGATTCACTGGATATCAGGAGAAAGCACAAAGCCGAACGTATGAAGAAAATGAAATATTTTTGACTTGTCAGTTTTTAGACGAGTATAAAACGATGGACTGATTTGGCATTTTCAAAAAAAATGAGCGTTCAGTTTTAAATACTATTACCATTCTATAACTTTTCGTATAATATTTATCAACAATATTTATAAGTACCTATATTTCATCAAATATGCTACACTTGTAAATATTGTTTATGTGACCAATAGCAATACTAATACGTTGACATTAAAATGTAATTATCGTTGTTGCGGTCGACACATTAAAATCACTATATTTTAGTACATTTTTGCTTCAGTAATTTATGAAACTTTATAGGGGGCGGGAGGTAGTTATATTTTTTATACCATTTTTGTTTAGTCTCTTATTCAACGTACTATAACTTTTTTGATAGATCATAAAAAAAGAAAATTGTGTTTCTTTCCTTTCTAATTTCCATTTAAATATTTTTCTGATTATACATAAAGTAAACATTTAATAGAAAAGATTATGATGAGGTAAACATTATATTTTTCTACTTAAATTTAAATATATATTCTACACTAAAAAATAATACCAACAATTGTTTGAAAAGAAAAAAAAACATGTCGCACTGTTTGTTTCATTATTTTTACACCAATATAATGCAATCAAATATAATAGTGTAAGCTGATCCATTGTAGCTCTCTCATACTGATAGAATTAATGAAAAACCTACATAGTCTGAACGTTTTCTGCTTCAAATTTCGAGGATATTCACGAAACGTTCTAAATAACTGACTTTGGCGTAATTAAAATGAAGGGTTTTCCATTTTTTTCCTCCAAAATTCAAATTTAAAAAAATGGTGTGTTGTATTTTTTATATTATTTATGGTGAAAGTTTATTATATTAATGTAGCGATTATAGTATAGAGTTTAGTAGTATTGTAGGTATAATACAATGAGGTCTATAATATTATTTATGCTGGAAATTGATTATACTAATATAGTGATTATAGTAGAGAGCTTAAGAGTATTGTAGGTATAATATAATGAGTTTTGAAAATAATTGTTAATTGATCGAATAAATATTTGTGCCAACCATATTATAAATGTAAAAATGGTTGTTTTCAAACAATTTTTTGTATTATTTTTTTTTTTAAAACAGCTATCGCATCCCAATTTTTTATTTTTCATGTGCATATTTGAAAAAATAGATGGAAGTATTATTTGGCAATTTAGAGATTCATATCTTGCGAAGAAGTTTAATTTAAAATATGACGTTCAACGCCTTGAGATCCGTGAAAAAATATTTCTCACCCCAAAAATCCATGCGTAAAAAAATTAAGATATTAATTTCTATATATTTTAATTGATGTTATTTATCTTTGCAAAATTGTGTTATGATCGGACTTTAATTTAAGAGCCGTAATGCTATTACCTACAGATACTACCTAGAGGATTTCGTTCTTTGTCATTCAACTACGGAACTCCACAAATCAAATTATTATAAAAATATATTAAATGAAATTTTTACACAGTAACATTTCATAAATACCATAATTATCACAATTTTTTTTACATTTTATCACCAATTCTTCACATGTTAATTTTGTGAAGTTTCAAACACTACAAAGGACAATTTATTAAATTTACCTTAAACATAAATAAAAAATCTGATAAGTATGAGTGGAACTTGCGCCACACGGGTACACGGGAATGATCTCGGGGAATCCTATATTTGCGCCGATTAAATATATATATATATATATATATTTATATATATATATATATATATATATATATATATATATATATATATATATGTACATATATATGTATATATCTATCGTAGTGTAGACAAAATTATTAATGTTAGATATTTCATATTGACATGGAGTATTGTAGTTATTGCAATAGTTAGGATAATTCTCATTTTATTTTAGTTTAAAGTTATGCTAGTTTGTATATCAATTAATACAAAATATTTTGTAATTTTGTTAGTTATGATATCTAAAACTTTTTGCGTCGGATAGAGAAAAAAGTTAATTGATTTAATAAAGAAAAAATTATAATTACAACCAATTCATTTTACATCTATGACTATGTTATTCTTAGGATTGGGGATTTCCAAGAAACTGAAATAGGTAATTCTTTGTTTGTATTCGTGAGCCTAAATAGAGAATTTCTTGTTGTTATCTTTAATTACTTATAAACAGAAATATGATCTGAATCGTCAATATGATCTGATGAAGCTCTTTTTGCTAAAATATAAAACAATATTTTTGCTGAGTATAATCACAACTGAATGCCAATGTTTTTTTTTTGGTTGGCTTTCTATTGTAAGCCAATCCAATCATTTTCCAGACCGTTTTCAATTCTATATGTACTTATTTGCATTATAAATTATTACGTCACATTTACTGGACTTTAATTAAATTTTATTTATATTGTTTTAGTAAATTTAACAGTTCCTTATAGCCATTTAAATTTTAAAAATTAAAAAAATTATTTTAAAATGAATTATAAATTTGATTTAGATAATTTATTAAAAAATTAAAATAATAGAGTAATCAATTTTTAAAAATTTTAAATTAAGTTTAAATGTTACATAATTTTTTTATGCTAGATCATTTTTTACTATTCTGCGTTAGAAAACAATAAAGTTGAAACGCGATATTTTGAAAGCGGTATGGCAGATGACTTGTCTATTTGACCTATCCTCTGTAAAATAAATGAAAACATTTTTTTTTTAATTTTAACATATGTTTTATATTTAAGCAATTGTATTATAAACATGCTTCTAACACCCGTAGATAAGTAGACATGGTTTTTGTTGCCAATAAAAAATGAATTGTGAAAGTGATTCACTAGAAGATGAGGATAAAGATCATGAAGTCAGGTGAGTACCAGTGTTAAAGCTAAAATAAGATAATTTACTTTAAACTGAAGTTTCTGTTTCATCTTTTACTTGCATCCACAAAAAATTATCACACATTTTAACTTATACCAAAGATGATTTATGTAATACTGTTGGCGTATTATGCAAGTTTTTATTAATTAAAATATTTTGATCGGATCGCTTCATTGCCATTACTATTTTTTTATATCTTAAAATTAGCAATGCTTTATTATTCTGAGATATTTTTTATTTAATACATAATATATTGTGAAAGGAACTTCGTTCCAACCAGGTGTCCCATAACACTTCTCCTTGTTTTTTTTTAATTGTTTTGTCCTAATACTAAACGGTATCATAATTAAAACAGGAAAATTTCTCGTAAATAGAACGAAGTCTATTGTTTTCATAGGTGTTAAAGACGGAATAACTTTAATCAATTAACAATTAACAAACATTAATACATAAATATATATATATATATATATATTAATATATATATATATATATATATATATTATATATATATATATTTATTTATATATATATATATATATATATATATATATATATATATATATATATATATATATATATATGTATATTTTCATTTCTTATCTAATCTCTGGTTTTATACAGATACTCGAATTATTTTATCTAGATATTAACATCCATTACATTAAATAATTCTTCGTCTAGAAAAAAAAACTTAAACATTCGCCAATATCGAACAAAAATACCTTTAAAAATCAAATAGTGTTTTTAACTTCATTTTTCTCATATGAACTTATTTTAACCTACGAAAACTACACTCAAAAAATATATATCTTGTAGATATAAATTTATGAAGTTTTCGTATCACAATCTAACTTAAAACTGAATAGCTATGTCTGTTTTTACACGTACTTCCTCTACTTCCAATAGATATAATGGTCAATAAAAAAGCTTATGGTGGATTTCCGTCGTCACCTTCACAAAGATCGTAATGGCTTTATCGAGGGAAAGCTTTTGTCAAAAGTTCTAGTCCTTTAAACCTTAAGCCGCTAAATTGCTGCTACTTATTTTGTATTTAGTAAACAAGTAGTTACCATGATTTATTCGAAAACATGTTTTCGTTTTTAGTATTTATTAAATAAACTTGTTTTCCTTCCTATTCTTAGTTATTATTTTTTTATAACTGTTATGTTTGTTTATATACCAAAATTGCCGTTAAGCTTACAAGTTTAAGTTTATGGTGACAGACTTATATCTACAAGAACAATTTATCAAAGTTAATCACTATGAATTAAGTGTGAATAATAAACCCTTATTATTCACATATGTGGTATACTGTAATTTGTAAACGCTAATTAATAATATTAGTAAAGTCCTCACTATGTTAAAATATAAAGCCCCTTAATAATACATATAAGTGTACATAGAATGTGATCCACTTATATGTATATATGTGATATATACGATAATCTAGATAGTATGGAGTGATGATTGATACTAAGAAATATTTACTTTATATGGCTGAAAGTGTATAGCAAGGAAAACTTTAATCTTTCTCATTTCTCCAGGAATTTTCACATAAAGTAATTAGAAACACAGTCTTTAAAATATAAGTAGAAACATAATTTAAAAATGTCAGTAGTGATATAAAGTTGAAAGAAATTCAGAAATAATATCAGTAGCTTGTATATATCAAATGAAATATTGATCAATTCTCGTATTGTAAAATCAAATGTATTACTAAGCCGCTAACTACTAGTTATGATAATCCGTTAACGACTAGCTAAACCGTTAATGACTAGTTATAATAATACGTTAACGACTAGTTAAGCCGTTAACGATTAGTTATGATAACCCGTCAATTACTAGCTAAGCCGTTAACGACTAGTTGTGATAATCAAAGTTCACAGGACCCGTGTACTTTCATTAATTATTGTCAATATGATTAACAATATTAATAATTATATCAAACCTGATAGAATAAATAAGAAGTAATGTTTGGTTCAATGACCGATAGCATTAAGCTCTGCGTTTAAAATATAATATTGCATGATAATAAATACCAGAAGAGAATATATTCGAGTTACATTGTGCGTAAAAGTGTAATAATCGCGAACGAAATTATAGTTGTGGTAACTTAGATTTAGGAATTGTCAATTCTATACAATCTTTTAAGATTTATATTGTTTGTTTACGGGTATGGAGATACGAATCGGATCATGATTGTGAAAAATGCAGTAATTTCAAATGTACTTGTACAATGTTGAAATCTATTAATATATTATATACATATATATATAAATGTATGTGTGTGTGTGTGTGTATGTTTATTTTTATAATATCTGGTTTTACAAAATTTTAAACGCAAAATAAAACCAGACAGCATGGTCTTTTATAGAAAGACACATATATTTGCATATAATATACAAATGTAGTTACAAAATGGGTAAAACTTTTGCGTATAATAGGCTCATTGACACCTATTCAAATCCAGAGTAATTTCCGAACACTAAGTTTAAGGATTCTTATCACTTATTTTTAAAAAGTGTTACGAAGCCGATCGATCATTGGATTTGACTTTTAGTAGCTGTGCCATTTCTTGCCGTTAAATATAAGGTATCTTATTTATAAACTATCTAGTTAAAAAAAAAAGAAAATGTACTTTTCTTTCCTCGAAGACGGTAATGAATTAGCCTTGTGGAGAAGGTTAATAGTTTGTCAAATGGATAGTATTCGTTGTTTTTTTAGGTATGAGAATGACGCCTACTCTAAGGAAAATCAAATATTGCGACGCCTACTTGATGCCCTTTATATGTCAGCGGATCGTGAACGGAAAACATACTGGCCGATAAATTACTGAATATAATTAATTTAGTAATTTACATCCGACGTGCTTGACTGTACTAATTACGTTAATGATTTCAATAAAGTTTGGGTAATTTTAGAATTACCTGGGCATCTTAATTTTGTGCATATGTATCGATTTTACTGTGCCTGTATTTATTATAATGGAAATTATTTTAAAATGTAAGTGGACTATTTTATTGTAGTTTTATCTTATAATAAGGGTATTAATGTAATATATATTTAATTTGAAAATTTTTTTTCAATGCCACTATCGACTTTAAAACAATTTCAGTCATTCTTATGATCAAACTTTTACTAGCCATAGAACGAACTTAATAATAAACGTATTGACGGATTTAATTTCTATGTAAGCTGACAGTTTACCCCCATTTTTAACGTTAATCTTAGTTAAAAATTTCCTCTTTCATATTAAAATTCATCCCTTAAAAATGAAATACATTAATTTTTTTGGAACATTGTTTTTTTATTTACCAGTTTCGAGAAAGAAATTATAATAATTTAGTTTTTTATGTAATATTTTACGCACGAATATCAACTTGTTTGAGTTTAATTACTATTTAGATAAAGAAACATATTTATAAGTATATTAAAGAAAAAATAGGACATCAAGTCATATATTGACATTTAGATTTATAAGTTCCTATTCCAGTTGAAATTTACAAGAGACCACAAACTTTTTTTCCCTTTGTTTACAAACGGACAGGTGTGAATGTCGATATTTTAAGTAACGGTTACATTACGCCAGTTCTTGCTCAGCCGTTATTAGATAACATAATTATAAAATAACGATTAAATACGTGATAATGATTTTAAACCAGTATTACCCACTATATAGACTAAAGGATCTCTGAGATCTGTCATGGCAAAAAAAGGAAAAAAAAGTTATATAACATAAATGCATTGTTTTGTCAATAACGCTGATGACAAAAATAATGACAACGAACAAAAATTACTTGTCCATTCTTGAAGTTGTATTGAACTTAAGCATTATTTACAAAGAAATCGATGAGATTAAAAGTCAATAAAAGTTTAAATATTAATTTCAGAAAAATCAATGTTTTTATTAAGTACCTATTGCATCTTTTTTGTGCAAACTTTTAATGCTCAGAAGGATGCTGAAGTGTTTAATGCAGATCTTTAATTTCAGAAAACTTGAAATATTTTTTTTCCAAAATGACATTTTAAAAATATTTTTGAATAAATATTGATCGCTACGTGATAAGAGATTTTTGTTTAATTGAAGTATTTTAAATAACAAAACCTTCGCCAAGATTATTAATATTTCCATCCAATAATATTCAATATATTCAATTACGTTAAAATACAGTTTTTCATATACGTGATTTGGATGCAAACGATAGAAAATATATCTGATTAAAATACTGCATGGTTTTCATGAATTAATAAAATGCGTTTTTACACCGCACTGTGCTATTTTGAATTTTGTTTTTTATCTATTTTTTATTTTAAAACTTATACTAAATTTTGATTAAATACAATACATACTTCGTAGAGATCTTACGTGAAAAGACAATAAATGGTTAGTAGCATAACCAAAAGCTTATTAATTTAATGTTGATATATGAAGTTGCATTTTGCATGATTACTACAAAGGTCAAGTTTTCGTTTTTTATATGGCGAGCAATAAGCAATTCTATATGAAGCTTTGAGCATGTTAACGTGTTCAATCTAACGTTTGTTCAAACGATCTACAAATAGCGGAACTAAATAAAAGAATAAAAAGAATGAGGTTTTTTCCTAAAATGGAAGGACGTCGCCAGAACATACGAGCTCTCGAGCGGGATCGATCACTTAAAAACTTTAACTCAAAACAAAGGTAAAATGGCTAGGTAAAATGTGTTGGGAAATTAATCTTCTACTTAATTATAATGGTTACTAGATAATTAAATAGATGGAAATAGAAATTTAAATGGGAAAAATGAAATACACAATTAAATTATTTATCTAAATTTGTAAAATTCTACTTGAACTCCCTCAATAAATTAACTCTGAAACTTTCAATAATGACATAGTAATATTCTTTGATATTTACTAATATTTATTCCTTAATATATTACGCTTTGAAGTTCCGTATAAGTATTTTAAAATTTTTATATATTTAATTTATTATTCTACACACTGAAGATATTTACGGAAAATATATTTCAGGGCAAGTAATAAAATAGTACGACAAATATTTTATGGATTTTTTGTGTTTCAGTGTTATGTGTATTTCTTATAAGATTACTTGTAAATATTTTTAATTGAATTATTTAGACATCTTTAAAACTAGGCTGTATAAATTTGATAGTTGCGTACTCTATTTCTTAAAGAGATAATAAAACTGTATTATTAAAGTGTCTGTAAATTGAATGTATTTAGAAAAGACTATTATAAAACGTATCAAATTAAAGCAATGAAAACCAAACATTTTTGCTTTACTGTTTATCGGTGTTATGTAAAAAAATCAATGAAGTTTTATTGGTTCTATGCAAAAGAATTTCAATGAATTTAAATGAAGTTTTGTTCTGCTGGATTTGCGGTAAAATATAGGCTATGCTTTATTCCAATTGACTAATTACGAAGAATTTAATTGACTTAAATACTAAGTGTCCTTACTGAAGAAAAACTTTAGTTTTATAATTTTTTATAAAAGTTAACTTTTTAAACAACCTTATTCTATATATTTCAGTTAACTTTGAAATATTTTTAAACCTCCATATTAGTATATACATATATATATATATATATATATATATATATATACATATATGTATATATATATATATTTATATTATATATATATATATATATATATATATATATATATATATATATACATATGTAAATACAAGTGGGCACGAGGTTTTGATCAATGCGATTTATTTTATATTGTTATTTTTGGACAAAGATGTTTACCAAGTAACAGTATTGAGTTTGACAAAAAACTATTCAGTACTGCGAATCACATTAGCAGAATCTTTACTCCCTGTGTTCTATATACTTTAATCGCGTTATACACGTTCTCACTTCATTTGTTTCTGCTGATAATTATCCGTCTAGACTTATTAGTTAATATGACATGCTTTTCATGATATGAAAAGTATAATTACATTACTGTCATTATACCCGACCTTTCACCCGCGTTATGTCAGGACCTCTCTTGGACCCGTAACATCCCCCTTACATAAAATAGACGGCCTTCAAAAAAATCTCAATAATGTGCCGTATCTACTTTTTCCACCCACCAGGGTTAAGTGCGGTCCCAACTAAATAAGCCATTTACTATCTTTGTGTTTTCTAAAACGCTTTTAGAAAACAGTCTAAATGCCTCAAAGATCAGACCACTCAACTAAGTCAGGGTGGCTGAAAATCCCTCGTTCTAAAGATTCGTTTTATTCTACGTTACTGCAATTTGCACGCAAGCTCTTTAACAAAACTCCTCGCGCAGCATCGTATTAACTACAATTTAGTAATACGTGGTTCGTGACCTGCATAACAAAACAGCAAAAAACATGTCTGGCTATATCTTAATGAAAAACGATAAAGCTCGCGTGGAAGGTCCCACTTTCGTTAGAGATTGTAAAGTATGATAATCGATATCGAGCCACTTTTTCTTCATTTGCTCAGAAACAAATAGGAAGTATAACCTGTTAGTTTTCCCTTTAGAATCGGGGTAGTACATCGGGAATACCAGTGAACGGTGATGAATTCAAAAATACGTCACCAACATTACTACCCCTTAGCAATTTTAAGCATTTACTTAATTATTTGTAATTTTCATAAACAGATGTTCATAATTTTTTGGATAAAAATGAAACTTTCACTTGCCATTAAACTATAAAGTGTATTTTAAAACGGACTTCGTTGTTCCAAGCGGAATGGTATTTTTAAAGATCAAACATTTTCCTCAAAAATTAAGAGCTATTTATTAATTTTATTTTATAATACATAGTTTAATTGGTTTCTGATATAAGGTATTGTGTATTTGTGTTCAATTTGTTAAAAAAAAAATTAAGCACCAGATAACTCTATTTCAGTTCGGTAAATATAAAAATATGAAAAAATTGAGAAAGAATAACTGATAACATGAACAACTTGACCTGGCGTAAAGTGATATCTTTTTTTATTGAATGTTTAAACATTACTTATGCTATATTATTCTTATCATTTTTATTTTATTATCACAGTTTTCAATAAATTATCGTACAATTCGTCGCATGTAGTAAATATCATGCCTTACATAAGCAATATATGTGAATATTGTTTTATGTTGTAAAATTTAAATTGAACACAAAATACGATTTGGAATTAAAACCACCTACCAATTCAAAAATATTATTATATAGAACTTTTAGAAAAACAAAAAATTATTTACTTACCGTTTTAAGGTAATCGATGGAAATTTGATAACAATTTAAACAATGATTTGAAATAAAGATAAATTAATAAATCGTAAAAAATTAAGGGTACTATATATACTCATGCCTCAAAAGGGAAAACGGACCCCTATAAAATTACTCGCGTCTTTATACACCCGGCCGTTACAGTCTTTTTTTTTTCAGAAACCGTATGACGTAGAAATTTGAAATGTGTCACATTAATAAAACAAATTAACCCGCACTTATCTCTGAAACTCAAAAAATATTCCTTCGGAAATTTTAGGGAGGAAGTTCCTGAAACTTTTAAATTTTTTTTACGTTTCCAATATTCACAATTAAAGGAAATTTCGTGAGAAAAAATCTTTGCTAATAGGCCACCTGAAAATGTTGTAATACAACGAAGCCTAGTTTCATTGAATTGTCAATAATGAATTTCAGCAAAATTAACGCCAAATATATTCAATATCGTAAAGGCCTTAGAAATGTATTTTTCAAAACTTTAGGTATTATATCTTCAGACATTTACTGAAGAGTATGCAGAGCAATATATTTAAATTTCCAATACCGTTTTTTTTCGAGACCATGCGATGTAGAAACTTGAATATTGACACAGAAACTTGAAGATTTATATTCTTATTAACTCAAATATTTTCATATATTTTAAAAAATCTACTTTTTTTAAAATATTCACGTAACATTTAAAGAAATAAACATCATAAACAAATTGTTTTCTAAACTTGTCTATCATTTGGAGTATCATTTGAAAAGGCATTACGAAAAATGTTCACAATTTGAAACTGCAGATTAAAAAATATATTTAAAAGAAAATTTAAAAATATAGTATTGTACCCCCTTGCTTCGAAGCTACCAAACCAAAAATCATGAAAAAAGTTGGTAAAATTTCACTACAAAATTACAAAAAAACTATACTATTTTTTCTAGATCTTATAATTTTTTAAATATGCACCATATTTTTATACCTGTGAAATATAAAGTAAATAATAAGTTACAATTCACGAGTATTTACATTTTATAAAAATTAATATATCTAATTAGTTTAAAGGAAATCTACGTATGCTTAAATATTTATAATTGCTGTAGTGGGAGGTTTATTGGTGTTTGACAGGTTTCATTTTTAAAAATTTCGGATCCAATTCACTAAAAACGGTATTCAGTCATAATCTGTTCCTCCATTCCAAATCGTCTTTGGAATGAAATAGAATATATTGGTTTAAAATAATATGAAAACTAGCGTAAACCGTGCAAAGTCTTTGCATTATTTATTCCATTATGAAGCTCAGATGACAGATCAAACAAATATTTTACTAAAATTGACATATAGAGGCGCAAATATCAAAAGCATTGAGCTAAAGCGCCACTTTATTTATACGTGAGTGGATTTGAAATTAAACAAAAATTTTACCGACCGTCAATCATATTGACGTTGAGCCGTTAGATGGCAGCATTGCTGTTTTGTGTATATAATTTTAATAATTAATTAATTTGCAAAAACAATAGCAATAATAAATTTTTTAGTTGTGGATGCCGGTAGAGCAAGCAATTATCTATAAAATGATATATAATTTATGTGGATTAGTTGTGAGGTTTTTTTTAAAAAGGGAGTGTAACATCTTAACCTTAGCGTATTAATATATATGATGATGATATAGAAATGTAATATTATGACAAGATTTCGCCAGAATTTGAAACAAGAAACAAAATTTATTAAAAATTCGAATACTTTGTTTGTGTTGTACAGCTCACAAAAACAATTTTTTAGATTTTTTGTGATAAAATATTAAGTTGATATGAGATAAAAAAGTAAATAAACATGTTTTGAATCCTTTGTCAAAAATTGGCAACATGTGTTACTGATACTATAGTTGATGCATATAATTAAACTGATTTGTTAGTTGTATCCCCAAAATGTATTTTGCTTAATATATCCAGTCAAAATATTTCATATCTGTCACCATATTGGCAATTAATATTAAAACCGTTTGTGGTGTATTTTATATAGAGCAATTAACAAATTTCAAAACACATTTTTCCACAAAATTCTTTTAATAATTTTCTTCCTCATTCAATGAAGGAAGTAAATAAAATTCTAGAAAATTATATATCTTAAGAAATTTAGTGTATTCTGTACAATTAATATTTTAATTTAATATATACTTCTTTGCAAAATTATATATAATTTACTTCGCGCGAGCGGTTAGCGATTTCAACTTAATAAAGCTCGTAATAACAATATAATAAATTGTGAGATATGCCTTCTCAGGTCTTTATTTTTCGTAACATTATTTGAAAGCCCTTTTAGGTAAATTTGATATTTACGGATTTTTTTACTGTTAAGTCTGAAGGTTAAGACAAAATTTATAATATTACTGTACATGGAATGTCTCAAAAGTTTTTATTTTAGTAAGTATTAAACTCGTGTTTTCAGTTCACATGATCCTATACATTTAAAAATAGAAGGGCCAATATCATAAATTTGACGGTAAGACTATTTTGATCGCTATTATTTTTTACCAATATTTCTGTTTATTTTTAAATTTTATGACGTTTTTAATTTCTGATTAATTAAGTTTTAATTTAATACAAATAAAGAAATATTATTAGGTGTACGAGAAATTTATACTCTTACCTACTAAGACCTGGTGCTGTCATTTTGACGGCATATCAAATAGCTATGAATATTACAAATAAATGTCTTTTTTCTATCCTCTTATTGTAAACTTTATTTATATTTTGTATTTGTTGACCTTATATTCAGTTTCAACTGATCCTTTGAAGTGATTTGTCATGTATTAATGTTATAATGAGTTCGAATCAACGAGTAAATATTTTCGAAATAGAGCAAAAATTATTGCGACTTCGTAATATAGATAATGATGCCTCTGGTGATAAATGTGATAGTGACTTATCGGGGAAAATTTGTGAAATAGAAGACGTGGACTTCCAGTGAAAGCTAGAAAGTACGAGGATATTAAAATATTCTAACTCCAAGTAATGTAGAGACTGAAATGCATGACAAGAATCTGCACGGCTAAAGTGGTATAGAAAAAACTCGTCGGACCAGGCTTGAGCATGGTAGAAGAGCAGCGCATTCCGGACGTACATCTCGCGGTGGAAGGCTAATTAGAAAATCGTTATTACTGTAAGTAGATGTGAGATAAGTATCTATTGATGCCACTGAATTGACATCTATCCCTAATGGTAGTGCAGTGAATTCTTTCCTAATGGTAGTGCTGTCGAAGCCGGCAAAATATTTTGAGAAAAGTGTCAGGTTCGATTCCATATGTATGTAGAAAAAACATAGTTTCCTCTTGGCGTCCTTTTATTCATGAATATATATATTACGACGCATAAAGTCCTACATTAAAACGGAAGTTCGTGAAAAATGTCATGATGATACTTGAAATATTTCCTTGAAAGAGTAAGATGCCTTTATTGATTATGCATGTGGAGCTTACAACACGAATCACTTGGACGTAGACATTCTGTGATCAAAATAGTGGTATCCTACAGTTTTCAAAAATACAATGAGAAAAATAAATTTAAATAAATAATGAAATACTTACGGTTTGATTTGAGAGGTATGCAACTTATATACTGCTAAATTTGTAACGATTTCTGATATTTGGAATACATTTATAAAAAACTGTCAAATGTGTCCATGGAGAAAATATATAATTGTTGATGAGTAGTTGTTTCCATCCAAAACACCTTGCCCTGTTTTGCAATATATTGCCAATAAACCTCATAAACTTTGAAAAAAATGTTGGTTATTACTGGATGTCGAGAGCAAATATTTATGAAGAAGATTTCCTTATTTAGTAAAAGACGGCCAGCGCCTAAGTAATAATTCATTACCAGAATATGTAGTTATGAAATTTGTGCAACCTTACTTCACAAAAAGTCGAAATATTACGAAGGAACATTTTTCACACCTCTGAAATTGGCAAAAAATCTAAGAGCTGAGAACACGCATATTATTGGAACAATGAGATGAGCAAGATCAGATATACCATCAATTTGTAGAAATATTCATAGACAAAGATATATAACGTTCATTTTGAAATCGAAGATCAATGCAACCCAAACGGGATCAAGGTGAACCTGGAAAAAAGTCATTATCTTGAGTACACTGTCAAAATGTTAAATATTGTTACTGAAGCTTCCTGAGACTGTTTAATAGAAATAGTATGTACGCTGAAATATTTTGTAAATGCGCTTAAATTTGATCACAAGCATAATTTTACTATTTTATTAGTATTGTAGTGCGAGTTCCAACTTGTGTTTGACAGGTTTTATTTTTAATAAACAGTTTTATTTTAAACATATTCTGGACAAAATTCACTAGAAACTGTATTTAGTCATGGTTTTTGGTCCCCCATTTAAAATTATGCTTGTGATTAAATGCGATATATTAGTTTAAAGTAATCTGGAAGTATAAATATTTAATATTATAATGAATGAAACTGATAAAAATATGTGAAAATCTAACGTTTTGACTTGAAATATAAAACAAAAAAAGGTAAAGCTGTTCAACAAAGCTGCAAATGTTTTCTTCCCGTATCTAAGGAAGGCTATAAAAACAAACAATAATTTAACATTTTTAATAATAAAAAGAGTTATTTCCCAAAGTATTATTAAGTCTATAAATAAATGTCGCCGAGATTTCTGTTAAATGTAAATTTTACTGGGTTTCACCAAAGGAAATAGTCAAATATATCGTGGGCATATTACTGATAAGTGCACATTCAAATATAATTAAAAAAAGGCAATACGTGGACACACGATTTCAAGTTTTCAGTAATTTAAACTGCTGTATAGGTCTTTCAACAAATGTTATCTTTCTTTTCAAAAGTTAAAATATACCATATTTTAAAATGTTAAGCAATTTTGCATCGTTATCATGACGTTACCAAGTTTGACATAAAGATATATTTAGAAAAAGATATAAACCTATAAAATCTCAAAAAATGAGTAAAAATTTTCTTCGTTGGAAGTGTCGGTTTGTATTTATAATGATGTTGAATATATTAAAAATATCCTAATGCGACTAGAATAAAATTATACCGTTTGGTAAGAGATATATTTGTGTATAATGATAAATCCTTGAATCTATGGAATATTTATTGATTGCCGTTTTAGAGATTTTCATAAGTGGGATTAAATATGGCGAGTCTGATAACATAATAATACTTATTGAAATGCGTAAAGATTATATTACATAAATCGTTTTGAAGTTGGTAATTAAAATAGGCATACACATGACATTGGTGGGTTTCCAATAGCTTTTAACCTGTGTTTAAATTTCTTTAATTTACAATGTGAAAACTATAATCATTCTATGGGCATTGTATTTTTATCAAAATCATATCTTGAAGTCATGACACGTTTGCAAGAAGCTATTTATTTTTTTAAAAAAATGCATCCAAAATAATTAATCAATATGGGCCGTAAAAATATGGAAAATTATTACTCTAAATCTATTTTTTAGTTATTACGGATATTATCGCTTAGAAATTATTTATAAAGTTAGTTTTCAAAATTATATGTATTGGTCAGTTTCTTATGTAAAATGTTGATATGATAATGACTTAAAATTTGTAAAATGTAGAAGGTATTTTTAATTTTAATCGAAATTAATATAATTTAAAAACACTATTCATTGTTACTTGGCCAAATATCAGTATCGTATTGGCAAGTAAGATAAGTGGTTTCCGGATTACATTTTATGTCAATTATATATGAGTATCCAAGCTACTCTACTTTAAAATCAATAGTATACTACTAACTTTAGAAACCCCTTTGCAAAAATTGTACCTCTCTCCATATATATTTAGTCTTTGGTTTATTGTATCTCTCTCCATATATATTTAGTCTTTGGTTTATTGTATCTCTCTCCATATATATTTAGTCTTTGGTTTATTGTATCTCTCTCCATATATATTTAGTCTTTGGTTTATTGTATCTCTCTCCATATATATTTAGTCTTTGGGTGATAAGGTTACTAATGTCTCTAAATATATTTATTACGATTTCTTATGTAATTAGTGAGACTATAATTTATGAACAGTGAAATTTTAAAGAAATTTTCATTTTTCGTAAACAAAATGTTATTTCGTAAACTTCCATATATAAAAGTTTCTGGAAAGCTCATAAAGAAGACCTACTCTTTTCATTTTGTAAAAACTATTTTCATAACGTCCCTCTTTCGTTCCTCGTATAAAAGTCCCGAACTATTGACATCGAGCAAACAGCTGAACAATGAATTTTGTCCTTTCTAAAGCTCAACAGAAGATTCCCCTCCGTGCTAATATCTATCCACTCTGCGATGACCGGTTACTAGTCGAAGGCACAAAAGCAATATTAATCTGCCAGTGAACAAAAGATTTCATAAAAGTGGAAAATTACGGACGATGTCTCAATTAAATTTACATTTTTCTTTTCTTTTTACCAGTTTAAACTAATCTTTATTAAAATTATTGTTAAAATTAATTGATTAAAAATTAATTTAATTAATACATTATTGATTAAGAAGTATAACTAACGAAAAAAGTTAATGTTATTTACTTTCATTTTTAATGTGCGGAGTGTTAAAATGTTTCAAGTCCAGTGTTCACTATTTAAAACGAATTAAATTTAAAACGAATGGAATAAAGATCTAGTTCTGATCTTTCGTTTAAAATTTATTAATTTTAGTTAATTGCATAAAATATACTTTATGTGTTAAAATTTCGTAATGTTTGAAATAGGAAAATCTATGAATTGAATCCTTCATCAACACTCTGAATAAAAAACTAATACTATGTTTTTAAGATTATAGCCAACAGTACAAATTATATTGTCCCGATTGTCAGTAAAACTTATCAGAATATTTTAGAAAAAAATATAAAAATGACCGTGGTATGTATAACACTAAGCACAAATCGAGCAAATCATTCCGCTTTTAAAGTTCAAATAGCAATATGGCTAAAAAAGAATTCCTTAAATTTCATTAATTGCTCCGTTTTTTTATCGGAATTATATACACTTGCAGTTTTACAGTTTTACAACAATGTGCTACAAGTGCATTATTTAATTTAGCATATAATCTTTAATTAATAGTTAGTATAAAATTTAAAAAAAAAACTTGTTTAGGGTAATCTAAATTTGTTAAAATTTCACATAAATATATTATTTGGAAATTGAAGCATATTTGGATCTCAATCCTCTTTTAACCAATATTAAGATCTAAAGAGAACTTGTCCATTTTTACGTTCGACTTTTTGATAGCATTTTACAATTGCTCCCAAATAATATCAAAACTTGATAAGAACTAATATATAGAAGCGCATTTAAAAATCGAAAATCCTAACCCAAATCAAAAATTCTTGTAATGAAATAGATTAAATTCAACAAAATTATTTTTCATGTGAGACAATTTGCTTGTACTTTACATAGTTTTAAAAGAAAAAAAATTAAAGCGATATAAAATACAAGTAACGCTATCTTTTGAGCTAGAGTGAGTCGAAATGATATTGAAGAACTTTTTAAGAATATATATCTAATAATACGATTTCAATTATAATTAAAATTAAATGTATTTATTCACGAAGTGGTATTTACATCATTATTGGCAAATAAACGCATTTACCTAGCAAAAAACACAATTACGGCTGGTTTTGGTATGATAGTTCCATAATGTGTTAGTTTTTAAAAATGTATGTCAACAACTAGACAAATAATATAAAGTTTCTGTACATTTTTATTATATTACATCATTCAATTTTTATTCCTGTTTTTTAACCGACGTCAAAAAAAGACCAGGTTCTTGATTTGACTGCATTTTTTATGATTGTTACCTTATATCTGAGGTATTTTTAACCAATATTGGAGAGTTATTTATTTTATTTTAAAAGGTGAATTTCCATTATATCTTTACAAAAAATTGTTGAAAATCTTGCTAAAAAAATAAAATATATACAATTGAATTCCACTTTTGAGAAAATTGAACAGTACAGGTTCAGTGATCAAGCTTGGATTATGCAGATCCAACTGATTTGGATGAAGTTTAATTTGTTTGCAATGGAACCTTCCTGAAATGGCAAAATAAGGGCGCAAAGATGAGGCCCGAGGATGGTGACGGGAACTTATTACTAATAATGAATAAACTTAATGAGTGTAAACTCATTTGATTTCTCTTGAATTATCAAAAAATAATAAGATATATACGCAGGTAATATGTGTTTAAATTAGTGTTCTGATTTTCAACATATTAATTTAAAAAAGCCGATCCATCACAGCTTTCCTCACAAATGTATAGCATAAGAACCGTAGTCGAGTTTACCTAATGATGTATGCCTAATGAGAATCTAATAGTAAAGTCATAAAAATTTTGAATCGACCAAGAGCTGTATAAATCGGCCCTTTAACAAAATAGGGCACCGTGATGAAACCGGGATATGGTGACAGGGACATATCACTGATGAGGAGTACACTCTTCGATTATGAACTTACTTCACTTGTTTTAACATAATCAAGACAACAGGAAACTAAATATATCTGCATGCACAGACATTAAACCTTTACGTTATGGGTTGCTAGCTAGATAAGTATCCATGTAAAGTAATGCAGGTATTGACCAAATATTAATATGTAACTAATAAAGCAAGTATATATATATATATATGAAGCACTGATTGCACTGATCAAGGTGAAATTGTGATTCATATGTTTATATATCTTCCTGCCGAAATCGAAACAATTATTTTTTCTTCAATTTCTTAAAACTTTTTTAGCTTCGTGTAATGTTAACATGAGAAGCACCTTTAAAATATATTTTTGTAACGAAATGTTGAAACGTATAAATAGTGAATTAGTATCTGATTTTCCCAATATCAGATAGGTTGTAAAAAATTGTCATATTTATTCATAAGTTTTTAAGTTTCTTTTTCTTATTTCTACTTTTTTATAAATGTCGATACTTACCTAAGCAGGAAATAAAGTTTACTGAAAATTTAATAGCAAGTTTTTTAGACATAGTTTTCTAAAAGAAAAAAAATTGCTAAAATTATCAAATTTTATGATAAATATATATTTTCACCTAAAAATATAATTCTTTGAATACACACACACACACACACACACACATATACATGTACATATATATGTGTATATATATATATATATACATATATATATATATATATATATATATATATACATATATATATATATATATACATATATATGTATATATGTTTTTGTGTTGATATTCGTGATTTTTCCTTGTTTAATAAAAAGTAATAATTAAAATTTTAAATAATTTTTTTCTTGAAAAGTTCAATTTCAATTTTATATTTACATTTTTGTATCGTATTCTATAACAACTTTTAAGATAATAAATCTTGTTCACATATACAGATATTTCTTTTGTGTAAAATGTTATCAAACTGATGAACCCCCACAATTATTAACTTACGAAGAAATATGTTTTCAATAACTACCTTATTCCTCTCTACGTCTTAAAAAGTACCAGGATGGGAAATTTCAAATGATGGTAGTTTTGTGCTTGAATTATTAAAACGGACGTTCATTTTTTAATTTTATTTGATCGGACCAGATTCAATATTTGCTTCTTCATTAATAAATTCTCCGTATTTTTAAATTAATTAGAAAAGTCGATCGTTGAGTGAAAAGAAAGCAAAAACATTTCTGCTTAGGAAAGCGCTGGTTATAAAGAATGTGTTATATAATATTACTCAAAGATATTTTAGACATGTCAAGTGAAGTGAGGAATCTGGGATATATCCTGTTATCAGAGACGGAGTCATTAACGCTATATAAAAAAAGCTTCATCTTATACCTGATAGACCACATTAAGGCAATTACATATTTATATTAAAGTGACCAAATGAAAGTATTCCAGTTAATATTGATAATGAATGATGATCTTGCTTATTATTAATCAATAGGATTATCTATAAGTATAAGAAATATTGAAACTCAATATAGTGCCGAGTTTGATCATTCGTGATTTAGTCTTAAGAATGAATTGTGGTATTATTAATTATGCTTTATGGTGAACGATTAAAATATGACGAACACTTTTATTTGTTTGAATTTTCATATTGATATTTCTTCAATTATGGGTAAAATTTTAATTATATTATTACTTCTGATTTACAATTTTACCTCTCTATCTATAACTATCAGTATATGTATTAAAACTCAAAAGGCAATTCTTATTGAATAGATTGCTTAATTTAGTTATCATTCTGTTATTAATGAATTAATTGTACCTATAAATTGAAACTAAATAATTAAAATGAGTCACGATTTAAAAAAAATTAAAAATTTATTTTTGCCACTCAACTTTGGCTGTATTATATTTGTCTTCAACTATGACAAAGATATTCACACTTAACCACTGAACGCACCATTATAAGTTAATTATTCTATATTTAAAATTTTCAACTATTCGAAATAAATGCATCGAAATAAAAACTTTATTTGTTGAAGAATTTATTAAAATTTTTTGACCTTAAATTACTTTTACTGTTTTTTAGGGGTATTTAACAATATATATATATATATACATATGTATATATATATATATATATATATATATATATATATATATATATATATATATGTGTGTGTATATATATATATATATATATATATATAAATATTAAAATATATGTATGTTTTTTTACATATATATAAAATGTATTACAACATAATCAGGATTTGATTATAAATTTACGACTTTTCGGATTACATATTTTTTTCCTTATTTTAGTTAAAATGTTGTTAATAACTACTTTTTATTTAAATTTTTAAATGTAAGCTCCACCATCAATAGCATCAGGTAAGTATCATAATATGGGCTTCATAATGGATTCTGAGTTTAGTATGCGTTTTTCCTTTTTTGTCTGATGGCGAAGGTCGTCATTGAATAATATTGTAGTAATCACTGTCATCAGTATGAATTTCGTTTCATTGAGTCATCATCGTATCCTGGTAATCCAGCATCGTGTGCGTAGCAGAATGGATTGACTTGGGAATCATTATTTTTAAATTTAAGAAACTGTAGAATGAAATATAATGTAAATATTGCTTGAGATATGAAACGTACCTAACAAAATAAATATAGTTAATAAAATGAGAACGATAATAAAATAAATTACCAACATTGTCACTTCTCGTGGTTGAGAATATTAAATATATAGTAGTATTCTAACGTAACACATATTTAGTACATTTGAATCAGAATTTAGAATATGTTATAATTCTCGCCATTATTGTTAACTTATTAATTATAACACTGAACTAGTTTAATTTTTCATGTTCAATTAATTTACGGGTATAAACTTGAATGAAATTCCACTAACATATTTAATAATGTTGTAATGTTTAATAATGTCAATTTCAACATTTCGTAACGTTATAATTAAGTTACTAAATTTTATCATTTAGTAAGTCACAAATTTATTTTTATATAAATAATTATATTTTGCAGGCATGTATATTATTCGAAAATGCAATAAGTTAACTGATGGCATATCTTACTAAGTCAAGTGTATTAGATTATGTAAGGAAAGGTAAATTATGAAATTATTTTCTAATGAGTAGAAAGAACAGTTATTTAATGATATATTTCCTTTAGGTTTTAGGTAATACGCGGAAGAATGAACATAGAGAAAATCGTAAGTCATTTATTTTAGGAAATATTTTCTTTACATTATGTCATATATTGTGGAACAGACATGATATATGTGGAGATATTTAACACGAGAAAAACTGTTTATTAGTAAGCAAGAGGGATATGTCAAGTTAGATTAGGTTAAGTTAGACTATTTTAAGCGCGGTTAGGATATATAAAGTTAGGATAGTTTAAGTGAGCTGAGAAATTGGTGTTTCATAACATACACTTTCTATTTAGTAATGATAGATTCATAAAATTAACATATACCAGTTTCGTCGTTGTTATGAAATTATTTACAAATTTAATTTGAAAACTGAGATGTAGGTTTCACTTTGGCGATAAAACAATGTTTTTAATTTACGTGACTGATGACTAGATATCCTTAGTTATGATTGGCATAATTCGATTTATAACCGCTACTCAATATTACATTTTAGAAATTCAACTTTCCATCCAGGCCCTGTCTAAAGAAAATTCTTCAAGTACGCTTATCCTTTAAACTTTACTATGCGTCATAATGCGACTTCGAGGGCATTACTTTTAGCCAAATATTTTCTACCCTAATTAGTATATTGTCATGAAATTAACAGTGCCACCAACTTCGTTCTAATGCTAAGGATGAAACAGTTTTGGCCAGTTTAATTTTTTAAAATTGTATTTAGAATAAAGTATTTACATTTCAGTTATCGCGATGTTTGCAGTCGTAAACTCGCTTTATAATGGATAATAAATATATTGAATGCAGGTATTAAAAATAATCTTTGAACTATGTATTGACTTAATATTAGTAGAAAGGAGCAGCCAAAAATTTGTTTGCTATTCATAAGTTTATCTTTTAAATTTTATTTATTAAAAGAACATAAATTTATTCTCTTAATTTTTCCGTTAATTTATGAAAAAAAACGAAACTCTCATCACGTCAGCAGAGTCACTAAAATACCCTCCTTAAAAAATCGTTGCGTTAAAATACCTGCGTATTTACAATTCGCCACCCCTATAACACATTTCGTTAAGCATATAAATTATTCTACATTTTAAGTTAGTTTACTTACAAAAGTAAAGTGGCTACCATTTTGGCAAAACGTTTAGTAGTTTTGATACCTTAAACCTTTTTGCGACGGCAAACAAACTAACCAATTTGCAAAGCAAACAAGTTAAGGTCTTCATTTTCAAACAAATTCGACTCGGAAGCTTTTTGAAGGAAAAGCTCAATAGCTTCCTCGTTTGCTAAAATATTTACCTTTAAGTATTGAGTCGGAAGGTTCGTGTTACGGTATGTTTACTTTTAAAACATTGCATGTTAATTCGAGCCATTGCCGTGCAAATTATGATATTATAGTAAAAAAAATTTAAAGTTCAATATTGCACGGAACTTAAATTGTTTTTAAGAATTATACCGTTATAGTGGGCTATTTTATTTAATGTACGTAACTATTTTGCATACATTTAATACATCTCTAATAAAATACACGTACCTACAGTAGAATTCAAGCTAAAGACCAGGTAGGGGTTGGGAGAATATCTTTTTTGGTAGTGGACAAATTCTCAGGCTGAGATGCACCGAAGATATTATTTTCCACTGTTTCCACTTGAAATATACTATTCTTATGCATCATATGCTTAAATATGTGATATACGTGTTTAAAAATTATAGTAAAATAGTTTTTAAATTGGCAATTATAACATTTAATCATAGATATGAAATAAATAGGATATTCGAATAAAATCAAGTAGCACTCAGGAGATTAAATCAGAAACTGCTTAGTGTATATAATAACATAATTTATCCCATGCGATGAAACATAATACGATATTCAATAAGCAAAATCTAATTTCTATATAAATGAAAGAAACAGAAAATTGTATCCAAAGCGATTAAGGTCGACTTAGTGATTAGTCTCTAATACGGTAAAGACAGAAAAAGATTGACAAGGCAAAATCTTTTAATAAAAATACAAAATTTTCTATAAAAGTGTGATCTCAAGTAATAATTATCGAGCCTTGTCTTTAATTTACTAAAGTTGCTTAAGGCTCGACTTACATGCAATTTGAAATTATAAACAAATGTATTATTTTGTTAAGTTACTTATTTTAGCTCATATTTCATTTTTCTTGAAGGATAAAAATTATAAATTTACCATAGTTCGTCATTTATGGAATTTGACAGGAAAATGAAACAAAATAAATTTTTTCGATAGATTATTTTTCTGCTGTTACTAGGCCGAGATTTTAAAAACATTCTACAATTTTTTTGTATAATTTAAAGACGAAAGTGCTCATATTAACTTTTTGTTACAAATAATATTTCATCACGCCGAATGCAAAAAAAAATTCAAAAGCTCCTATGCATATTTCTTATTGTTAAATTATCGTTCTTTATTTAAATTATCTATACAAAAACTTAAATTCATAAGATCAGTCCCGACAATTCTTTTTTTTTGACATCCTTTAATGGACAAATAATTAATTTGTGATTTATAGATAAATTTGACAACGTGTTAATTAAATAAAGAAACAATGAAATAGTAATTAATTTTCGGTTATCGACATATTTAGTATCACTATAATAATATTTGTTTCTTAAACCTCTGCTAATAATAAATTTTATATCATACTTTAAATTTTTCAGATCCATACATTTCCACGTTTCAATGACTATCTCAACATCGGGACATTAAATTACAGAGAGAATATGAACATTTTTGGAAGTACGTAGACCATGCGTTTAATTGAAAAAATTATAAATTTAAACGAACTGTTTTTAAACAGATCATAAAAAAACCTAACGGGTTTATCGACGTCTATGAGAAATTTTTCAAAATATTACAGATTGAGATTATTTTGCTACTTTCCAAGATTTCACGTCTGTTGAAATCGCTCACACCCACTGGTAGACACTCGTTATGATAATGCCAAATTCAAATTAGCGTAGAATAGCGAGACTTGCTTCTTTGTTAGAACGGAATTAAATTTTCTTTCAAATGCAATTTCAAAAAGATGGAGTTATAAAATATTAAAGACACACACACACACATATATGTATATATATATATATATATATATGTGTGTGTGTGTGTGTGTGTGTGTATATAATCTTACAACGCTAAAAGTTGGGTTTATATTTTTAGTCTAATACGGTTTCCTATACCGTGCTTTTTCACTATAATATTAACATTTATTTTCTTCAAAATCGAGTCAGTGTTTTTTGTCCTTCCACATAATCTAGTATTGCAATCTATTCTCGTCAGTCATGCTGTTGCAAAAGGATTTATATTATATCATGGAAATTCGTACAATTAAATCTTCGAAAATCAGTTTCATATGTGTAAATTTAGTAGGGCAAGAAATTGGACGAAATTATTTATATTTAAAACTTATTATGTAAAATATTCATTTTAATAAAATAAAAAAATAAAAATTGAAAAAAAGACTTAGAAGAATAAAATTTGCAAAGATGTCTTAAAAAATCTTGTCCCTAAGGAATTTCAATCTTAAATGGACAGGGCTAAATATAGGTCCTGGCAAAGAATAGACTTAATACATAAATAATTTCAAAATATTATGAATGATAACTGCGAATGTTATATTTTGTGGTATTCAGTTTGTGAAAACTATTAAGTTCAGCCAAATGCTCTTCAAGTGCCCCCAAATGCCATTTTTAGAAATTTATATTATTCCAAAAATATGTTTTTGTAATCCTATCGTAAATACGTTTGGTATGTGTATTATAATATGTGATACACTTTGATAATTTTTACTTCTAGCGTTTTTCGGCTCATTGAGGTAGATAACGAATAAAATTTCTAATTTTAGCATATTCAGCTAAGTTTCTGAATGCACTTAAAATAATCATAGCTGGACAATTTAATTCTTTTTGCTTCTAGGACCTTTCTCCTACTTGATGGAGGTAAAAAATAAAATTTCCCGTTTTGGCTAAATTGGCTAATTTCCCGGACACATATCAAACAATCAAAGTAAGATTCTTTCTGCCTCTAGGATTTTTCCCCTTGCTGAGTGAAGTAACGAACATAATAACAGTTTCTCCTTCTGGCTTAAGCGGCTAAGCTCTTGAAGGCTTACGTAGCAATTATGGCAAGACATTTTTTTTTTCCTTTCCACTCGGGTTTTTTCCTGTGGTAAAATTGGTTATTTCTTGAAAGCATATTAAGCAATCGCAGTAAAACAATTTAATTTTTTTTGTTTATAGAAGTTGTCTCATTGATGAGACATATAACGAATACAATTTCCCATTTTAGCCAACCCGATTAATTTGATAAAAGTTTATTAAGCAAACATAGCAAGATATTTCTATTCTTTAGTATCTAAGAAATTTTCTCCTTCGTGAAAGAAGTTATGAACAAAACTTCCTGTTTTTAATAAGGTAGTTTGAATTGATGAAAACTTTTTAAGCAATCACAGCGAAATATTTTGATTCTTAATGTTTCTAGGATTTTCATCTTTTGTGAGGGAGGAGTCCAACGAATTTTTCCATTTAAACTCAATTGGTTAGCTTTAAAAAAACTAAACTTAAACTTAAACTTTGTTAAATTAATAATATTATTAAACCTTATTAACACAGTAAAACTGATTAAAACATAGCAATACATAATCAGCAAAAATAAACTTTCTATTTCCAGATGATTTTACCGTCTTTGCGCAAGATGTAAGAAACCCCTGCGAAGACATTTATTCTTTGATGATTGACATAGTGAGGCACCATTTTTGTTTTCAATAAAAAAAATGGTAAATAGTCGTCATGTTATACTATAAAGTGATTTGGTTTGTTACATATACTATTGGATAATTTTCAGTAATATAAAACGATATTTATCTAATAGAAAATGTTTAAACATGAGTTGAGAAATTCTGCGAAAATACAAAATCAATTCTATGTTAATGTTAGTTCAATTATTGCAAATGTTGATAGATACTATATATTATAATATTCAAAGTAAATAATATTTGGGGAAATATTAGAAGAAAGCCATCTTGAAGTAAAGGCTTTGATAATATTAATCCGTGACCGATGAATTAATACCCGTTTTCCTGATTTATTATTATATAAAAACACACAATTAACAAAATCGGGACCGAGAGATTTACCTGTTATATCCACGTATTAATTATTATATGGTGTTTAAATTATACTTGATGTAACGAGTTTTTTTTAAGAAAAAAAAAACATTTTTTTCAAATTGTTCTTTCCAGGTAAATACTCCTATTAAAATTAATAAAATGAAGTATGAGCGACTAATTCAATCTCATAACTCTATTGTAAAACAAAATTAAAAACGCTATATTTATGATCAATATCACTTTCTCTCTCTCTCTTTTTCTCTCTTCGTACACAATACGGCGTTAAATTTTACAATTGAGGCAAATCTTATAATGAAAATCGGCGGGCACAAAGCTTTACATAAAGCAATTAATTAAATGGTGTCCATAAAACTATTTCTCCTAAGTAACGTAATTGAATTTGACATTAGATGATTCAGTGTCACTAATCAAAATAGTATGAGGTCACTCATTACTTTCTTCGTTTGTCCATCCTTCAACTTCACTTATATTCACCTTCTTTTGTTAGTTTATTAATTATATCATTCACGAGAAGCTGTCTGCGCTTATCAGTTTGTATAAGACTTTATTACGTCTACTGAGGATTCATTTTTGCTTAACACGCGTAGGATTGATCAAATTTGATTGTAGTCTAGATATGGCTAAATCAGTTAATTTTGTGAGTATAAAATATTTGGATTGAATTTAATGTTAGAATATTATGTTTTTTTGGAAGAATAAGTTATATGACTCCTTATAAAGGAAACAGATGTTTGAAGAATACTTTAGGTTGAAAATTCGTTGCCAGAACAAAGAAATGAAAATAAAGTTTGAAGGGATTCTTACGTATGTAAAAATATATTTGCAGTATGTTCAAATAGTTACGGATATTCTGAGAGTTTATATACAGAAAAATTTTGGACAGAACGCTTCAAATTTATTTATGAGAGCTCATTTAAATAAATGTGAAGCGTAGTATTATGTTCCTTCCTAATTACGATTTTTAAATATAGGTTTAATTCAAACAATATATGTACAAATTTCAGGTAACAGCTACAGGCGTTTTTTCGAGCTAAAGTGCTTTGTAAGATGGATAAACAGACGATAGAGTGCTAACAATACATTCACATCGTTTAGCTACGAAATTCTAAAGAATATCCAAGTATTCTTTGTAAATTTTTAAATACGAAAAACGTAAGTTGAATGTCAGCTGCCATTGTCTCTAATAAGTATGTTTGCTTTCCATAAGATCGTCTGTCGATAGCCTTAACGGTTTTGTTTCTTAGTTGTTCTTTTTTAGAAAATAATTTATTATAAATAATTTATTATTATATATATCAAGTATATTTTTTCTTATTCAATAGCCTTATAAAATTAAGAAAATCTGACTAAATAACCAGTGTCATTTTGAAAGTTGGTAAAGCTATTCTTTGAAGTGTCCAGATGAATATATTTAAAATCGCCAAGGATAAGGGGCGAGCCAGTGTTGGGGGAAGGGGAAAGGTCCCTTTTTCAGTTTTTTGCTTGTATCTCGAAAAAGTGTTAATAAGACTTTTATATAATTTTTTTTTTAAATTTTCTATAAATTATGTTACTAATATTTTTACCATAAGATTAATACTTTAGGAGATATATGTTTAAATTGATAAAACACAAAAAAATTAAATTAATTACGAAAATTTCAATTAAGAAAAATAACAAAAGAAAGTTTTATACTGGTAGGCCGACTTATCAAGCAAATTGTCTTTCATTATCGTCATTTTCTTCATCAACTTCCACGGGGTCTCCATTGGTTTATGCTCCTAGGCAGCCGTTAAAGGTAAGGCTGCAGTCAGTGCCCGCTTTCCGGTAACTGCATTTGCCAGAACAAACACTCTTTCCTCGGTAGAAAATAGAACTCAACAACGTGTCAGGAGCAGGAAGTGCCAAGGTCCCTATTGGCTCTAGGTTTCCATCCATTTCTCGCTTCCAACCTCATATTTCAGGGGGCAGTTCGATCCCAAGCCACTTCTGTACTTGTTGAAATCCTTTATAGGGGTGATATTTTGCTGACATTTTGGCAGAGTGAAGGGAAGAAAGATCAGGTCTGGGTTTGGCACAAGATTTAAAAAAAGTGTGTATTGAATTCATTTAAGCTCAGATTGAGTAGAGAGCGCTCGGAATACTGCAAGAAACATCTTTTCTCCGGCTTCTGCTATGACATCTGGAGTTGATATCGGGTAACAAAAGATAGTCGCTATATCTTTTATTTATAGATTTTGTTCAAAAGGCTCTATAAATGATGCTTTGCTCTTCTTGTAATTGATTGAGATTTTGCCAAAAAACTATGGAGAAAAAGAATTGAGTTGAGTTAGAAAAGTATAGTTAGAGCCATTAGAAGGACTTCACATGTATCCTTCCCTTGGATCCTCCTGTTCTTGACACGTTGTTGAGTATCAGAAAAATGACAAAATTATAACCTCATTAAACATTGGTTTTGGCAACCCTTCATAAACCTATTTTTTTTTAATAACATATCAACATTAAACAAGAACTATGATGCCCTATCTCTTTTCTTTTTAATAAAAGGGAGTGAACTTTAATTCTCTGAATGAAAGTTCAAAATGCTCGAAAACTGACCACCGTAGCGAGTAAATACATTTTGCGTAAAATATATTTAAACTCGTCGAAAAGGGAAAAAAACTAAAGATGAAATCGTTCGTATCTTTCAGGATTATGAAACATTTTATTTAGTGGTAGTTCATCTGCCTTCCTGCAGTCTTTTGCCGCTATTATACCTTTTAATTACGGCAAATTCCAGGGTAGTCGATTATTGAAATCAAGATAACCTGATTTTCATATACCACTTTTTTATTTATTCGATAATTTGCTATATACTCTTCTTTATGCAATTTATATTATACAATTTTAAGATGAAGAAAAAAGAAGACAGTTTTTCTAAATCACTTAGGTAATTTTTGTTTTTCATGCTTTAGCTTAATGAAAAGCTAGGGACTCTCTTGTGACCATGAAAAATTATTAACACCTACTGTCATAATAAGAGTAGATGGCTAATAAATTAAGTTTTAATTATGTATGCATTGCTTTTGATAATTTCGCTTTGACTTGAAAACACAGCTAAAAGACAAAGTTGCTATCGAATATAATTAATAATCTGCGATTGTTTGTTTTTTGCAATGATTTAGGAAATATACACCCAATTTATAATTCAACCCAGCGTCTAAACAATTAAATAATGAATATGCTTCTAATATAATGGAATTTATCCACATTTTAATCTATAATGTGGGGTGCACTGGTGTTAGCCATCATCTTAAAATTGATTGTGTGCTTATATATGTGGAAAATTTGAAAAAAATTGTAGGAGCCTATAAAGAATATACACACGTACACACATGTACATATATATATATATATATATATATATATATGTATATATATATAAATTTATATATATATATGTATATGTATATATATATATATATATATCTACATATTTTAATAACTCTGGAGTATGTTAAAATTGTAGATAAACAATTCAACAGAGTCAACAAACAAAAAAACACTTTATTTATTATAAACATACAAATTTAGTCTCCATACATTTCTATGTATTAGATATAACGTCAATTAATATATATAATATCTTGCATATTTAGCTAATATTTAGTTACGTATTAACCTTAAACTTCGAGCTTTGAATGTCTAGTTCTCATACTTCTCAGAATTTATACAAACATAATGCAGTTATAATAATCAAACCTAATTTTTTTTACTTTGCTGTAAAAACCTTTAGAATGCAAAAAGAGTATTTGAAATATGGAAAGAGTATAGTTTTATGCTTACACTTTATGTTATTTGGAAAGAATCAATAAAATATATTCATTACATTTTCTTTTAAATGCATGCATATTCCATTATTCGGAACACAAATAATATAATATTTATTAAAAAATAGAGGTATCGTGACTAGTGAAAAAGGAACTTTTAGTGATTTTTTGGTCGCTAATGAATAATGTTTGATCTTTTCTTCATACACCAACGTGTAGTAGGAAATCAGTTCAATGTCTTCCCAAATGATGCTCCTTTAAACTCCGAAAGTGTGATATATATATATATATATATATATATATATATATATATATATATATATTAAAGGCAAACAAATAGTGCACAGAGCTTTCTTCTCTACAACAATTGTTTCGGAAGCGTCGCTTTTAAAATGAGATGTATTTTTCTAATTAAAAAGTCTTGTATGAGACTTTCTACACATATTAGAAAATATCTTATTAATTCTATCAATATACCAATTACTTTATTGAACACTTAATATCATGGGATTATTTAGCACATTTATATAAAAAATAATTAAATTTACACTTTACGGTGTATCTTTATATTAATAGCGGGTGACTGGCTCTTTTTTAACGTTAGTTAGGAGACAGAAAATTAAGTTACTAGGAAATAATCACAAAAAGAAATGTTGAGCCGTGATGGGACGACATATTGGTTTAAAACATCAACATTTTTTTATATTTCTATATTGTAGCATTTTTATTTGGACGAATTGAAGAGAAAGAACAAGTATTTAAATGTTGTTAGTAGTTGTTAATAACCAAATATTAATTTTATTTTATTTTTATGAAATAATTAATTCCAGAAATATTTGTTAACACTCTACAAAAAATATATTTTTTATTTTATATTTCTATTAGCCGATAAGACGCGAAGTTGTCCGAATTAAGTTAGAAAGAGCCGACAAAACGCGAAGCTGGCTGATGGCACGTCGCAACTTGCTAAGTTCTATTCAAATACGTCATTAGATATGTCACATCAAAAATGATACACACTTTTGAGATGTATATATTAATTAAATATTCGACTTATCAATTAAGATCTTTGATTTAAGCCTCTAAATGTAAAATTGCATGCACCTAGATACTGAAACTACAGAAACTGTGAGTCTGTGACTGACAGATAGGAAAATGTTGTGAAGGTTTGGAAGGAAATGTTATGAAGGGTTCTTCGTTATATTACGGGTCATTAAACGCTTTATATTAATAGGTTTATTCTTTATATATTTTCTTAAACGAGGCTACGTCTTTGTGTTTAATTAAAAGAGGTATAGAGTAAAAGTTGACTTAAAATGAATTTCAATAATAAAAATAATTACAGACATATAAACAAATGTAAATGTTCAATATGTTATTCACACTAATGCTCGGAATTAGGTACGGCTTGAAAAAGTTTAAGGATTGAAAAATTGTAGCGCGAGTATTTGTTGTAGACATTTTAATTCTTATTTCCTTATAATTACAGAACCATTGGTTTTAAAGAAAAACTTTTCATCGTAAAGTATTTCTTGCGATGTAATGTTGATTTTTCTTCTAAATAGTTTTTCAAAATTGTTTATTTAGCTCAGTTGACTCTCTATTCGGCTCCGCGTATACGCGAAGTAATATGGCATTGATTCCATCGGAAGCCGCAGATGGGCGGAGTGTATTACTATCAATACTTTAAGTGAAGAGCTGAACGCACGGACCACTAGTTATTGACATATAGCTTGCACAATCAATATTATTTTTGAGTGTGGTTCCACTAAAACCATTAATAATTAGAATATAATTATTGCTTATGAACACCATTTATATTAAATACATCACGGTTAAAAGTAATTAGCTGGTATTTTTAGAGGTATAATGGCTATGAGTGGAATTTAATTACATTTTTCATAAGCGTTATGTCCAGTTTAAAAAAAGATTTTCAAATATTTCCTGCGTAAACTAATATTTATATAATATTATATTCTCTTTTTAAACAATATTATTTTATTGATTCTTTTCACAAGTCGAAAATGTATTTTTCATCTCTAGTGTAATTGTCTCGATGACTTATAGTAACCTTGGGGAATCACATTTGTCGAATAATATACACTCGTAAAATCGATATAATTAGTGTTAGATATTTAAGACTGATAAAATAAAATATTATAATTATTCTCATATTTAGAACATGTCTCATTTTAATTTAGTTTAAAGAAGAAAATACCTTGTCATTTTGTCAGGTTGAAGATTTGAAATTTTTTGTTTCGGTGAGAAAAATGTTTAAAGAAATTTCTTCATACAGGTCCCAAATTAGTGACCTCTTCGAAAAGTTAGGCTTAATCAGTGGAAGTGCAAGTAGAATTCAAGTATATATCTTGCTGGTATAATGTATAATCAAATCGGTGTACTGCATTAAATAATTTGAAATAATTTTAGATAAAAAATTGCCTAATAAAAATTTGGTGAAATTTTCTACTCATTAAAATAAAAGTAGTAAAAGTTTTGAAAAAGTATTCTGATCCCGAGATCAGAATACTTTTTCAAAACTTTTGTAATATTCAAGAATAAAATATTGAAAAAAATACTGCATTTGGCTTTGAAATACTTTCGATATCGTTTTTAATATTTAAGTAATGTAAAACAATCTAACCAATTTGCAGATGAATTGATCAGAAGTTTTTAAAAGGAAAAATGAGTTTGTTTAATATCCGGTTTTTGCGTTGACTTTAAGCTGCTAAACTTAAAGATCTTGGCCACGATATTATTACTTTCATGTCTCTACACATACTGTCACTATAAATATTGAGTTTCTGTCTCTCTAATAATGATTTAAATGGTATAATTTGAAATCCATTTCTCGTTTTAAAAGCTCAATCCGTAAGTAGCTTTTGATCCGGCAAATGCAAACGGAATAAACGGTAAATATCGGCTCTTCGAAATAATTTCATCCAAATTATATTTATTGTTAGTATCTTCTTTTCTTTTATGTTTCCACTATGGGTAACAATGTGTATGTAGTTATATGTCTGTATATAATACGTGTATTAAAAATAATTTTTTATATTATTATATATTGTGTGTGTGTGAGTGTATGTATGTGTGTATGCGTGTAAACTGTATATGTGTATGTATATGTGTATACGTATATATGAGTATATGTTTGTATATGTATGTATATCAACAGGTGCTAGCTGTAAACCGGCCGTGTGGGTATTGCTTATAGCACAACTGCACAAGCCGACCTAGTAACCGTTTTATGGATAAAATATTGAAAAAAGTTTATGCTAAGGCGTGTAACTTAATTTTTAACCTTAATTTTGTCATTAGCCCTAAGAAAATTTTTGTACTTGACTATTACTTTACCAGTTGTATTTTATATCCAGAAATAAATGATATTATTATTATTATTATTTGTTACTGTCAAGATTTAATGCATATTATTGATTATGATATGAACTTATTATTGATTATGATCTAATACATTAGGAACCAGTTTTATAATTTCGTTCACGTTTCCCACCATTGTACAAAACCGAATAAAATATAATACAACGCATGCCCATCAATCAATGAAAGAATATTTTTTAAATACATTTTGTAGTTTTTAGAATTTATATGAAATAAGAAACCCCTAAACTCTATTTGCTTATTACATTCATGTAATTTTACACTGCAGTATGCAATAAAAATTAGTTTCTTCTGTAAAAAATTAATCTAGCCAAAGTTATGATGTGAGGTAAGAATTACAAATGTTTAATGTTTTACTATCCTTGTAAACAGAGTGAGATGGGTCTTTCAGTTGTTACCTTTTTTCATCGAAATTTGATGCATACAGCTACAAAATCATCCTGAAGACTTAATTTGATATTACATGTTAATTGTCTTTAATAACGTTTAAGCTACAAGCTCAGTTCAATTATTCGCAGTATACACGACACAAACTAGATTTTCGTGATGGACCATGACCAAAAGACGTTTTTTTTATATATCTACATGAAATTATACCATTACTGTCTTTTTCTATTTCTTACTAATTTTATACTTAGAGTGTAAATTTTCTTTTTCGCAACTAAGAAAAGCTAT
Source organism: Druceiella hillmani (assembly GCA_039881145.1). Lineage (NCBI taxonomy): Eukaryota > Metazoa > Arthropoda > Insecta > Lepidoptera > Hepialidae > Druceiella > Druceiella hillmani. Next base: position 33,307,802 of record JAYKKI010000014.1, on the reverse strand, counting down.
TTTTACTTAAGAATTTAATTTTTTAATTCAATAAAGGGAAATATTTCATGCTCTTCAATTTAAAACAAAAGTTTTTCCCCACAATAACATTCTGCCCTCACCTAGTTGCCGTATTATTATTAAATTACCAGTATCTGGAACCGAAATATGTCCGAACTTCTGTCGTTTTAATGCTATTTCACTGTTCAATCACATAATTGCAGTGGCACCACAGTATAGTTTGTGTGCATATTTTACACCGTAAAAGGGTTTATAATTTGTATTTTATATCGATATTGAAAACTTTTAATTAAATAAATTTGTGCAAAACTTTTAAAAAATAAATACCATGACGATATTTAAGCTCTTTTTCTCTTTATTTATGAAGTGTTATTCTGTGACACTTTGAGCGATAGTAATGAGACAGAAATTTCGCAACAGTAGGATATGTTAGAGGCGATGAAAGAACTTACCCACCAACGACGTTACATACTGTAAGGATTATAATATTTGTGTATGCTGTAAATGCTCCGATCATTATGGAAAAATCAATAAAACTTAATTTCTTGTTTTGGGTCCCATTTAAATTACTAATTATTTGACTGTTATTTCTGTATTTAGTCAAGTGAATCATCAAGTATACTAGCTGGGATAAATAAAATGGAGGGTTGTCCATTTTTCCAATTTTCACGATTCTTATAAAAAAGGAATGTGATACTGGTAATTATAATATTATTTATGGTGAGAAGTTATTAAATTAATGTAAGGATTATATTATATCGTTAAATAATATTGTAATATTTTAATATATATTTTACCTGTTGCATTGTTGTTTTTTTAAATATTTTTTCAAACGGAAGGATATACTCCTTGTATATACTCCTTTCCTATATATATATATATGTATATATATATATATATATATATATATATATATACATATATATATATATATATATATACAGATAAAGGATAGAAAATAAATTTAATTATTATCCTTACTAAGCAGTGTCGTAATTCAAAGACGAATATTTACCGTAAATAGAACGAAGCCTTTTGTTCCCAAAGGTATTTATACGAAATAACCCGAATCATTTGTAAAATAAGGAAAAATGCAACATAAGTAATAATAAAATTACAAAAAAGAGAAAGCCGCCTCATATTGAAACAATCTTTAATATATCTTTTTTATTTCTGAACTAATCTCTGACTTATTTAAATATTAACATCAAATTCATTACAGATTTTATATATGATTACTCCTCGTCCAGAAAATATTTAAATATTCAGTAATATTGGACACAAATACTTTATAAAATCAATTATTAATTATTCATAAGAACTTTTGTGTAAACAAAAAAACTTCACTCAAAAAATAAATATATAGTTCCTATAATTTTATGAGGGTTTCATATCAACATCTTACTTAAAACTGAATAGCTTTGTCCGTTTCTATACACACTCCCTCTACTTCCAATAAATATAATGGTCAATAAAAGCGCTTATGGTGGATTTCCGTCGTCAGCTTTACAAAGATCGTAATGGCTTTAATAATGGAAAGCTTTTGTCAAAAGCTATAGACCTTTGAATCTCAAGCTACTAAATATTTATACCCATTTAGTGTAGAGTAAATAAATAGTTAACGCGATTTATTTCAAAAAAAGTATATTTGTATTTAATATGTACTAAGTGAACTGGTTAGGCTTGTGCTTTTAGTTATTGTTTTATAATGGTTATGATTACTTATCAAACTATACTCTAAGCTTAAAAAACTAAGTTAGCAGTGACGGAATTATTGCTACAAACGGTGGACTTACTGCAACAATTTCTTAATGCCAATCACCATGAACTGAATCTGAATAATATGAGCTATGTTATGCTGTAAACGATTTGTAAACAGTTATTAATAATATTTAGAAAATGGTGTAGATAATAATAAAATTACCCGATGTTAATATAAAACCAGAATTATATAAAAACAGAATTAATAAAAGATTAAGTAATAAAAACAAAATGACACGTTACGTATAAGGACGAGATAAGGATGGGTCATGGAAAGAATTTCGTCCTACCGATTAGGATAGGTGATGCCATTTCAGACAAATCTTAAACACAATTAAAGCGCACTTTTTATATTGGTGTTTAGTTGATTCCATAATTTAGCAGTACATATAGTGAAAGATTTTCGGCAGAATTTACTTCTCTGCGGAGGGATAAGGAAAGTGCGTTAGTTTTATATAACGTAATTTAAGGTCATATGAAAGTAGGTTTTGGAGCAAGGATCTAAAGTATGGTATGGGATTATTGTGGATATCATGTATAAAAGAAAAGATGGAGGTCGCGTTGGTTACGAATCTTTAATAATTTAAGTTGTGACCTGTGCACTGATATATGGTCAAATGTTTAAGCCTGAAAATGTATATAATACCCAGGTTTCGAGGTCATCCCAATACATGGAGTAAATGTTCATTTATATTACAATAACATGCGTAATCGAGGATAGATAGAAGAAAAGTTTGACCAATACATAATTAAACCAGTTTGAGAGAAATATTTTGAAGGTTATCTTACTACTAACATCATTTATTTGAGGGTGACCTATCAATATTCAATATTGAAGACTTAGGTTTGCTTGATTTTAAATTTAAGTTTAAAAAATCATCAAACGACGAAAGCTTCATATGTTTCAAATCCAATGTAAGTTTTTTTTCAAATAGCTCCTCAATGTAATAAATGTTGAAATTACTTATATTTGTGTAGATGAAACTTCGTGTCAGGGTTTAATAACGGTAAAATATATCATGTGTAATATCATCTTTTCAATGATTCCGTTTTATGAAAATAATGCTAAATGATCTGGAAGTCATCTTCCATCATTCTCTATTGATAATTTGTAATTTAAATACTCTTTTAATAAATTTAAAAATTGTGATTTTATTTATTATAACTTATTCCATGTTATACACAAGAAAGTTTGTATGGCGAGAGAATTGATCGTTATAAAAAATCGATTTTCACAATTCGCCTTGCGAATATTTTTCAAGTTATTATTTTATTGCTTTAGAATGGTGTTTGAAGTCAGTTCCGTAAATTTATGGTTAAAGTTTATAAAAATTATTTGTAAGTTAAGTTGTTATGTACAAACTTACTTAACAGTATAAAATCCAAAGAATACGACCAAGAATATCATAAAAACGAACCCATGAACGTATAACACTGATGTCAATTATATTGGGTTTCAAAATATATGTATTATTGTTTATTCAACTTCTTTTTATATGATTTTTCCAATACATAATTACTAAACGTTTACATTTACTCAATGTGCGATGAAATTGTCATAAATTATTTTCGTTCAGAAACAGGAAAAGAGAAAGTTTCACTTGAATTTACTTTTGTACCTTACTGCATATGTTACCATATGTTAACAATTTGAAAATAATTATAGTTAAAGTTAAAATAATTATACAAATTCAATTATTCGAACAATAATGAATATCTCCTTCTGATATATTGAAAACAATATTGAAATAAACTGTGTGAAATGTATCATTACATGAAAGTACTGTGTAGTTTGCTATATATAATATGAAATTTGATAATATAGCCTTTATATGATTTAATATTGGATCTTACAAAGAAAAAACATACAAAAAAATGTAATGTCAAATAGTAAAAATGTTTGAAATTAATTAAATTATCATTTGGTATTAAGGTTCATATTTATTTATTTATCAAGCATTCATCGATACAGTACAAATCACTAATACGTAACGAAAACGTCAAGTATAAATAATCTAAAGGTATGACAGGATTTCAGATTTCATATATTAAGACTTGAACTCGATAACGGAAAAGACTCTTTGTTATTCGTTGTAAATAAATATTATTCAAGTGTACTCATAAAGACACAGTTTACAAGGTACGTACCACGGCATACTGGACGATAAAGATCGGTTCGAGTCGGAGGTATTGTGAGAAGTTTATGCTGAAAACGACATTCTTAACTTGCGTATAAAAGGATATTTTCCATAATAATATAGTTTGGAAATTTTTAGCGCAACAGTTTAGAATTAAGAATGAGTAATATTAAATTCTATCTAAACTTGACAGAATGGGAGTTTATCGCACTAAAGAAAAAAGAAGTAGAGATAAGAAAAGGGAGGGCTTTTGTGTAAGTGTATAAAAAAGTCATTGAATTTACTCAAATGTACAACAATAATAATTTTTTCAATGACTGCATAAAAGGCATGATGACCCAATTTATTTCAAACTAATGTATTCACAAATGACTCAAAAAATAATACTTCATGAATTCATTTGCGTTTATGTAAAGACTATTTTAATTATAAACTATACGAATATATCCTTCAAGTGTTAAAAGTTTGTTGAAATAAAGTAAAAATAGATATTTTTGCTTACCGTGATAAATATTTACGGAATTTTTTTTTAATTCAATTAACTTTTTAAGACGAATAAACTAAAATGTTCGTAAAAAGTTTGTTTTTAAAAGTTTTTGTTATATAACATAAACATCTATAACGACCTTGTTTGTTTATAGGTTACTTAAATTTTTGTTGAACTGGAAAGTTTAAACTATAGCATTTTCTGTTTATTTAACGTTGGAAAACACGTATATCTATTTAAAAACCCAAGATTTTCTTTTTAATAGTGTATTTTTATGTCAGTTAGTGCTGATATTACGGTAGTATTTAATTTAAATTCACATTAGTTTTTAATTGATGAGACCCCAGGAACCTAAAGACCCCAAAAATCTTACCCCAAAATAAAATGTACACAGTTCCTAGAACAAACATCTATCGAATGATCAAAAGACATTTATATATTTTAGAGCAATCTAATATTACCTCTCGTCATGCATGTAAATCCATGAATACGAAATTTAAATATACTAATATTAAAAAAAGCAAATCAGAAAATGGAAGGAAAATAATAATTATTTGCTTTTCAAGATTTTCACAGTAGATTATAATTTTTATTCTATTAGATAAGTATATTGAAAGATTTCGATAAGACTTACTTAATCATAAAGAGATATTTATACGAGAAAACCGTACCAGTGATGTTAGTTTACAGATCTTCCATGAATAAGATTATTCTTTTAAAATTATATTATTATAATACTTTACTTAAGCTTCTATATAAGTGATACACGATAACATTTCACATTTTACTTGCGCCACAGATCTATGTATATACCAAACCTTCTGCCAAAAAGTGTTCAAACAATTATATGATTGCATTGTTCGAAGATAAAGGCTGTACTACACGAATATTTCATTGACATTACATAAATAGGTATGAATACTGAGATATATACAAATCTTTAAATCTACTTATTATTTCTAGCAAAACTGTTTATTAAAATATTTATATTAATTCTAAAGTTATCTGGCTAATATATCCTATGAAAATATAATCTATATTTTAAGTAAAGTCTGCAGAATTTTTTTCATGAAATTTAAAAGAAGAAAACTGTTTTGAGTACTTCTTTTGCATCCTCTAAAACCTCCAATACGTTTGCTTGGAGGCTAGTAAAATGTATGCTGGTTAACTAGCTTTTAACCCATATAATACACTACGTCTATTTCTAAGTTTCTATGTCGCATCGTTTCTGCGACATAAGACGTTGAAATTAGCATTCCTTGCATTATTTATTTATTTTTTTTAAAGTATAAACATTTAGCAAACTTATTGCTAAAGGAGAAATCTCTTATATTTTATTAGAATTGTTTTGTATTTGTAAAGTAATAAGACAGGCAGATAGAAAAAAGTAATAATAACAAAATATGAAAAGTAATTTTTTAAGAAAAAAGAAGGAATAAAAAAAATGAAAAAGATAATCGAATTTGGATCAGGTATGAGAGGTAGGAAAGGAAAGGTAAGAAATTAAGTGAGAGAAATATGAAGAAAAATGGAATTTTAAAAGTAAAAAGGGAGGTATGATGTTTTCAATGTTTGAATAGACGGTGAAAAATTGGTGTACATAATAAGAATTGACTTTGTTCCAAACATATCCTTTTGTTCATATGAATGCAATTGAAAAGAAAACAAATGCTCATAGAAAGAAATAAAATGTTTCGGGACATAGAGTGTCAGAAGATACTCAGGGCGTAAACGCAGATAGGGGACGGAAAGGGTCGTACATTTTGCAGCAAGGTAATAGGTAATGTGAGAATTCTTTAATATATTATAAAGCAGGGAAAGAATGTAAAAATTACACGGGTCACGGATCTATATCCATCCTAAACGCATTCTAAACTCTGAGACATGATCAAATAGTAAATTCACGTGATCAGTTAAATCGTAAGCGTTAACGACGCATTACGTAAATTTAAGAATTTTAATTATATTTCATGTAATATCATAAAAAAATAACTGTATTCATGACGTTATTACTCTGCATTTTATATTCAAGAAATGAGTGTAGAATAAAGAAAATATTGGCAAGCGCAAAAATCTCGTTTTGATCTTTTACAGACTTGCTCAAAATTTTCATGTACTATTACTGGCTCATTTTTTTAAAATATAAAATGCAGTCACAGTAATTATTTTGACAATTATAATCTCTATAAAAGAAAGAAAACGTTTTTACAATGACTAAATGTTTGGTTAAGTTGCATCAATCGGTTCAAAACTGCTATTTATTTAGTATAAAAAAATGTAAATAGTTTTATACATTCATGAAGCATGCATTTTCTCTTTAAAATATTATTAGCTAATGCTTGAAATATATAAGCAAAAAGCTGGAAGTATAAAATAAATTTTACTAAAAGTAACCCTCAGTCAAGATAAAAGCGCATGTTACCGAAACAAAAGTCAGTAAATGCCCCTAACAAAGGCCACTATTATTCTCTCTACTGTATATAACAACCATTTAGTACAACATTTGTGAAATGAATAGCGGGGACGCCATATTAAGAAAATATTTTTTAGAAGAACCTTTGTAACTAAAGTTTTGAAAGTGAGTCGGTACTATATACAACGTCTTGCTTGTCGATGGAGGCAATACTTATGGGGGTTATTTTGTTGCAAATTATCCCTATTAACACTTATATTATGGAGATTGTTTACACATATGATATTATGTAGTTTAAAACAATATGTCATAAAGCTTCTATGGAGCTATGATATCTATATAATCGCCTTAGTCCATTAAGATAACGATCTAGCAAAAATATCGATGTCACTGTGTGCCTGCGTGCATGTGTGCATGCGTGCACGCATGTGTGCGTAGTTGCGTGCTTACGTTCGTGCAGTCGTGCATGCGTGCGCTTTTTAATCCAAAACCAGATTGGATAATATACTTTAATAAAAGGGTTTAATTGCATCATAGAGAAATTTGCATAGCAAACTTTCTAACAACTGACGAGATAACTTCATGGACTTAGTTTTCATAATGAGTCATATTTTATTTAAATACATATTATCTGGTCTAATTTAAACTTGTTTCCAAAGATTCTGAAACGTTTTTGGCAATAATATTCATACGTCCCAAAAAGGATATTTGAATCTGTTTTAATATATTTATGCTATATTTATGACGAAGGAAGTTATAATGTTTTTGAATATTTTTGTTATTTGCATTAAAAACAAGTTACATTAAAATAATATCTGTCAAGACAAATATAAATTGTGCATCACGATTCTTTTAATCTGGCCTTAATTAAAGAATTGAGGTCTTAATAAAAATTTCGATGGAAACGTTACATATGATTATATTTGCAAGTAAAATTATGAACATAAGATAATAATTAAATTAATATAATCATTAAACTAACATTACATAATAATTAATTAACATAACAATTAAACTATATTAGTTTACATATTATTGTTATTAAAGTATATTATCTTAAACAAAAAAATTAAAAATAGCTTAATGCACAAAAATGTGTCAAGTTTCAGTTAAAATCTAAAGCCAAATGTGAATGTGAATATTAAATGCAATTATGTTATTTAAATTAAAAAACCACAGTGATATAAATTTCTTTGAAATTAAACTAAATACAGTCTGAAATGTATCCTACAACTAAGCTTTGAACGTATAGTCTAATAAAGCTTAGCAATGAATAACATTTTTCATATTGAAACGTAAACAGTAAACACTTAAAGCCTAAAATTGATTAACATAACGACAGAAATAAATCTGGCAAAAGGATTGCACTTAGATTTAAACGAAGTAAATATTCTTGTATAACTAAAATATTCGGAGCTCAGTTTTTTAAGTCTAAATGAATTTACAATTTTAAGGTAATTCAATATTAAATAAAATTCCGTATTATAATGAGATAACAACAGTCTTATTTTATATATATATATATATATATATATATATATATATATATAAATATATAAATATATATATATATATATATATATATATATATATATATAAATATATATATATATATAAATATATATATATATATATATATATATATATATATATATTTGCTTTGTTATAAAGGAACATGTAGTCACCAGGTTAAAAAATTAGAAGTAGATAAATTTTATAAGTTTCTACGCGCATGCGTTTTAAAAATATTACCTTTTTAATTTCAATATTCAAATACGGAATTTTTTTCTCCAGTTTAAAATTTAACAAATGACTATCTATTTTGAATATTTATCTTGTAATTAACATTAGTAAATCTGAATTGACTTGCTTCAACGTTACGTATCCTTAATCTTCGATACTTAATACTTCACAGCAGAGCAAAAATCTTACAGATTTAGTAGCTTTACTTAAAGCAATTTATTTCCTTCACTCTATATTAGCATTACAGAGTGATATTGTTATTTAGTAAATACGTGAAACTTTACAGAAAGGGGTTCGATGTCGTTAATAATTTTAAGGAAAGTAATTATGATTTCATGGACCCTCTCTCAAATTTCTTATTTGTTTTAACTCATACTACGATAAAATATTTTATAATACTTATTTTAATTCAATACGTTCGAATGTAACTAATATTTCTATATGTAAACTTTTGAAAAAATTATTCAAAGCATAAAAATTAATAACAAAGTGCATAAGTGGTAGATTTTTCTTAGTGTATTTTATATAATAGGAGACAATATTAATAATTTTTCTTTACATGTCAAAAGTAAGATGAGCGTTAAGAATTCTGTCTGTCGTAAAAGCGACAGCACTCAACACGAGTGTCCACGTGATATTTTAGATCTTTGTAAAGAGGATGAAGATAAAATTTAGATCCAATTTTTTAGAGGTTATAAAACTTAGATTCATTATTACTAATCTAAATCCAAGCAAGAGTTTATGCAGTGGCTTAAAAAGGTTACTACGTCCAGAAAGAAGTTCCCGGTATCGCAATCGGTCAGAAAAATCATGGCGATGGTTTTCTAAGTGAGAGAGGGTATCTACCTCATTGATCTTAAAAATAAAGGGGTTGCCATAACGTGAACTCTTACGCTAGTACTCTGCTGAAGCAACATAAAGGAACATGGAGGTAGAAAAGGCTATGATAGTTAGCAAATGGATCATGTTTCGATGGCTGCTCTTCACAAGTGTGGTTGTCAAATAATCCAACTCAGTCCAGAGTCATATTCCATATTTAATTCACTGTGATTATCATTTCTATTAAAAATGGAGAAAGGAGGTTCATGGAAAAAAACTGAGCGATGAAATTATTATCACTATTGTCAAGTCTGCACTTTCAATTTTTTTAAGATAAGAAGAAAACTTTTTATGTGCTATGAATATATAAATCAACAGATCTAAGAAACATGGGGCATACAACATAGGGCTAAGGAGAATTATTAGAAAAGAAAAATAACATCACTTTTTTACCTTCTTTCTACCCCATCCTGCAAATTTCTTGATTTCCCCTCATTTCCAGCGTACAGAGATTAATACGTACGAGTGGGTAATTTTCTGCCTGAGCTCTATTTCATCAGATTAGTCTTATTTAATTTTAATGATCAGGACTTTATTACTTACCATCTTGGTAAAAAGTATCCTTAAGGTGGTTAAAATTAAATTGAAGAGTTAGGGTTGAGCACGAGCTCTCCTTGAGTATCAATGTCCCAGTGGTCTGACGTTCTAACGTCGATGTACAGAATTAGTCAATCTAGGAGTTAAATATAATACGCATTCGAAATTTTGCGTTCACCTGATAAATAAAGAAAAAAATTCATCACAAGATTATGATTTCTGATAATGCCAAAGCCTTTTGACGTATTTCCACAATTAATTTAAATATAAATGTATTAAGAATTAATCTAAAAGTCAGAAATTTACATCTACTATTCAAATTTTAAGAACGGAAGTAATTGGAGTGGAGCAGGCTAGCAAGATTTATTTTTAGGTAAACCTATTTATAAAGCAATACCGTATTTGTGACGGCGTAAGTATTTTCCACATTTAAAAAAAATATAAAGGCTAACTTTTTTTGGCCTAAAAAAAGCATCTCGGCACTTTTATTTCTAACATATTTTTTATTCTAAGTAAACGAGTAAGAGTTTTGCTAACTGCAAAAAGAAAGTAACAAATATATTGTTCAAATCCTTGGCATAAACCCTTTTCATGCAGAGGATAAGTAGACCAGACTAACTCAAAGCAAGTGGGTTTTAGATAATTCCTCATAGCACAAGTTTGCCAAGTTTCTTCTCTTGTAAAACTATTGTTGTTTTCAAGACTTGTATACCAAAATTTGTGGCTATTTAAAGTTAAATTATGTACTTTGTTTAATACTGAAATTTAGTATTTCACTTAGTTTTATTTACTGGTGAATATCAATTATTTTCCTCGATATATTATTCACTAATATTATATATTGAATAATGAATGATAGATATTATTTAGTGTGTTCTTTAGATAATTTCCAAAAGCATTATTATAATTTAGAAATACATACAGGAGCATCTTTAACACATCTTTAAATCTTTTTTGGTCAGTAGAACTACTTTTATACGGTGGAATCATATACCTTACAATTGCAATATTTCGTAGAGACTTGAAAAATTAAAGATGCAATATTAGATGCACTGTTAATAAAATTTGCTAACTTCCTTTATGTGTAATAAAGGAAGTTAGCAAATTTTATTAACCGTGCATATAATTTTGACACACACACACACGCACACGCACATGCACACACATACATACATATACATATACGTGTGTGTGTGTGTGTGTGTGTGTATCTGGTTATCTTTGTCCAGTTCAGTTAATATTTCTATTTACTGAACTGACGTTTGCTTCAACGTAGCTACACTAACATACTGTACGTTGCCGATTCCCGTAAAAAATAAGTAAAATGAAATAGTAAAAATAAAATAAGTAGAAATGGAATTTGAAAATATAAGTATTGATGTAAAATAGCTAGAAAACTCTGAATTAATGTCATTAAATTGAACATATCTAATGAAAAGTTAATCAAATCTTGTAAAATAAAATATACTGGGCGAGGCCTTAACGAATAGTTATGATAACTAAGTTATGTGTACTTACTTTAACAGTTTGTGATTACCGATAATTAGATTGAGATTAATAACTTATGCTTCGATAGAATTAATCACAAGTAATATTTCTCTCAGCGATATATAGTTCATACAATTTTAGTAAAAAATAAATGATAGTTGAAAAACCTCATGAATTCATTAATTTAAATCAGCAGGATAATACTCATTCGAATAAAAGATTTTATTAAATTAGAAGTAATATATTAATTAACATCAAATTGTTCAAATTATAAAGCATAAAAATACTTTAAGTAATTTTTAGGGATAAGTAGTTATCACATGACACATGACCACGAGTTATTATTTTTTCAGTGGAATTTGGTGTCCGAATTCTAGCTAGGTACCGGAGACTCGGATATAGATATTGAAATAAAAGCGGCTGTATAACTGACCCAGCTAATATGTTGAGCTCAACGTTAATATCAGCAAGTAACATAAAAGTTAAAAAATTTAAATTCGACTACGGAAAAAAACTACCTGTAAAGTACGGATTAACAACCCTTCTTTTGCTGCAGAATGGAACTTCCTGTATCATAATTTAACCTGGGACGCAAAATAAATTTAGGTACACCATATTTGTTGAAATCACTTTAGTAATTTACTCTGCACCAGGGAAAAAAATACTGACATACATACATATATATGGAGCTTCTAAAATTCATAACCCTTCCCCAGCCGCAGTCAGGTAATAAAATTATGTGCTTAGAAAGAAACAGAATATTGCTTGTTGAAAATTATTGTTGTTATGAGCACCAGTATAACCTATAAAAAACTAATATTAAATAAGCGTTGTCTTAATTAATTAAATACATCACTATTACTCTCACTGGAAACCTGCTTTGAACATTAAAATATTATTTCTAACGAGGTAATTACACATTTACTTTATCAAACGTTGCAAATGTAGTTACAATATGGATAAAACTTGTGTGTAAAATAGTTCAAAATATTAAGTTTTTCTTCTAGGTGAGAATGCATTAGCTTAATGAAGAAAATATAGTTTGCCAAATCAATATTATCTTGTTGTTTCTTCTTTTAGGCAAAAGAATGACTCCCACTCTAACGCATATTGAATATTACGACGTCCATCTGATGCCCTTTAAATGTCAATGGTTAGTGAACGGGAAACATACTAGACAATAAACTATTGAGTATATTTAGTTTAGTAATTGGCAGCCGACACGCTTGACTGTACTAATTGTTGTAACGATTTGAATAAAGGTTATATAATTGCCAAATTACCTTAATGTTCTGCGCGAGTGTCGATTTTCCTGCGCCTGTGTTTTTCAAGAATGAAATTATATTAAAACAAATGTAATCTTTTATATTGTAGTTCTATCTTCTAATCAACGTTTTTATATAATACATATTTCATTTGAAAGACCAACTTTTAAAAAATATTCATCTATATTTTTATAAGTCATTCTTTTGATCAAACCTAAATTAGCCATAGACCGAACTTGGTAATGGACAATCTCTTAGACACATTTAATTTGTATGTAAGCCGTTAATTTATTGACACTTTTATCCTATAAACATAAATATTGATAAAAATTTAATAAACTTTTTAATTTATTATCTAAGACTAAATACATAAACTTTTTTTTGGGGCAATTTTTTTTATTCATTGGTTTTAACGAAGAAATATTCAATCTATATTTTTAAAGGTCATTCTTTAAATCAAACTTAAACTAGCCATCGATCGAACTTGATAATGGACAATCTCTGTTGGTAAAAATTTAATAAACTTCTTAATTCGTTCCCAAAGATTAAATACATTAATTTTTTTGGGGCCAAAGATTTTTCTATTCATTGATTTCAACGAAGAAATATTCATAATTTTATTTATTATGCACTGTTTTATGTGCTTATCTCAGCTCATTTAAGATTGATTTTAACCTACGTAAAAAGCATATTTATCAAGCACTTTAAACAACAACTAAAACAGCACATCAAGCCATGTTTTGATATCAAGATTTACACTTTCCTATACCGGTTGAAATCTACGATAGAGTACAAATTTTTCAAATCTTAGTTTACAAACTGATAATTGCAAATATCGACATATTAAGTAGCAGTTACATTACGCCAGTTCCAGCAGTGCCATTGTTAGATAACAAAATTGAATATTAAATAATTAAATACATGATTTTTAAATACATGATAATTATAATTAAATACGTGATAATGGTTATAAATTAGTATTACCCTATATCTGACTCTCTGTGATTTGTGCAAGGTAAAAAAAGAGAAGTGGGAAGTGAGGTATAATATAAATGCAATGTTTTATCTATTAGGCGAACGACGAAAATAATGAGAATTGTAGTAATGTATCGACTAATATGGCATATAATATTCAGTTATTAAACAATAAAAAAATTTAAGCTTTCAAGTCTCAATAAGATTTAAGTATTAGGCAGTGATTTTATACTATATCTGTAAGGTATGCTCTTGTACTTCCTTCAAAATGAATTCAAGCGTGAATAGTAAGTAATTCAACAATAATTAGTTTTAATGGTTTAAGACCTTGACTTCGTCAGTACGATCTAAATTGTATTAGTGTTTACCTGATATTTTTGAATATTTGAAATTAACAAAATCTAAATGAATTCTTATCTCATTCAAAGTTTCGTTACGACGTGCCGAAAAAAACACGAAGAAAAACTTTTTCTAAAATAATATTTTTAAAATATTTTCCTATATATCTGGATCACTATAAGTATTTTTTAATACAATAAATTTCCATAAAAATAATATCTTTGCCACAATTATTAATATACGATACAAAATTTCCATTTATTGCGTAACTAGTAAGATAGATCTACAAACAGAATCATTTTAAAGAACCATTAATTATAACATATTTTTTTTTCGTAAATTTCCATACAATATTTGTCGCCGTATTGAAACTTTCTGAAAAGTTTAATAAAGAAGATACTACTCTTTTCATTTTGTAAAAGCAATTTTCTTACTATCCCACTTTTTTCCTGGTATAAAAGTCCCAAGTTATTGATATCGAGCAAACAGCTGAACAATAAATTTTATCATTTTTGAAGCTCAACGGAAGCTTTTCCTCTGTGCCAATATCCGACCACTCTGCGATGGTCTTGTCGAAGGCAAGAAAGCGATATTAATCTGCAAGTGAATGAAAGAGTTAATAACAGTGGAAAATTATGAACGATGTCTGTATTAAATTTTCAGTTTTATTTTCTTTTGACCAGCTTGAACTGCTCTTAGAAAAATCGTTCAAATTATTTTTGTTCGCGTTGCCAATACAGTGCGAACTAAAACCTAACTGAAAGTTAGTGTCCTTTATTCCCATTATCAGTCTACGAAGCGTGAAAGGGCATTTATAGAGTGTTTAATGCTAAAAACAAGTTAAGTTTAATAAGAATGAAACAAAAAACTAGTCCTTAAAACTCCTAAAAATTTATTAATTTTATTAAATGGCATAACGTATACTTTTTAAAGTATACTAAAGTATAATTTTGTTTCGTTTGAATTGGGAAACTTATATGAATTTAACCAATTATCAACACTATAAAAAATCAATATTTTTTGAGTAATATAGCCAAAATTATGCCAATTATATTATTATGGTTGTCAGTAAAACACATCGGAATATCTAAGAAAAATTGATAGAAAATATAGTCATATGTATAACCTTAAGCATGAATTGATAAGTCGGTTTCGCTTCTAAGGTCCAATAGTAATATAAAGAGTCATCAAGTTTTCATTATTTTTGTTGCCCTATCTGCTCGGGTTGAGATATAAAGCCTCACAATTTTTACAGTTTTAGAAGAATGTGCCAAGGTATATTGTTAATTTTTGCGGACTTTAGAGGTTTGAGAATTTTAATTAATATTTACGGGAAATATTGAATAAATTTTTTTAATTAGTCATTACTAAAACATTAATAAAATTTCACATAAATAAATTATTTGAAATTTGACAGCTATTTCGATCTCCATATATTACTATTTTTATGATCTAAAAGCACTTGGTCGTTTTCACGTTTGCGCCCGTTATCATTTTTGCAACTGTCCCTAAATAATGGCAAAACATAGTAAATATATGGAAGCGCCTTCAAAAATCAAAAAGGCTAAGCAAAATAAAAAATGCTTGCATTGAAATTAATTAAATTAATCAAAATTGTTTTTCATGCATGCATTCAATATTAAAAAGTCGTAAATTTACATCGAGTGGTATGTGCTTAAGCTTTATGTAATTTTTAGGAGAAAATAATATTACAGAGATCTAAAATTGCAAATGACACTATCTTTTGAGCAAGAGTGACTCGACGACATGATTAATATTGAACTATTTTCTCAAGAACAAATCACTAACCATGGAGTTTCCACTATAATTGTAATTAAATTGGTTTATTCATGACCTAGTATCTATACTATTCTTTGAAAAAACACATTACCGCCGGTTTTGATATGTTAGTTCCCTAAGATATTAGTTTTCGAAAATAACATAAAGTTTCTAATGATTTTTATTTTAGTATATCATTCAATTTATATTACCATTTTTTAACTGATTTCAAAAAGGAAGACGTACTCAGTTCAACTGTATTTTAAATGTATATTACCTCACTTATTAACTTATTTCGACGACTATTATATATATTTGTTTGCATAAACCTAGTTTGTTTCAATAAACAGTTAGTAATAATAATAAATCTGATTATATATATAATAATAAATCTGATTATGAAAATTTAATATATGTTACAGAATTCCTCTTTTGAGAAAATTGAACAGTACAGATGTCGTGATCGAGTTTGGATGACATAGGTCCGAACAATTTGAATAACTCTTTCTTTGTTTGAAAGACTATAATCCCAGTGGAGTTCTGTAAAGACAAGATAAGAATCTGATCATGGAAATGGGATATATACTATGCAAATTCTTATATATTGAACGGCACAAGTGCCGTAATCACTTTTTGATGATTTAGGTCTAATAATAATTTAATAAGGCACGACTAAGACAAAGTCCTCGGTGTAAAGCCGGAATATAGTTATAGGAACTCTTCATTGATGAGGAGTAAACTTAATGAGGTTGAACTCCTTTGACTTGTCTTGACGTAGCAATGTAGTGATAGCCTAAATAAGTGGATAAATATAAAAGAGTATTAACAATATCATTTTAACCATTGTTCAATAAATCCTGATACTGCAGGTATACTGCAGGCCTAAGTCGTAGGACTTGAACATTTGCTGTTTTTAAATTAGTACATATCTATCATTGAACGTCGGGTCCCAACTCCTCAATCCTGGTACTGCAGGGGTACTGCCTATCTAAACCATTCGATTTGAGAAGTACGGCCTGCTCTAATCTTGAGGTTTCTAACTTCTTTGAATTTTGTGGCTCTCTGTAATCGAGCAACTTGAGAATCGATGGCTTGAAATTAGTATTATACGTCTCAAGAGGAAACTTCGCAATTTAATTATGGTTGGCGATTTCTTAGTTCTGCTGCTGCAACATTACTGCCCACCTAAACAGTGGGACTGTTCACAATCAAATGAAACTACGTGATGTAGTATTATTTCTACTTTCTTTAATTTCTTTACCACGACCTAGGTTTCGTTGTATTAAAACATCTTCAGGTGGGATATTAGCAAAGATCTTTGCTAATATCCCACCTCAAGATGTGATTATTTGTGAATAATGAATTTCTACAAAATTAACGCCAAATATATTCAATAAGTGAGACTGTTTTTAAATTAGTATTTTGAGTCTTAGAGACTCCAATGTTCTACTTTCTAGTTTGATGCTGTAGGTTTACTGCTGCTTAAATGGTGAGACTTGTGGATTAGCAGTATTGTGGGTGGGTGGAGAGCAGAAACTCTGATGTTGAATTATGGGTTCCGACTTCTCAGTTCTAATGTTGTAGGTGTGTTGCCTGCTTAAACCCTAACATTTAAAGATCTTACTATTTATACTCAAGCAGATTCTTTATAAACAAACACTAAGTTCTAATTATCTGGACAGTGCATCATATTACCTACTAAATCGTGAAACTGTTGTACCTGCTGCTTTTTAATTGTTGTTTTTAATTTGTGGGTCTCAAGGAAAGTCTTTGTTATTGAACTCCGAATTCCAATTCTTCAGTCTGACACTGTAATAATATGGCATGTTCTGTGTATATAAACTCACAACTCCGGCACTAGCCAACAAATTTTGTGACGATACTACCTTCATAAAAATTGCTAGAATTTGGCCATGGACATTGATGATTCACCATAAAATCACGCAAAAATGTGCAGCGCAGATACCTTGGTTGCGATTGGATGATATAAGTATATTTATAATTTATTAATAAAGTCTCCAAAGTTTTGATACGTATATATATATATATATATATATATATATATATATATATGTATATATATATATATATATATATATATATACGTATATATATATATATACGTATATATATATATATATATATATATATATATATATACATACATATATATATGTGATATAAGGGAATATACTTAGGTTTATTAAATACTGCAAACGTCTGTTTCGATTTCATAAATGAGATATTATTGATATTGTTCCATAGGCATTAGAAGTAGAAAAATAGAACATTTTTAATTTCTGAAAAAAATGTTTTCAAATTATTACTACGTGAATGAATGTGCATATTATTTGAGTTAGATTGCAAGGCAAAGCGCCCCTTTTACGCTCAAATATTATACTCAATAACAAAGATAGCTTACACTAAATTTACTCAGAATAAACAGAAAAACTGGTTGGATAATTTTTTTGCTTTGTAGTGCAGCATTTATAAAAACGTGTTATTTTAGTTTTTGTAAACTGCTAATTGATTTTTATACCTAGCCCTTCTTGGTTACTCGTTGAAATGTCTATGTCTTTATATTATACATTCAGTAAATGTCCACGTTTATTACGTATACATTTTTTGCGAGAATTGATTATTTCACGGTTTTTTTTTTAATTTATTGGGATGTTCATATAATCTCAATTTTTCTTTAGCCGTCTTTGGTAGGGTCTATGAAAGTTTTCCTTAGATAAGTACACTCATTTGCGAAGTTGATATTTTTAAATTTAACACTTGAAGGTATCCTTTTGCTACTAGTCATTATAAATGTTTTACCTGCTTTCATTTCCAAATAATGTTTGTTACTTTCTACGTTGACAATTTTCACCATATAGCATATCTCTTCATTACTTCCGATTATCAGCACTATGTTATCAGCATATCTCAAGTGATTTAGGTATTGTTCATTGATATTTATACCTTTCATGTCCTAGTTAAGTTTAGAAAAGATGAAATTTAAAATAGCTATGAACAGGTACCAGGACACGGGATTAAATCGAATGAACGATTTGTTTACATATTTACTAAACATATTCTTGAGTAGTAAAATCTTATTTTACTGATACGGATATTTCTTTTGTGTAAAATATTATTAAAGCTGATTAATCCCCACAGTTATTTGGCAAAAGTAATTAACATTAATTGAACGATACTTTTTTCAATGATGTCATCCGAGAAACAAATTTAAGATATCAGCTTGTGTAGAATAAGGTTTTTCCCAATATTTCACGGAAAATATGTTTCGGAGAAGTCATTTACCTAATATTTACCTTGTTTATTTATATTGCCTTACAAAGCTTCATCATAAAAAAATTCAAATGATGGTAGCTTTATATTTGAAAAATTAATACAGACTATCATCTTTTAATTCTGGTTGTTATTATCTACGAAAAACGACTAATCAAAATTTTTATTCGGTTGAGTTGTGAATATGTGGACAGGTCAGAAAAAAATTCACAGGTATTACTATTGAATACGGCTATTGGACATGGCTTTATGCAAAAATGCAAGAAAGCTTTATAGCCGCAGAATTATATAAAAAGATAATGTCACCGCAAATAAATAACCCGCTTCGTAACTCATTAATTTCTATGTTTTAATGTTTTTAAATACGTGAATATTGTTCATTAAAATTAAAAATGACAATTTAGTATTTCAGTATTCAAACAAAATCAGGAGTTTATCAGCTTCAATTACTCACAAAGTACACAAAAAATTATATTTATCATCGTCCATAGTGAGCGTGTTAGGGAAATTCAAAATTATTTATTGTGGAGTTTCCTTGTATCGATTACATATGAGGGGAATATGTAATTTCCTAGTAAAAATTGGTTGAATCAAAATTTTAGAAAGACTTATAGGGCAATATCGCGGTATATTATGTGTATCATATTCATTCCTTGGTTGGTAACGAATTAAATATATCTATACAGGATTCCGGAACTAAGTTATATCCACTGATCCCGGTTGTGTTTGCATAATACTTTAGGGCTTGACAGAGAAAAACTTATCAAAATTGCAATAACATAATTTTTTTTTGATAAAAAGAAAAATCGACGACAAGGTTATCGCTAAATTATCAATTTACAATCGTTTTAATGAGTTCATTGTTAATTTTCTTCGTAGGAATACTGTTGTACCAAAATTGTAGAATACTTATAGTTTCTTTTAACTGACGAGAATTCGTATAATTTGAAGTTATTTCCAAAAAAATAAACCACCATGCCAGATAGAATTAATAAATGAATTGATTGAAGAAAGGAGTTTAAGAAAACGATTTTTTTTTAATTTTTTAATTATACACACACTATACTATTTGTTAAATAAGTTTTTAGCTATGAGTTTGAGAGGTCTGAAAATGTGGTCGAAATTTATAGAATATTTAATGATACGGCATAAATAGATCAAGTACGTTCAATTAATTACAGCTGGTTCTAAATTTACACCTATATTACGTCAAATAAAATGGAACTAAATTGACACAAAGCTCATACTCGTCTATTCTAGGAATTAATATCAGTAATTGTTGACCATTAAACAAAATATTGATCGATTGAAATAATTAGTGACAAATAATGGAAAATGGGTTCCACATGTTAATAAGGACCCAGACCATACCAGAAAGGTAATGTTGAGTTGTTGCTTTTGGAATATAATATCTATCAGCATTTACTCCGAGAGCAAATGCCTATGAATATTATATTCCATTCAATATGACTTACGCTAAGCCGATTGTATCGATTAGCAATTAAACTAAGTAATCAATATATGCCAAATGGATATTAGTCCAAAACTACAGGCTTCGTACTGGGTTCTATTAATTTAGTCTGATTCAACTAATTTATTCGAGATAGTGCCATGTAATTATATTTTGCTTAGATCTTCAGGTAACAATTTAGAGATTAAAAAAATACAGTAATTTTATCAATTTCAATCTAATTAAACCACATTTGTGCGCTGAATGTATATTATCAGTACCTACATGATAGCGAAATCTCATTTGTATATGATATTTGTAATTGTACACTACTTGCATTAGGCATTAAACAAAAAGTGAAACTGTAATGACGGTATAATAAAAAAGAGTTAAGATAAATTTAAAACCCATTTATCAAGAATAAGTAGATGAAATTAAATAGGGAACGTGTGTTCTGGAATACTCTGCGTTACCTAACATAATCTAACCTAACACAATTTACCTTAACTTAATCTAGCTTGACTTAAGCCGCATACTTACTATAAACCAGTTTTCTCAACGTTGGGTCCTGGGTATATAACTTAATATAAAGTAAATATTGAAAAAAATAACTTACTGTAAAACAAGTTTCATCGTCTTTACTCTTCCGCATATAACCTATAATATAATGGAAATATATATCCTGAAATTAATAAGAAAGTGTAGATACATTCCACTCATACAGTATAATAGTCATCTACATATGAACCGCACTGGAAAAAAAAAGTCCGTCCTTCATTACCTTCATTTAGCAAATAAATACCAGTTCTGAAAAGAAAATTATGATACAATGAAGTGTAATTGCTATTTTCGAAAAAGTTTGGTTGCAATATTTTAGATAGAACCTAGTGGTTATATATAGACTAAACAAATACTTCTCATAATGTTCAAAATTAAATGGATTTTGCTTTAGATTACTATTGAACGTACTATTATCAATAAAATCTCTAATGTAATTTTTCCGAATTTGTCCAAGAAAAACATTATGGAGTGCTTTACTTTGAACACCTGATGGTATTGTGAGTGCTTTAACTTAAATCCGTATGACTTAATATTTATATATATATATATATATATATGTATATATATATATATATATGTATATATATATATATATATATATATATATATATATATATATATATGTGTGTTATTTATAATCTTTATTGCATCACAAAAATAAAATATTAATTTCATTGCTATTTCGTTATTTAATTAATAATGAAATATCACGTACTACATTTTCTCTTAAATGTCAGTGATTCCTATGTAAAGTATTGCATAACCTAATTTATAATCATAATTTTACACCATTTACTGACAGAGTTACTTTTATTAATTTTTAAGTAGTTTCTAAAAAGAAAAGATATATTTTCCACACGATCTTCTTACATATTGTTACATTATCATAATAATGGGAAATATTATTAAAAAATGTCATTGTTTTGTTAGCAATCGAACAATACATACTTTAATTTTATACAATACTTTTAAATATATTGAAATAGTTTCCTATTTCCCTTAATATATTTTCATTGCAAATATTTTAATATAATTTTCAAATAATATTCTGAAGAAAAAATGTTATAATTTTCACAAAAAGGCTGCATCAATGAAACTTAAGTACATTCTATACTTATATTTTTTAAATGCATGTTTTATAATTCCTTTTTAAAATTTTACAGATAAAAGCAAATACGTATAACAATATTTTTCAGAGGATATTAAATTTATTAAAGTTGCTTGTGGGAGTATAACTAGTAATGCCAATGACTCTTTTACGATTGATCTTAAAAAATACATACCCTATTGGTGCCGTTTCAAAACATCGATGTTACTCTAAGACCTGTTAACACTAATGTATTAAAAGTTTCCAATCATATTGTCATAAATTGCATGATGTGATACCAATTAGTTAAATAAATGAGAAAATTTAAAAAGACATAAAAGTTTATTATGAAAATTGACTAAAAAAGAGCAATGAAAGAAAAAAATAAAACGTGCATTCAAGATACTTGCGCTTTCTTCTCGTTATAATAGAATCCTTATCAAGTAGTATTTTTGCGTCATATCTTAAGTAGTTAAATATTCTTTTACTGAAAATATGAAATGGAAAAATAAAGATTGTTTAGATATTTGATTGAAAGAGAAGTAATTGATAGATTTCAAAAATTTCGTTACAAAAGTGATGATATTTTCTCACAATTAAATAAACATTAAAGAGATTACAAACCATGAGAAAAACCAAATGGATAAAAATGGATCCTTTATTAAGAAATTTTGGAATTATATTCGCGTATACAACGTAATCGTAAACCCATAAAAATGCCAATTCGATAAAAGATCAGTTTATATAATTATCAATCAAATATTTAAAAGCAAGAATCGGTAAATTATACTACGAAAGATTATATTGAAAACCAAATTGAATGGATAGAATATATCAGTAATATGTCAGTAATAAAAAATCTAATATCAGAATCTAAGTTAGAAAATATTCTGTCCAAAACGAATATAAAAAGTAAACCAAATTTTAAATTACTTATGTTATCACACTTATATAATCTCATGGGAATGAATTAAGAACCATCAGAACTTATGATCAACCAATACCTAAAAATTATAACGTAGTTTACTTGTCGATATTGTGAGACCGTTAAAAAATAATCCCGATGGGATAGAAAAGTTATGTATAACTTTTAAATAACGTATATTTAGATATATATATATATATATATATATATATATATATGTATATATATATGTATATTTATGTATATATATTTATTTATATATATATATATATATATATATATATGTATATATATATATATATATACATATATATATATATATACATATATATATATATATTGATTTCATGGAGTAATAATGACAGCAAAGAAGAAAGTATGATGAAATTTTCTGGTTATTAAAAAAAAACAATACAATTCAATCGATAGTCGGCCAAGCGACTTAAAGGTATTAAAAGGGTAAGAAGGAAGAAATATTCCGATATATTTTTTGATAAAAAAATGTGTAATCAGTTATGTGAATGAATTATCTCTTAATTAGGTTAATTTGATACATTTCATTGGAAAACCCGACAATATGAATATATTATATCTTAAAAATTTATCCAACCGTTAATCTATTATCGGTAAAAAGATATAAGTTAGCATTTGATGGATAGAACTCCACCAGGTACTGATGTCTCTATACTTAAGAAAAGGAATAGAATTGATAAAGAAACAAACACTAACTCCAGGTGTTCCTAATGTTAGAAGAAAATATACCAGGGAAAAATGAAACCCTTAACTGAACTTAAGAACTTTTACTACGATTTACTATATCCAGCCGGTTATGGAGGTGAAGAAAAGTTAGTAAAAGCAATGCGTGGGAAATTTTCAAATGATGCATTTTTTATAATCATAGAAAAGATACAATCTCCACAAATCAATGCTAAAGATATCTCTACGTAATAGATATATTATATCAGATGTGAACCAGTTAAGACAAGCTAATTTAGCAGATTTACAAAATTTAATGAAGTAGAAAAGTGGATAAAATTATATATTATGGCCATTTTTAGTAAATTGGCATATGTACGCGTATTAGAAAATAAAAATCTTCAAGGTATTATATGAGCATTTTAAGTAACTTTTTGGAATCTGGATATAATCCTAGGTATATTCAATTTGATAAAGGTTCGGAATTTGTAGCAAAACGAGTATACCTTTTTTCGTAAAAATCATATTAATTTTATACCACGAATAACCATGACATAAAAAGTAGTATAGTTGAACGTAGAAAATAAAAATTAAGCGCTATTTTACCCATAAAAATGCTTACATATACCTTGATATCTTACCTCGTTAAATAAATTCCCATAATCATCATTCTAGTACAAAAATTTTGCTCGTATATGAAGCATGTTATAAATGATAAAGAGTCGAACGTGAAGAGTTTAATAAAATAATTGCTGTAGGAAATTATGTGCGAATAATTAAAATTAAATATATTTTTGAGAAAGGTTATTTAACAAATTATAACAATGTTATTATAATAATTTCAGCAATTTAACAAAAGCCACATTTTATTTCGTGTCAGATAAAGTAATGAAACCATGTAAATGTTAGTAGTACGTTTATCAAAAATTAATTATAACGGGTAATTTCGGATAAAAATGTGCACCATAAAATAAATAAAATAATAACGATACTAGGAAAAGGTATCAGGAATAAAGTTACGGTGAAGTGAAAAGGTTATTCAGACAGGCTTAAAAATTTTATTTCTTTTATTAACTTGCAATAGCTATGATCGGAAACGATTTTCATATTTAGGCAATATTTTAATAACAAAAAAAATCAAATGAATTCATAATTTAACTACCAGGAAAAATAAAATTCAATGGTTATTAGTTTGTCGGTATAATTGAATTTTAATATCCTTGGTCTATGTCAAATGTGCAAGAAAGTGAAAAAATTATTATATTTAAGAAGAAGAGATCATTATTATACTTTGATGAAAATTAACGAAATTTCGTAAACGATGATGAAGGGAAAATTATATATGAGAAAGGTTTTAAAATACCTGCGACTAATTATTACAATGTTATAAATGTTATAGAAGTATTAAATTCACATATAAATTTCAAAGATAAAATTAAAGTTATATTATTGAAAATTAAACTAGAAATATTTCCACTATGTCACCTATGGGTCTAATTGTATATATCTTCTCATAAGTTAAACCTTCAATTAGGACTTGAACTTAATACAAATTTATTTATTAACTGAATTGGTAGACATTCTCCTAATATGAGATTACGATTATCTTTGAATCAGTATGCTTTTAGTAATAGATGATATGTCAGTAAAATTAAAATTAAATAAATTCAAATGGTATCTTCAAATACTACAAAGTATATATATATATATATATATATGTATATATATATATATATATAATATATATATATATATATATATATATATATATATATATATATATATATGGTGCAAATGGAATGACTACAATCTCACTATATCCTTACTATCTACTATCTACATCTTATGAGACGTTAATTTAATGTTCCCGAAGTAGATATAGAAGTGAGACGGAAAAATAATTACATTTGAATTTGGAAATGAATGTATAAAATTTCACTTTGAACGTATATTGCCATAAATCATCATATTAGTTATTGACCTTATGATAATTATAATTTACGGATCATTTAAATCTATCAATATCAACTGGTGCTAAAACTATTGGAAAAGAGCTGATGAGATATGGTATAAGATTAATAAATTATACGGTACATTTACATTTCTTAGGTGAATCATTAAAATATATATTTCATAAAGTAACTGGTAATTTATAATGACAGCAAAGAAGAAAGTATGATGGAATTTTCTGGTTATAAAAAAAAATTCAATCAATAATCAGCCACGAGACTTAAAGGTATTAAAAGGGTAAGAAGGAAGGAACATTCTGATATATTTTCTGATTTCATATTTTTTTCTTTAATCTATTTAAAATGTTTTTGATGATGATGAAAATATCTTTTTCGGAATCTACTAAAATATATTCAGCTCGTATAGCTGCTTATTTTCATTGCCCGTTTGGTGATACCCCTTTAATATTTTATATATTGATTATTTAAATTTTCATAATATGGGCTTCATCATTAATATCATCAGTTAAGTATGATAAACGTTTCTTTGGGCATCATTATGGAAGAGTTTAATGCTCCTTTTTCCTTATTTGTCTGATGAAGAAAGTAATTATTCACACTATTGTTTTCATCAATATTATCGGTATGTGAATTTCGGTTCTTTAAATCATCATCGTATCATAGTAATCGAGCATCGTTTGATTAATAAAATGAATTGATTTGAGAAACATAATTTTTCAGTTTACAAAAGTGTTAAATAAAATATAACATTCATGTTATTTGTGATATAACATTTACAAAACAAATTAGATGTAGTTAATATACTTATAATGACAATAAAATGATTTATGAACATTGTCACTTTCCACGTAGTGGCGATCATATTTTGGAGTAATATTGAATGATTTACCAATATATTAGTAGAAAAAAAAATACTCTGAATTATGAATATTTTAGTGATAGAAAATATAAGCTGGAATAAACAAAATGTGTCGGTATTTATACTTTTGTCTTCAAATTTAGTAAAATAGGATTAAATTTTCTTTTCATTTTCACAGTTATATTACAGTCTGCAGCCCCTATAACATATTTTATTAAGCGTATATATTATTTTATATTTCAGGTTAGTTTACTTTTCAAAACAAAACGGATTCCATTTTGTTAAAACGTTTAATAGTTTTTATACCTTAAACCTTTATTTGACATCAAACAAAGTAACCGATTTACAAAGTGAACATGTTAAGTTCTTCATTTTGAACAAATTCGACTTCGAAGCTAAATGAGTATCCCGTTAGTTTCCTTGTTTGCTAAAACACTGACTTTATGTACAGTGCCAGAAAGTTCATGTTATGGTATGTTTACTATTAAAACATTTACTTAGGATATGATGCATAAATATAAGCCATTTTTGTGCGAATTATGACGTAACGGTAAAATATTTTTTTAATTAATATTTTATGTCTGCCATTACAATACAAAAACGCACACCTGAAATCAGGGCTGACGAAAGGGAGGCAAGATACTACTCACCACTGTTTTCATTTGAGGGATATTATTGTCATGCGTCACATATTTTATTATGTGACATACGTGTTTGAAAGATATCGTAAATTAGCTTTTAAATTGACGGTTATCAAATTTAAACATTATTAACCTGAAAATATTTTGCAAAGGAAAGATATATAAAATTGTATATACATTTGTGTGTGTGTATATACATATATATATATATATATATATATATATATATATGTATATATATATATATATATATATATATATATATATATGTATATTAGTAATATAGAATATCCAACGATAACATAATATATAACCTTCTCTGATGTTCATTCGGTTACCGAAAATATCAATGCTCCATAAACAAGTTTTATTTCTAATCTCTTCAAATAAGAATACAGACGAATTGTTTACTGTACTTACATTGTTTTGATTTCAATTGATTTCCAAAAAACATTTCGAAATCAGATTTAATTCCAATAACGGAATGTGCCTTTTGCAAATCTACCACTAGTTGTTGCTCCCATTTGGCTTGAATCATTTACACTATTGTAATTATTCCGTGATGGTTTTAATCTGACACCTTTTTTTGTGTTCGACTTTTTAATGCTGTACTAAAATAAGTACTCACTTTGTAAACTTTAATAAATGTAATAGTGTAAAACAACATTTTTACTCGCCTAATAATGAAATAGTGATGCACATGCTAAGAAATAAATAAAAATAATTTCTTAGTTTCTAAATAGTGAAAGAATTTAATTGATATTACAAAATGTGGTCTACGAAATATATAAACAGACAAAATTTCCCACTACCTTGAACTGCTCCAGCTTACTAGGTTGGATTGTAAAGTTCGCAGCCTAAACAAGAAAACAAAATAAAATACGTTCAAAAAGTTTTTTGTTTCTCAACAAAATCTTTATTTAATTCAAAGCATTTCTTTCGTTTTCCAAAGCTTCCGTACCCGTTTTAAAAATGATTCATCAAGGGCGCCAAAATACTAATTCACTGATGCATTAACTTCTTCATTTGACGAAAATTTCAGGCTTCCACGGTGTTTTTTTAAGTTAGGAATAAGATGAAAATCGGAAGGTGCTAAATCAAGAGAATAAGCTTTGTGGGGCAATAATTGAATTTGAGTCATGGATTCAATAGATGTGTGAACATGTACATTTTCCTGGTGAAACAACACTTTCTTTCTGAGTAATCCTGGATGTGTTTCATTAATTTATTCACGCAAACGACGCAATAGGGTGCAATAGTATGCTGAGCTTGCCTTTCCTTTCTTTGGGGTCGGTTTATCAGATTTTTCCACTGAGTGGATTATTGTTTGGGCTTTGAAGTAAGTATAGTGATGAACCTAGGTTTTATCCATAGTAATAAAACGGTTAAGAAAATTTTACGGGTCAACCTCAAATATCTCCAAAGAGTCGCGAGAAATCGTGAACCGAATTCCTTTTTGCTCGACTGAAAGCAATCTAAGGACGCACCTATCAAAAACTTTAAAAAACCCGAGTTTATTGAAAATTATGTTTTGTGTTCGCTCTCTTTGCTAGTCAATGTACGGTTTTCCAATATGAGATGACACATTTTGCTGATGTTTTCTTCGGTCTTAGAGTTGGTAGGCCGGCTGGTGCGAGGGTCATCTTTAATGCTTACTCGTCTACGTTTAAATTCCGCAACTCATTTTTTCACTGTACTTGTCACGTTTCTGAATCCAAAATTAAAATGTGTTCTAGATTCGAATTTTTTTCTGTGTCCTCTTTCTTTGTCAAGGCCATTACAGCAATTTGGCTTAAAGTGCAAGGTGTGAAAAAAGGTACTCTTATACCGATAAAGGGTATCCTAGGTTTCGTTGTATTACAACATCTTCAGGTGGACTATTTGCAAAGATCTCTGCTAACGTAGTTTCATTTAATTGTAATTATTAGTTATTTCAGGTTAAAATTAAAATGTCGCCATTAGGTGAAGATGGGTAGGGAGAGGGTAGAGGTTTACTCGCCTATCCCGAAATTACCAATTCCCATGCAGAGATGCATAATTTTTGAAAAATTAAATTTTTTTCAGATCATATTTTTCGCAAGAAATATTCCTCCTATAATCTTATTGTATTTATATTAGAATATCTTATTGTATTTATAATCTTATTGTATTTATATTAGAATTCTTTTTGCTCCTAGAGCTTTTCTGCTCGCTGAGGGAGGTAACGAACAAAATTCCGGTATCAGCTAAATCGGTGAAGTTTCTGAAAGTTTTTAAGCAATCATTTTTGTAAAATTTGATTTTTTCTGCTTCTAGGTGAGGGAGATTACTAACAAAATTTCCTGTTTTTCTTAAATCAACTAGATACCCGAAAGTTTATTGAACTTTCATAATAAGAAACTTCGATTCTTTTTGCTTGTAGGAATTTTTTTCTTTATGAGCAAGAAACTAACAAATTTTTTCAATTTTGCTAAATCAGCTAAGTCCCTGGAAGCATGTTAACCAATCCAAGTTGGACGATTTGATTATTTTTGCTTCTAGGATTTTCTCCTTGATAAGGGAAGTAACCAACATAATGTCTCTTATTGGCTAAATCTAAGCTTTTGAAAGTTGATTAAGTAATTATGGCAAGACATTTTGATAGTTTTTCCAGAATTTTTTCTTTGTTGAAGGAAGTAAAGATTCAAATTTACCATTTAGGTTAAATCAATTAAGTTTTTGAAAGGTTGTTAAGCAATTATAACAAGAAACCTTGACCTTTTTGCTCTCAAAACTTTTCTCCTTGATGATAGAGGTAAATAATAAAATTAAATGGTTCCTAAAATTTATTAAGTAATCATAGCAACACATTTCAATTCTTTGTGGTTCTAGAACAGTTACCCTTGGTAAGGGTGGTATTCAAGGAATGTTTTTTATTTAAGCCAAATCGGTTAATACTAAAAATTTTATAAATCTTACTAATTTAATATTATTATTAAACCTTATTAAATCACTAAAAATCATTGAAACGTGTCAAGACATGGTCATTAAAGGAACAGGTAAGTAGTCATTCTGTAATAATGTAAAGTGATATCATATATATTATTACATAATTTTCAGATATATAAAATAATACTAATGTAACAGTAAATTTCTGAAAATGAGTTGAGAAATGCTGCAAGAATACAAAATGAATTGTTTGTCAAAACTATTTCATTGTTGAGGATCTCAATAGATATTTCGTCTCATATTGTTAAAACTAATGTCAAAACATGTATAATCAATCTCTCTCCTACTTCTTTAACACCATATCTTAAATTCTAAAGCTGACACAAATGTTGTAATGAAAATAGACGGGAACGAAGTTTTACCTAAAGAAATTAATTAAATGGTGTCAACATATATATTTGTTCTAAACTACTTAATTGAATTTGGCAAGAGGTAATTCAGTGTCGCTAATAACTGCAATACGAAATCACTCATTACTTTCTTCGTTTACTCGTCCCTCAACTTCACTTACGTTCTCTCTGCCTTTGTTAATTTGTTAATGATATCATCCGCGAGAAGCTGTCTGCACCTATTAGTTTGTGTAACACGCTTTATTACGTCTACTGAGAAATCATTTTCACTTAATTTTCGTTAGGTTGAATAAATTGGATGATGGTCTAGGGACGTCTAGATCAGATTATTTTATAAGTATAAGATATATGTTTGGTAATTATTGTTAAAATATTGGTTTTTCACTCAAAATACATAAAAAATAGAGTTTAAAGAGATTTTTAGGGATAGAAACATTTATTTGTTTTTTGCTCAAATAGTTATTGATATTCTATTAATTTATGTAGAAAAAATTTCTTTTTTTCAGTAGCTGGATGTTCTGAGATTATATGCTTTCTTAAATACGATTTGTATATTTTGGTTAGACTCATACAAAAGATGTCGAAATTTCAGGTAATAGTTATTCGCATTTAGGAGCTACCGAGTTTTGAAAGGATGGCTAGATAATACAGAGCTAACAATCCATTCGTATCGTTTAAGTACAAAATTCTAAAGAGGATCTAAATTTTCCGTATTTTTAATTATGAAAAATTTAAGTAAAGTCTCAGCTGCCACTGCTCCTAATAAGTGTATTTGCTTTACGGAAACTTAAAAAAATTTCCTTCATTGTTTATTTTTAGAAAAGAAAATGTATATTTATCATGTGTAATTAATTTATTCAACTTTTGTTCGCTGTTAAATTTAAATATTATTTATGAGTTAATTTGTGACATCAAAAGGAATTCGTCGCAACTTTATTTATACCAATCGCTTACAATAATAAATAAATTTCATATGAAAAGAAAATTGGTTTTATATAGTAAATTAGGCACAAAAATATTAATTTAAACCATTTCTAGCACCAGTCTTATATTGTAAAAGAACATGAAAGTAAATAGAATAATTAATGATGATTAGACAGCCTTGTAGACGTTACATTAGTTAATTGGGAAATTACCCTCTTTTCGCAATAGCTTACAAATCTGTTGATGTCAATGTTTGCTAGGCTAATGCAGAGACTGGCCAATTTTTTCTTTTCACTTAAAATCCGTTTTGCTTTGAAAAGTAAACTAACCTGAAATATAAAATAACATATACGCTTAATAAAATATAGGGGTTGCTGACTGTAAAATAGTTGTGAAAGTGAAAAGAAAAATAATTCCTATTTTATTAAATTTGAAGATAAAACTTTGAATACCGACACATTTTTTTTATTGCAACTTATATTTTCTATCACTACTATATTCATAATTCAGAGTATATATATTTCTATTACTAATATATTCATAAATCATTCAATATTACTCCCAAATATGCTCGCCACTACTTGAAAACTGACAATGTTCATAAATTATTTTATTGTCATTATAAGTATATTAATTACATCTAATTTGTTGTGAAAATACTGTATCTCAAGTAACATGAAAGGTATATTTTACTTAACACTTTTGTAAACTGAAAAATTATGATTCTCAAATCAATTCATTTTATTAATCAAAAGATGCTGGATTACTATGATACGATGATGATTTAAAGAAACGAAATTCACATACTGATAATAGTGATGAAAACAATAGTGTGAATAATTACTTTCTTCATCAGACAAATAAGGAAAAAGGAGCATTAAACTCTCCCATAATGATGCCCAAAGAAACGTTTATCATACTTAACTGATGATATTAATGATGAAGCCTACATTATGAAAATTTAAATAATCAATAGATAAAATATTGAAGGGGTATCACCAAACGGGCAATGAAAATAAGCAGCTATAGGAGCTAGAGATATTTTAGTAGATTCCGAAAAAGATATTTTCATCATCATCAAAAACATTTTAACTAGATTAAAGAAAAAAATATGAAATCAGAAAATATATCGGAATGTTCCTCCCTTCTTACACTTTTATTACGTTTAAGTCTCGTGGCTGATTATTGATTGAATTTTTTTTATAACCAGAAAATTTCATCATACTTTCTTTTTTGCTGTCATTATAAGTTACCAGTTACTTTATGAAATATATTTTTAATGATTCACCTAAGAAATGTAAATGTAGAGTATAATTTATTAATCCTATACCATATCTCATCAGCTCTTTTCAAATAGTTTTAGCACCACTTGATATTGATAGATTTTTAGATTTAAATGATCCATAAACTATAATTATCATAAGGTCAATAACTAATATGATGATTCATGGCAATATTCGTTCAAAGTGAAATTTTATACATTCATTTCCAAATTCAAATGTAATTATTTTTCCGTCTCACTTCTATATCTATTTCGAGAACATTAAATTAACGTCTTATAAGATGTAGATAGTAAGGATAATAGTGAGATTATAGTCTTTCCATTTGCACCATATATATATATATATATATATAAATATATATATATATATATATATATATATATATATATATATATATATATATGTATGTATATATATATATATATATATATACTTTGTAGTATTTAAAGATACCATTTGAATTAATTTTACTAAAATATCATCTATTACAAAAAGCATACTGATGCAAAGATAATCGTAAACTCATATTAGGAGAATGTCTACCAATTCAGTTAATAAATAAATTTGTATTAAGTTCAAGTCCTAATAGATGGTTTAACTTATGAGAAGATATATACCATTAGACCCATAGGTGACATAGTGGAAATATTTCTAGTTTAATTTTCCATAATAAAACTTTAATTTTATCTTTGAAATTTATATGCGAATTTAATACTTCTATAACATTTATAACATTATAATAATTAGTCGCAGGTATTTTAAAACCTTTCTCATGTATAATGTTCCCTTCATCATCGTTTACGAAATTTCGTTAATATACATCAAAGTATAATAATGATCTCTTCTTCTTAAATATAATATTTTTTTCTCTTTCTTGCACATATGACATAGACCAAGGATATTAAAATTCAATTATACCGACAAACTAATAAAAAATTGAATTTTATTTTTCCTGGTAGTTAAATTATGAATTCATTAGATTTTTTTTGTTACAAAAATATTGCCTAAAATTATTTTTTAACAAATATGAAAATCGTTTCCGATCATAGCTGTTGCAAGTTAATAAAAGAAATAAAATTTTTAAGCCTGTCTGAATAACCTTTTCATTTCACCGAAACTTTATTCCTGATACCTTTTCCTAGTGTCATTATTATTTATTTATTTTATGGTGCAAATTTGTATTCGAAATTACCCGTTATAATTAATTTTTGATAAACGTACTACTAACATTTACATGGTTTCATTACTTTATCTGACATGAAATAAAAGGTGGCTTTTGTTAAATTGCTAAAATTAGAATAATTTCATTGTTATAAATTGTTAAATAACCTTTCTCAAAAATATATTTAATTTTATTTATTCCCACGTAATCTCCTACAGCAATTTTTTTATTAAACTCTTCACGTTCGACTCTTTATCATTTATAACATGCTTCATATACGAGCAAAATTTTTGTACTAGAATGATGATTATGGGAATTTATTTAACGAGGTAAGATATCAAGGTATATGTAAGCATTTTTCTACGTTCAACGATACTACTTTTTATGTCATGGTTATTCGTGGTATAAAATTAATATGATTTTTACGAAAAAAGGTATACTCGTTCTGCTACAAATTTCGAACATTTATCATATTGAATATACCTAGGATTATATCCAGATTCCAAAAAGTTACTTTAAAATGCTCTTATAATACCTTGAAGATTTTTATTTTCTAATGCTACGCGCATATGCCAATTTATTAAAAATGGCCATAATATATAATTTTATCCACCTTTCTACTTAATTAAATTTTGAAAATCTACTAAATTAGCTTGTCTTAACTAATTCATATCTGATACAATATATCTATTACATAGAGATATCTTCAGCATTGATTTGTAGAGATCGTATCTTTTCTATGATTTTAACCAATGCTTCATTTGAAAATTTCCCACGCATTGCTTTTACTAATTTTTCTTCACCTCCATAACCGGCTGGATATGGTAGATCGTAGTAAATGTTCTTAAGTTCAGTTAAGGTTTCCATTTTTCCCAGGTATATTTGCTTCTAACATTACGAACACCTGGAGTTAGTGTTTGTTTCTTTATCATTTCTATTCCTTTTCTTAGGTATAGAGACATCGGTGATGGAGTTCTATCCATCTAATGCTAACTTATTTCTTTTTACCGATAATGGATTAACGTTTGGATTAATTTTTAAGGTATAATATATTCATATTGTCGGGTTTTCTAATGAAATGTATCATATTAACCTAATTAAGATATAATTCATTCACATAACTGATTATAAAAAACGACATTTTTTTATCAGAAAATATATCGGAATGTTCCTTCCTTCTTACTCTTTTAATACCTTTAAGTCTCTTGGTTGTTTATTGATTGAATTGTATTGTTTTTTTTTAATAACCAGAAAGTTTCATCATACTTTCTTCTTTGCTATCGTTATTACTCCATGAAATAAATTTTTAATATCTCATTACTAACTATACGTATAACTCTTAAATAACGTCAATACATTTATTTATATATATATATATATATATATATATATATATATATATATATACATATATATATATATATATATATATATATATATATGTATGTATATTTACGTTATTTAAGAATTATACAAAACTTTTCTATCCCATCGGATTATTTTTTACACAATTAAACTAACGTTATTAGTTTTAGGTATTGGTTGATCATAAGTTGTGATGGTTCCTAATTAATTCCCATGAGATTATATAACTGTGAATAACTTAATTATAAATAGTAGGTAATTTAAAATTTGGTTCACTTTTTGTCTTCCTTTTGCGCAGAATATTTTCTAACTTAGATTCTAATATGAGATTTTTTATTACTGACATATTACTAATATATTCTATCCATTCAATTAGTTCAATTTGGTTTTCAATATAATCTTTCGTAGTATGATTTACCGATTCTTGCTTTTGAATATTTGGTTGATAATTATATAAACTAATATTTTATCGAATTGGCATTTTTATGGGTTTACGATTATGTTATATACGCGAATATTTCAGAATTTCTTGATAAAGGAGCCATTTTTATCATTATTTTTCCCAAGGTATATAATCTCTTTAATGTCTATTTAATTATAAGAAAATGTCATCACTTTTGTAATGAAATTTTTGCAATCTATCAATTACTTCTGTTTCAATCAAATATCTAAATAATCTTAATGTTTCCATATCATATTTTTAGTAAAAAAATGTTTAACTATTTAAGATATGATGCAAAAACATGCTGCCTTTTTATGAAAATTATAACCATTTGTTCTTCAGAATATTATTTGTAAATTATATTAAAATATTTACCATGAAAATATATTAAGGGAAATGAGGAAACTATTTCAATATATTTAAAACGATTGTATAAAGTTAAAGTATGTATTATTCGATTGCTAACAAAAGAATGACATTTTTTAATAATATTTCCCATTATTACGATAATGTAACAATATTTAAGAAGATCGTGTGGAAAAAATATCTTCTCTTTTTAGACTACTTAAAAATTAATAAAAGTAATTCTATCAGTAAATGGTGTAAAATTATGATTATAACTTAAGTTATGCAATAAATAGGAATCACTAACATTTAAGGAAAAATGTAGTACGTGATATTTAATTATTAAATAAATAACGAAATGGCAATTAAAATAATATTTTATTTATATATGTATGTACATGTTTAATTTTTATTGCCTGACAAAAATAAAATATTGCTTTAATTACAATTCATATATACATATATATATATATATATATATATATATATATATATATATATATATATATATATATATATAGGCGTAGGGTGCTGTAAATAGTGTTTCCACAAAAAAATAAAAGTGTTCACATCAGTCAAATTGTAATAATAGAATTATATGTGGAGTGGGAAATGTGAGAAACTGAGAACAATACTATACCAGCATGGAAGGAAAGCTCTGGAAGTGGAAGGAGTATCCTTGAAAAAAACAGATAATTTAGATCCAGATACCATGCCAGAATCACACTGCATTCAATATAAATAAAAATTCACAATTTAATGAAACTACGTGGTGTAGTATTATTTCTACTTTCTTTAATTTCTTTACCACGACCTAGGTTTCATTGTATTACAACATATTCAGGTGGGATAATCAATAGGGTATAATAATACTACATCACGTAGTTTCAATAAATTTCGAATAAGGAATTTCCACAAAATTAACGCCAAATATATTCAATAAATGAAGATGGTTTGGGTCAAAATGTTTAGGAAAGGGGGGGGGGGATGTAAACTTTCTTAGACTATATACTTTAGAAATAGTACTGGTGTGTTATTATTAATTTACTTTTGAAAAGTCAAAAATAAATAAATTAAAAAAAAAAACAATTTTAGTTCCATTTCCGAGTTTATATGTAAATTTTCTTGTCTTTAATTTCATTCCTATGAAATTTCATTACAACTTTTCAAGAGTACAAAAGCAGAGGGAAACATATTTGTGAAATTTCAAATTTGTGGGCTTTATATTTCTAAAGATTTTGTGACTATTGGCTCAGTGAGTAACATTTTGCTTTTACCCATATATATATATATATATATATATATATATATATATATATATATATGTATATATATGTATATATATGTGTATATATATATATATATATATATATATATATATATATATATATATATATAAATAGGAATATATTGACTGAAATTTTCGTTTCGGTTTTTGTTAAGCCATATTAAACTCTGTTGTAATTCAAACAGGATTTTTTTTTCGTAAACAGAATGAAGTCTTTGGTTTCTATGGATACTAAAGACGTAATAGCCTTAACAGTTTCTAAAATAATGTGAATAGTAGTGAGAATATGGTCGCTTCAATTCATTTTCATCTAGGTATATGTAACTATGTACGTATAACTAATATCAAAACAATAAAAAAGAGAAAACCGCCAGAAAGTGCAATTCTTTTCATGTCAATGATTTTATCCGTATATTTGAATTATTTATTTAGAGATTAACGCCGATTTCGTTCAAGATCTAAATTCAATAACGTTTTAAAGTCAAATATGGCTTTGAACTTAATTTATCATACATACTTATATTTAGTTATGGAATATTCTTTTAAAAGTACTGCGACGTGCACATTTATGTGGTTTCCACATCAATATCAAACCAAAAACTGAATAGCTTGTTCGTTTCTATACATATTCCCTCCACTTCCAATAAATACAATGGTCAATAAAAGAGCTTATGGTGGATTTCCGTCGTTAGCTTTATAAAGACCGTAATTGCTTTATCGACGGAAAGCTTTTGTCATTGCTAGGTCTTTGAACCAAAAGCTATTAAATATTAATTCGTGTTTCGGATTAAGGCAAAAAATAGTTGAAGTGTCTACTTGTGAATGTATTTTTGTTTTTAATACTTATTAAGCGGGTTTTGTTTTCCAATTTTCCGTTATTATTTTTAGTGATTATTATACTCATTTAAATTGGTAATATCTTTTTAAAATTTTATGAAGGAATGAAATCATATTTATATTGTGTTTTATATTTAACAAAAACCAGTAATAAATAAAAGTAAGTGCAGAAAATATTACAATTGTTTAGTAACATACTGTTTTAGTTTTTCTTAACTTTTCAGTAAAAAAAGTTATATTCAAACTTTTTTCTCTGAAAAGTACTAGCTTGAATGACAAAACACATGACGCGATACAATATTATTGCTCAAACCATGAAGCACTAATTATTGCAATGTCATGCACCCTGCATCACACCTCATTCTGATTTTATTCACGTGCTAATGCAATTAAACTGTTAGTAAGAGAACAGTTATGACCAATTATTTTGGATGCAAAGTACTAAAAACTAAAAAAAGTTGTGCATATTTGGAAATCATTTGTAAATTACAAAAGTGATGAACTTTAAAACTTTTTTACAAATCCGCCTAATAGTTTAGAAGCGATATCATGCTACGAACATACAGACACACTCGCATTTTTATATTATCACCGACCTTTTTTATAGTATTTTGTCTTTAAAACCGATTCAAAATTAAATTTTCATTAAACTACTTCGAAAGGCACCCTTATTTTCTCTTCTGCTTTTTCTCATCGTTGTTTAATTTATGTCATTTCTTTCTCAATTTTGATAAGACAATTAAAAACAAATTTCTCTTATTGCACAATAACAGATCTAGACAACTAAACGCAAAAAGTAGTTTATTACAGGTCACACTAATTGGAATATGCAATTCAATTTATTGTTCATAGCATACAGTGTTTATGAACAATAAGTGAAGGAGTAATGTCAATTATCAATATTTTCAAATTAGGTTTTGAGATTTTATATTTAATGCTTAAAAAACCAATGACGAAAGTGTTACAAGTGTTTTAAAGAAGAATTATTAGCATTATTTCTAAAAAATTCCTCCATACCCTAATATTTGTGTAGATTAAACTTTTTGTTAGGATTTAATAACCGCATAACTTGTCGTTGCAATTTCCGCTTTTCGATGATTCCATCTTTTGTCAGTTAGTATTTCCAATACTGGAATGCTTTTATTTTATTTAATTAAATAAAAAATTAAGTACTACTTTGACTATTTTTGAAATAATACTAGGTTTCACTGGAGCGTGAGGGTTCCTATTGCCTACTAATGTAATTTGACTGAAATTTGATTTATTTATTAAGTAATTTTTTATGACGAAAACGGTTGACAATTTTGCAACTAATATTTGATATACATACGTTAGTATACGGGCTAAACAAGCTATAATTACAAGAAATTTTAACTGTAATTTTTACTTTTCATATTATTTCTTTACAATAAATAGTTTTTAATAGTTGAGGTCAATTCGCAATATTTGAGGTCATTTTAAAAAAATGCATTTTTATTTCCTTAAAAACAAACACAGTTTAATTGAAATATAATTTTGTATATTATTGTGTACTACTGTTACCAGAATTTAAACGATTTGAAAATATTTGGTAAATGATTACACATGTCGATATATTAAATTCACGTTGGCTAAATTAACTAATGAGAAAATGAAAATTATCTACTTTTAATGCATGAAATCAAAAAAATAAAAATATATTATCAAATAAGATACTGTATAGTTTACTATACATAACATTAAATTAGATTAAGTTTATTTAAATGATTTAAAGGTGGATGTTACAAGTAAAAACCAAATGACAAAAAACATAAAATATATTTATGAAAATATATGTTTGAACTCCTTATTTAAAATAAACATTAAATGAAACTGCATATAATTTGATATTTTGGCTCATATTTACTAATTTATAAAGTGTTATGGTTACTTTACTAATGCATAAAGATACAGAAGAAACATTGTTAAAGTACAAAAAATCTGACAGAACATTAATGGAAAGGCATGAATTCTATAAAATTAGATTTAAATTCATTCCAAAAAGTCAGATTTTAATTCAGGTTATACGTACGTTGACGAAGGTAGTGAGAGGAGAGAGGAATTTAAAAATTTACTAAAGCCCTTCAGGCACACGGCAGTCCCTCGGTGAAGATTGAGTCGAGACCGAGATACTGAGAAACTTTGTGTTTGCGAGCATACGTTTACCTTGGGTAGGACATCTTATATGATAAAATGCCATAAGTAATTTTTAACGCAACCCTTTAGAATTTTTGATTAGTAATGACAAATTCTTTTGAAACTTAGAGAATGGAAGTGTATTGCATCAATGATAAGGAAGGAGAGAAAAGAAAAGTAATTATGTTTTCTTCTGTATAAGTACATGAACTGTTTTTAACTATTTTAAACCTAAGGTAGTGATTGTTGATTATATGAAATAGACGGCGATTCCATTTAATTTCCAACCAATGTCTTATACATGGTATGTGTAAAACAACAATAATTTTCGTGGTTACATAAAATGCTATTACATACGAAGTTTATGTAATTATAAGCCACAAAATGCCTCAAAACGTAATCTATTATATACGTATTAGACATGACCATATATAATTTACAATATATAACAACATGACGAGTTATTACAAATTTTTCTCGAAATATTAAAATTAAAACACACATAAAATATCTGGAAAAAGGAAAATACCTGCATAATTAAAATATTGTTCTCGCAAAAAATGGACGCTGATTCGGCGAACAATATGTAACTTCTATTGTCATAAAATTACAAAAATATAATGCATATGGAATACAAGATAATTCAACAATACAAATATATATATATATATATATATATATATACATATATATATATATATACATATATATATATATATACATATATATATATATATTAGACTTTATATGTAAAAATGAATGAGGTATAGAAATATATAAAACATTATAAAACGAGTATGATTTGAATAAAAGCAAATAGTAAAAACAAACTCATTTCTCTATAGATTGGGGTAATAAGTAAAAAAATAATTCTGTCAGGATAACAAGTTTCGTAGAGTTTTTGATTATCTATATTTTTACGTTGTTATGAAAAAATAGTATTGCAGAAAGGCAATACCACCGACATTTTTTTACATTTCAGCTATCCAAAACTTTACTTTTTTTAAACCACTTTTTTGGATAGGCATTTTCATTTGCGACAAAAAATTTGTAAATATGAATAAATGTAAAATAATGCATCATTTTCTAGTAGATACACCTCCACTTAAACGACGTAATCTACATAATGTATTTGATTATTTAGCTAAGATGGTGTCACTACTTAAACCGTGGGAGAAAAAATGAATATGATTAAAGCGATTAATGGGATTTTAGTTAATGAATATAACAAAACAAAGAATAAAATGTGCTTTTCTCAAATAAATATTTATTAGAAATGGAGTGAAATTTTATAGTAAGGAAGCAAACACTATGGGCACATAGAATGAAATAGTGTTTAGCACGTCAACGTTTTGTAAAAAAATAAATTGTTAATTGTTTAAAAATAAATGAGAGTGGAAATATTTATAGACAAAAGTTGTAATATCTGAAAAGCATTATTGATGACGTATAATTTGTGTGCTTTGTTGTAAGATCAATTTTAGCGAATTTTGGACAGGCACTATTTTGAAATTATTTGACCCATTCTGTCCATCTATGAACTTTGTCCAGGTTTTGATACATTCTGTTTTTGTACCTCCCCGAACGAGAAAGAAATATGGCTTCTAGAGCGTATGTGTTTGTGTATGTATATATATTTATACATGTATACATCAAGGTGATCTTGAATTTGGTGTCTGCGGACAATGATCGTCGAAGACATAGTAAAATCATTTCGAAATTCAAAAGGCGTGATATAAGCAATAGATATATTCTTGCGAAATTCGTCGAAACAGCAATTTGCTTTGTGGTAACGTAGCCTTTCAACGAATATCTCGATTACTCTACAAGATATCGTCCGATATTAATCAAATATCGCGATCTATTATTTATAAGATTAATAAAACCGTAACAATGAATAGGGAGTAATAATAATCAGTACTAACACTTAAATAAATCCTAATGTTACGAAGCAGAAAATGGGTTTGTTTGTCGGGGTAATCTCAGAAATTATTAAACTGATTTTAAAAGTGTATTAACTATTTTATAAGAAATACTTTTCTTTAGGATTTAGATGATTACTTACAGCTAATTAATAATTAAAATGAGAAAACTATGCAAAGAATATTATTTTTTTCCAGTGATTTTGTAGTAAATGGGTATCCTGGGAATACACATAGTAACAAAAAAAATCTTTGCCTTTGTTGAACTCTTCCTCCATAATTTTTTTCAATACCTTAAAATTATTTCGACGCGGACAAAGTTGCGGGCGACTAATAATTATTTTCGTAAAAGCATTTGGAAAAATCTTTAAATGCTCTATTACTTAAGGCAACGTATTCGATCAAAACAAGTTTTGTAGTGTTGTGTAATTACTTTCGAAATGGCGTTTGTATTAACAATTGTATTAAAGTAATATCGTCAATCTTGTAAATAGCTATGTCAACAGCAATACCGTGAAAAATTTAAAAAGCATTTATTATTTACAACACAAATAGTTTTAATTTATTTCATTTTGAGATAAATGAACATTAAATCTTTGCAGCTAAAGTCTGTATCTCTATATGTTTATAAGTTTGTAACGAAGTGACTTATGTACATGAAAAATATTTTAAAAAGAGTGATTAATTAAGCGTTAAGAATGATGTTAGAAACTTGGAAGCCTGTGTTTAGATTATTGTCTGTTTATTTTTAATACCCGTTTTTAGATTTTACGTCAGTCACGCGAAATCTACTGGAGGGATTTTGATGAAATTTGGTATTATAATAGTTCATATCTAAGATATAAAAAATCAAATCTTATAACTATTCTAGTTCCGAAGATCACGTGAACGAAGTCTTAAAATTCAAAATTGTGGACCTGACTCTCTTGACACTTAAAAAAGCAGTGATATTCATTTGTGAGTGAGCTCTAAAGATATGTGAACGCAAACAAACCTTTTCTTGTTTATCTAACTGAAACTTAATCTACCACGACCTTTCTACAAAAAATACTTTGAATATGCTATTCTTATAACACTTTCCCTTAATTCATTTCATAAGCTTTATATTACGCGATATGAAATGTAGTTTTACATATAACTTGCG
This sequence comes from Druceiella hillmani, assembly GCA_039881145.1. NCBI lineage: Eukaryota > Metazoa > Arthropoda > Insecta > Lepidoptera > Hepialidae > Druceiella > Druceiella hillmani. The sequence continues at coordinate 33,264,335 of JAYKKI010000014.1, read as the reverse complement.
TGAGAGTTCGCTATTTACATTGGATGTTTGCGAAGAATTTTTCATACAATTATGTGGTTACTATATTTGATAAATGCTTTCTGTCCAAAGTTAGAATTAATACTGGACTTCCATTAAAGAACATTCACTTTACTGGCTATGTTAATGGCTAATTGTACTTAATGTGTATTTAGTATTTGAAATCCGAAAGGCGGTATAAAATTATTCTCGACCGTGTGTTTTGAAAATCGGGACTAAAAGTATACTCAAGATTAGTGCACTAAGTTTTATCTAATGTTTATACATTTCAAGTTTCCCGTTAAGCTAATTAACAAATGTAAAATTTAAATTAAAAACTTTTTGATTGGAGGCTAATTAGCTCAAATTGATTCACGGGCAACTGGATTCCAGATAATTATCTAATATTTCCTTATCGGAAATATTTGCTAAATTTCTAGTCTATTCTCAAATTAATATTTTTTTATATCAATATATTTAAATATGTAGCAATTTAGATGTACACTTTGTTAAAAAATGTATTAAATAAATTAGTTAGTTGTATACGATATTAATGAATTATTATAATCGTATCAAGCTGTAATGATACAATTTTAAAATATTATTTAATTTCTGTTGGTAGTTACGTTAAATGTAAGTCGAGAAAAAATAATGACTTTTGTTTTAATAAATTACTGCTAATCACTTGTAAACATTAACGCGTTTTGGGTTTAGTTTCGAAACATGGTACGTGTAGTATACTTTCATATTAAATATGAAAGTATACTACCATTTTTACTAATTTTTACTTTCCTTTAAAACTACCTTCAAAAATCAATAAAAATAATTATTTACGAGAATAGAGCTATTAGATTACCAAAATCAATACCTATTTAATATTTTTTAAGAAAAATTTTAAATTATCCGAAAATAAATTAACGCATCAAACAATTCTTTTATACGTTTGACGGACACATTTCCAAATTTATTTTCAGTTCTATATCTTTTAACATATAAACCGTATTTTATTTAGTCAAAAGAAATATTTAATATACGGAAATATGAAGATTTGTATTAAATTACATTAGACTAAATTTACATTGAATTTATTCAGAATATCTTGTAAAACTAAATGTTACTTGAATTGCCTTCTAATATAGGTAATGTAGAAAATGCTAAAATTGGTCGAAACATTTTTTTACAATTAGAATTTCATCAGTTTCCAATAGTCCTGAATCAAAATAGTTTGTTTTAGTGATGCGTTTAAGCAAAAGAATTAATTTTTTATTAGTAAAATGATACAAAGCCGTTTTACATCCATATTAAGATCAACGATCTTAAATCAAATTACTTTTCGAGATTATCTGCAGATACCCCGTTAATTATTCATATTACATGTGATTATCAATCTAATTATTTTTGAGGATAATTGAAATTGTAAACAACAATTTCTCTTTATCCAGTATACACTAGTTTATACATATCGATACGAAAAATAATTTTGTTACCTTTCAGTTTCCTTCATGCTCCAAAGTTCTTTTCCAATAAAATTATGCAAAAAAACAAATATTGAGATGTCAGATATTTGATAATTAATTTAGTACTTTTGTTTATTTTTTCTTTTAGAAATAACAAAACGCTTTATAACAATGAAAATTGCACAAAAATTTAATTATTCTCTCAAAATTTTTCTAATTTTTGTGGTCATAAACGAATCCGTCGCAATTTGTATAAAATTTTCGTGCATATAAATTGTACGCAAAGTTTGCTTCTTTCGTAATTCAGAAGTTAAAAAAATATATTTGACCTACATCAAAATTTTAGCTTCCGTTGTTAAGCTAAGAATTTCATTACTCTACACTTCTTTGAACACTAAATCAGTCACAGCCTCATATTGCCTATAGTTCTAGACTTTGCGTAAAATTTTGCAAGTAAAATATCATTTGTATTTGAAATATCGGTTTTATTAACAATTTTAATATTTTTAAGTCCAATTTTTAAAATTTTAAGCGTAATAATGATATCAGATTTGTTTCCATCTAGTTTTTAAATGGTTCATTGAAAATTTTACATAATCTATAGTTCAGTACTTTAATTGAAATTATTTTGGCTAACTGGCATCAACGTTTTATTTGGTCAATATTTTACGCATATACAATGTCATCTAAGTTGTGAAATCAAATAAAATTGGTGCATATGTTTTATAATTCATATATTAAGTTACTAACGGAAAAATATAAAAATTCCTAATTCTAAGTATCAATTTTAAAGTTTGTTGGTGTTCGGAGTTTAAAAAGTCCCCCCAAGTATATATTAATATTATTTGATGGATTTTTAATTTATAAGTGTAAAATGACTTTCTGGTAATGCGATATTTTAAGGGATTAGGGATCTATCATCTCGATATCGATACAACCTAGAACCTGTGTGATCATATGTTATCGACGTATGCGAAATGTTAAATATTATAGTACATCAATATAAAGTGGAATGGTCAGGTAATAACAGTTTGATTATTGATTTTGTAGTACAAGGAAAAAAGGCAATAGTGTAAGAAATATAGAAATGGTCTGCCTACTAACATAACAAACGATGAGGATTAATTACTTTCCTTTTTTTAATTCTTAAAATTAAATATACATAAATATATATATATATATATATATATATATATATATATATATATATATATATATATATATATATAAATTTCATTGAAATCTGTTTAGCAAATATATCTTTGCTCATAACCCACCTGAAGATGTAATACAACGAAACCCAGGTCGTGGTAAAAGACTTAAAGAAAGTAGAAATAATTCTACATCACGTAGTTTCATTTAATCGTGAATAATTAATTTCTACAAAATTAATGCCAAATATATTCAATACTTTATTATAAAATTAATCTTTCAGGAATAAGCAAAATATAGCTATTATTTTCTCCCAAAATATAAATTTTTTGTGAAGAAGACTAATTCTTTGTAATATGCATGCTTATAGTAAGTAAGAATATAACCAATAGTACTTCTTTGTCCTTCTTTCAGATCTATGAAGGTCTCTCTTTGTAAAGAATATCAAATTCGGTGACGGTTACTCGGTACAGTTTTTAAGCCAGCAGCCTGTAGAAACACACAGGTGTTAAGCTATTTAGTCTAACTAGCTTAGCAATGTGATCGGCTGCACCAATTGCTAAACAGATTAGACTAGAAGTATTTGTGGGATTATCTGTTTATATTAATTATTTACTTGAGTGTTGATCGTAATGTGATTGTGTCTACTATTAATGGAAATAAAACTAAAATATTAATGGCATATTTTCGCCATGGATCGCCGTTAAAGCCAAAGGCATTGCAGTGTTATATTATCAAAGCAAATTTTCGATGATATAACAAGGCAATGGAGTATATAATAGAAAATTTTATATATAACCCAAATCTGAAACAAATATCAAGAAGTTAATGCAAAACTGTGGGTATAATACCAAGCCAATATGAATTACTATTTGCTGTCGAGGGGTCTATGTTAAATGTAGAGATTTAGTAAGGAGCATTGAATTGACAAGCAAACAAACTAAATATTCAAAAGATCGAGCTATTTTTCTCAACAATAATGCTAACTATTTAGTATAAAACAAACTTATAAGAAAATGTAAAATTTCGACTGGGTTCTGTTAGTTCAGTCTAACTTATTCACCCGATATATTGCATCTGATTATATTTTATTCAGAGACCTAGACAGCTATTTGCATAATTAAAATCTTTTTAATTTCACCATGTCAATGTAAGTTAATAGATTTTTATTCTAAAAGTATGTTGCATTGCGTATTTAATGAAATGAAGTCAATTACACAAGTCATACGTAAATTTATGTTATTTATATTACGTGCTGAAAAAAATAGAAAACTTTTATGAATATATAGTCGAAACTAATTCAGATAAGTTGAAACTAGTTGAGATAAAGTAAACATTTACACATTTATAATGAAATAATTTAAAAAAAATCATAAAAGTAACATAAATTAGTTTTGTTATTACTAGTTTATAGTAGTAACAAAACTAATTTATGTTACTTTTATGATTTTTTAAAATTATTTCATTATAAATGTGTAAATGTGTAATTTATCTCATCTGTACACATTTACACATTTATAATGAAATAATTTAAAAAAAATCATAAAAGTAACATAAATTAGTTTTGTTATTACTAGTTTATAGTAGTAACAAAACTAATTTATGTTACTTTTATGATTTTTTAAAATTATTTCATTATAAATGTGTAAATGTGTAATTTATCTCATCTGTACACATTTACACATTTATAATGAAATAATTTAAAAAAAATTATAAAAGTAACATAAATTAGTTTTGTTATTACTATAAACTACCTACAAATACTATTTTAAGACTATGAAGTTTAGATCGCTTTTAAACATTTTTTTTGTTAAGTTTACCTTGCTTTGGCGTTTAAACAAACTTACAAGTAATTGAAAATTTATTATTATTATGGCCAAAATTCAATACCATATTTCTAAAATTAGTTGTTCTATCCACGCCTTACCTAAAATAAACATCTTCATGAACGTGAATCCTTTAAACTTTACATGGAAACATAATGTGGGCGCGTGCTGCTTTACTTGAAGCAATGAATTCAAGGGTGTTATCTTTAACAAAATTTATATTTCTATAATCACTGTGGTTGACTGGAGTTGTTGGTGTTTCAGTGTCGCTAATAAAATTAATAGCTAACTTTATTTCTCACTATTTTTATTATTCTCCTATTTGTTTACTTCGTTAATAATAAAATTAAACTTCTACTTAATGATTGTTTTGTGTAATATTTGAATATCAATATTGAGTTTTATATCCTCGTTTCAGATGTTAGAAGTCATTAATTACATATTTAGTAATCTGTGTATTGTAATACCGTATACTATCAACACTATTATAATACTAAACCGAAGCAATTGACCTTTGAATATATTTTTTTAAATTTTAGTTAAAAAATGCACTTTGACTTATTTATGGCAAAACTTAGAATATTCGAAGTGGCCGTGCTTAGCTTAATTGAGCTTTTCATGATAATAGTGATGAAATAATTAGTTTTCATACCTATAACGCCACAAGCGTTAGAAAAGCTAACCAATTTGTAAAACAAATATTTGAAGTTCTTCATTTTGAACAAATTCAATTTAGAAGCTTTTTGAAGGAAAATTAGCAATTTTATAGTTTTCTTGTTTGCTTAAACCCTGATATTTATGTACTGAGCCCAAAGGTTCATGTTATAGTATGTTTACTTTTGAAACATTAATAAAAGCTATCGCGTATAAAATTATGCCAATATCTTAAAAATTATGACACAATGGTTAAGATTTTTTTTGCATTCTATTGTTTTAGGAGCAATTTTAAAATATATGTAACTATTTTATGTAAATTTAATACATCTGCATTCACGATATATGCACACAGTGTGATTGCAGATGTATTAATTTGCATAAAATATTTACGCAGAATTGTAGATAATGACAAATGCAGAGAGACGAAGAGGAGTTTGAAAAATATCTTATATTGTAGTGGACAAATTCTTAGGTTGAAAAAATACACTGAAGAAATTATTCGCCAATGTTTTCAATTGAATATTATTATGACCACGAGCCATATTTTTTGCCATATGGCGTACAAGTCTAAAAAATTGGGTAAATTAACAAGTACAAAATTAAGGAAGATGCATTAGATCTTGAACAAAGGAAGGTAGAAGCAAAGATCTTTGCTAATAGCCCACCTGAAGATGCTGAACGAAACCTAGGTCGTGGTAAAGAACTCAAAGAAAGTATAAATAATACTCACTAATAAATCAAGTAGTTTAATTTATTTGAGGAAAAATTTATGAATTAAATATGTTATTGGGCAACAATAAATAAAACTACACCCAGTCATTGATCACTGTAGTATTTAAATCTGCAATAAATGCGCGCAGAATAACAGAGCGTAACATTTTTAAATAACTTATAATTCCCTTAAAAACGCGTCAGTTTTGTTAGTCCTGCCGTTGTATTTACATTACACGTGCATTGATATTATAAATCGAGATTAGTTATAAGGAAGTATACATATTTACACATATGTTAAATACTGGTGATAGATTAGTTTTTTTTATTGTGTGATCATATAATTATTATTGAATAATACATGCTTAACTCAAATAATTCCAGAAAGGAAAACCGCGACAAGAGGAGTCGCTGAACTAATAACTTGAAAATTTGCTGCAAAAGTTCAAAACAAGTATTAAACGGTATTTTAAATAAGGTGCATAAGAAATTAAAAGTCTTAATACAATTTTGTTTATTGCGCTAAATTATTTGCTTGGGGCATGTTATAATAATTTGATCTTTGTGTGCTACCCAAATTGAAAAAGGATAATTTTCTTTTACTTACTTATTTTTCTAGACAACGTTAATATAAAGGAAGTACCTATTAGTTTCCATTGCAAGGTTTAAATTCAAGTGTTCTCTTTAAAATGCAAAACAGATGATTTTCAGCAATTACCAATTTGGGTTATTTTTGTACTTAAAATGATGTTAATTAAATATTAAGAAAAAAAACATAACTTTAGTAAAGATATATTACAAATATTAGTAATAAATATATATTACAAATATTAGTACTATTAGCTCCGTAAACCGTTTTGATTTGGGACCATGCAATAGACCGGTGAAATGCATTGGTTTCCTAACGTTGGATCTAATTTCGAAGGGTTAATAAAAAATTATATTTTCCTTAGGAAAAGCAGCGAGAGTTACTACTACTACAGAGTAAATAACCTAAAAATATTATTTATTTAATTGCTTAGGTAGTATTTCCACAAATAATAGTTTATGGAAATTATCAATAGAGCTTTTTTTTCTAATTTTATAATTAATACTATACTCCATTCAATTTCAAAAGAGAATATATATAAAGAAACGAATTTGACAGTAAACTATAGTTAGCCCAAATATAGTATTCGATCAGCTGACGACTATTTGAAAAATTATTTGCATTATATACAGAGTATTATTAATATATTTATATAATAATTCCATTAACTTCAGAAAGTTTCACTATAAAAATGTTATAAATTCACGTATTACACCATCATTTTACTAATACGAACTGTAAAATTTTATACAGTAAAAATGGACAACCGTCCATTGTTTTTTGCATTAGCAGGCGTTTCAAATATTTCGTGAAAATAATCGAAACTTTGACGCTGGAAAAGTCCAAAGCATATATGCTATTCATAAATTGTATGAAGTGTTAGAGTGAGATAGCGATAATGTGTCAGCTTACGCTGCTATATTTCTAGTTTTGTATCCATTATATACAGATATACTTAAATTACATTTGGGGTATAGATAATTAAATAAAACATTGTGACATATCATTTTCTTTTCAAATAAGTGTTGGTACTAAAACATCTTCTAATTTATCCTACAAATTACATACGTGCTGTAGGGAAATGTTTTTCAAAAACTAAACTTTTGCTTTTATTTCGATATACATTTTCAGCGAATATTGTTAATTTACGACATATTTGTTTCAAAAAAAAAAAAAAAATTTTTAATATTATTATCCATTACATGGTGGCCGCTCATGTAAAGATAAGATGGCCGTTTAATTTCTGTGTCATTTATCCTCTCCCTTTGCCTTTTTTGTTACTTTTTTCTTTTTTCTCGTGTAAGTTTTTCTTTTCCGTTTTTTGTTTCTTCATTTTCTTGCCACAAGGATTGCAAGAATTTTTGAACGGAGTTACATTTTCATCCAGTCATGATTTACGAAAAATATATTGCAGCTAATCTTTTATTTTTTCAATCTTGGATTAATTTTCGCCGCATCCCACGCAACATATTTATTATCTTTGGAGCTAAAATTTTCACTGGCTAATTCTATCTTTTTTTCTTCCTCAGAACTTCAACCTCTTATTTAATTTTTTGCTTTTTAATATTAAGTTTTTTCTTTGTAATCTTACTATTTTTTGCTTTCTTTTCCCTTTTTTTCACTAATGTAATCCGGAGATATAATTACCTTTGCTATTTATTTGAACCGTTTCCTAACGTTATTAAGCAATTCTATATTTGGGCACGTGTCAGTTAGGTATTTTGAAGACGTGTCTTTTTACGGTGTAATTTTGTGAAAACCTTTATTAGATCTTGATGTTGAAGGCATCTGTTGGCGGTAATTGTTCTTGAATTCGTTCAGATGTAGGATTCCCAAGCATCATTGAAACCTTTTCAATAACTTTGTCATTTTTAAGATAACCAAATATATAAGTATCTTCTGGAATCTAAATTTGGTGCCACTTATGAATTTGTTATTGGGTTTGAGGATATGTTATCGACACGTTATCATTTTCACCAAAAAAAACAGTAATAACATATTAAGTTTTAAAAATATTAATGTAATTTGTTACAATTAGTTTAAATAGTAATGTATTTATTTTCAATGGCTGTGGAAAATGTAATGTTTACCTCATCTATAAATTTTCGACAAATGATTAAATATTTACTTCAAGTTGACATATACATTTTTATTTTTACACTACTTGAATAATGTGAAAAACATTTGAATAGATATTAGAAAGGGAAGAAATGTAATGCTCATTTTTATGGTCACTTGAGACTTAGTTAATAATATTGTATTAAAACCGTACTTTCCTCCGACTTTCATAAAATCATCAGTTTATCAGATAAAACTGTCGATTTGTGGTTATGGCTTTTGGGGGGCAATAAACTTTAATTCTTCATTCGAATATGCATGTTTGATAAAATTAAATTTGTGAGTTTTTGTTTTGAGGACAAGGGACGCGAGTCCGTATGACTATCTGTTTGTCTGTTGTATACACACGAAACTTAACAATTATTATGAGGTGGATGTAGTAGTATAAATGTACGTAGGACCAACAAATCTAAATTAATCCGACCGCACAGCTGGTATAATTATTTGCAACATTCATTATTTTTACGTTCACAAGGGTCACACAACATGTCCAAAGCCTTATAGATTCAAGAGATCAATTATATTTTTTGCTTACTGTATGCCCACGTATGGCCACTTATGAATCTGCACCACATATATATAATACTTGCTTGCTATACTTATCATCGTAATGGAGATTAATCCGCTAGGCGTTTCCTAAAATTAGTAATTAAAATAAATTTTTGGCGTTTCGTAAAATTACTTTGTATTAAATTAAGTCTATTATATTATTATATGTTTTACAATGTTAGTTCGTTGTGTTAAATGTACAATATTTTTAAATATGAGTGTAATTAAAATGGAGGATGTTTCAAGCAATTTAACATTTGATTAAACTATTATTTCTATCAAAATTCTTGGCATTATTATAATTTTTCGAAAAATCTTACTTATCTGAATTTTTCTTAGATATTAAATATAACCTATATGATCTAAGTTAGGTATGTATACAGTGTAAATATGCACATTAAAAAATATTTTTTATCACATTTATCAAATATACCCAGGTTAAATTATTAATGTAAGAAAAAGGTTTACAATACCTGAACTGTCAAATCTGATTGTTTATAAACATTCTTTTTTCAAATTTAATGGAGTATAGTTACATAGGTAATTCGTGCTGACATCATCATTGTGCGAAATATTTGGAAGCTTGGAGTACCTAACAATTATATACTGTTCTAATTTCCTTGACGTTCATTCAGTTACCGTAAATATCGATATCCTTAAACAAATTCTAATTGTAAGCTCTCCGAATAAGGAAACGTTATATTTATATAGTTATAATTGGAAATAGTTTTATGAACAATTGTTTGTGCGAAATCAGAATCAATTCTCAAAATGGAATATTAATTTTTCAAATCTACCACTGGCTGTTATTTTTGTTTTTATTTCAATTTTCTTATATTGTACCAAAATATTATACGTAATAATTTACTCCATAATTATGATTTATTCCACATATTTAAATAAAAAAAAATAGTGAAAAAAAACATTTGAATTTATTTCATAATTCCTTAGTGACACAAGTTCCGACAAAAAATTATAATATTTTTCCTCAAATGTTACAAAATGCAGTATTGAATTTGTCATTTAAATCGATTTAGTCGATTTTACGCGTTATGTCGTCAAATGAATAGGTAGAAAAATTTGGTTTATACATCCACCGTACTCATTTACATCAAAATGTTTTATTGTTCAGTCTTTACTGTTTTATAATATTTACAGATTTCTACGTCGACATGATGTATTTGACATTCCATATTAGATACATTAAAAATTTAGAAAATTAGTATTAGCTTTATTTAGTCTCCTTAATAAATTGATTTCAGCACCAGTCAAATAAACTCTTTATCTCTTTCTGTATTGAAATCAACTAAGCATAAATTGAATGTGAATTTATCACATGTTGAGGTTGATCATGAACGTATTGCTTAATTTTTCTCATGTCAACTCTATATCACCAGGAAGAGATATTTTAAAAGGATATGGAATGTACTTTAAAATATATTTCCATGCACTTTTCAAAATTATTTTCTATATTAAGTACTTTTGTACAGAAGTTTAAATTTTACATATTTCTATGGCACTATAATTTCTCGATAAGGCTTTTATTTATTACATTTAAGTAACGCATTAAAATTTCATACATATTATTTATTAAATGTTTTTTGTTTATTACTTTTACTATTAGGAAAGTTAGATAACATCATGTGATATCGACATATAATAAGCATAATTTTCAAAAAAAACAAAGAAAAGAAAAGAAAAAAAGTAAATAATATAAACGGAATTTGAATGCGCAAACTAAAGTTAGTGCAGATATGATTTTTTTCAGACGAGTTTTAAATGCTAGAATCGACAATGAAAGTCCGGTGTCAAATTGAGTTTGTTCCACAATTTGGTAGCATAAATGGGGAACAAATATTCACAGCAAGTACTTTTGGGGATTAGGACTATGAAAAGTTTCTAAGAACCTAGATCCAGATAATGGCCAGAAACGGCAATTAATTTTGGCAAAACGGCAAAAAGAATTTTGAAGATGGAAGACTAATTTACATTCTTAACTCAAAGACGAGATCAGATTTCTGAGGCTGATAACAAATTTATAAACGTTAAAGGCATAGAATCGAGTTAAGTAATTTTTAGAATCAAGTTAAGTAAAAATGAAAATAGCACACGTCTCTATAGTCCAACACAGGCAAGTATTTGACACAGGTAAGTTTTAGTGGCAAGCGAAATGTTAAAGATGTTTAAGAGAATATTTTCTACTGAAGACTCGACGACTGACATCTTTTATCTGAGACGGCCAATTAAGAAATTGATCGATTACTAGATCTTTCACAGTTGGAGACAATGAGATAACTGCACTGTTTAGTAACAAATGTGGTTAATCTAAGAATACTGATCCTAGAATGAAGTTTCCTACTATCGATATCAATAGCCTGGGACTTAATAAGATTGACATGGATTTAGTAAGATTGACATATTACGCACCCATTAATAGATACATATTACTAGCAACTACTAACTTTAGAAATATTTATAATGTTACTACTACGGTCAGTATGTTTGTATTATTAAAGATCATCTGCAATTAAATAATACTTGCGGTACAAGTTTTTAATGACAATACCAATGAATATTGAAAGAAAGAGGAGATAATAATCTATGTTGGGGAATACTAACCACCAAATCAACCCATTCTGAATAATTTTTTGCTAATCTAACGGTTTGATTACGTCCGTATAATAGTTCTATCGTAGTTTGAGCCTTCAGAATTAAATGGCCTTCAGGTGTATTAGAAAAAAGTCAAATTCCAAAAGAATGAAATGCTCTACTTAAGACGGGTAGTACGAGAATAAAGTTTAATATTTTTCATAGCAAAACCTATATCAGGAAACTTAATTAATGCCATAGAGGTACTGAAGCCCATTCTGAAAAAAGATTGGAATGTTTTAAAAAGATGATGTTTATTAAGAAAGCTAATTAATCTGGTGTGAACTGTACCTTCGAGTAATTTAGGCAAAATAGAAATGGGTCTAACAGCTGTACCTAAGGTAAAGTTATGACGTATATCGTCGGCTCAGAGTGTAAACCTGTAAATACAGGATTTGGCAACTTTATAGGAGAAAAAAACATTTTTAAAAAATCTAAATTAGTTTTAAGAAGAGGCTTTAATGGAGGTAGTTTATTTTATTATTCTTTAATAAAAATATTTTAAACTAAATCACGTTAGGTACTCAGATCAGTCTCATACATTACAAGAAGTATTAGTCATGAAGTAAATTATCTCAATAATGACAGTTGTCCCTCAGGAAAACTGCTTTTCAAATATTAAAAATCTTCAAACTTCCTCTTTGCAATTTTTCCTTCTGTTAGATGCTGATTTCTTAGAGCATCAAAAGGGAAGGCAATTACAGCCGATGATTTACTTTGCGGTAGTAATCTCCATTCATCAGTAAATCTCACTTTATAAATCACCATTTGAAATGTACTGGAAAGCTCTTGTATCAGTAAATTTAGCGTCACCTTTATCACGTCCATGACGTATGCTTTTAAAAAAACATACTTCGTCAAAGCTTCTGGAAAAATATGTAAAATATTGTAAGTTACATTATAAAGTCTAGGGTTTTAATCTGGCCGATCCGCAGGAACATTCATATTTTTGTTTTTAATAGCCCCCTCAGAGGAATGGATGCTGTCCAGTTCCATCTATGTATGCCCGACTTCAAGAAGCTTTTGTTATATTATTATGTTGTGGCTCATAGACGTCAATACCAAAGCATTATACATTACCCATTTCCTATTCTTATAGGTGCAACCGTCACTGAAATACCGTAACGTCCGTAGCGACCGTCATTTACCTTAGTCGGTTTTCCTGATTCATTTTGTAGCAAAACCTTTTTAAAAACGGACACATGTTTAATTTTCCAATGAAGAAATGGCCATCTTTTTATTATAAGTGTGTTTAAAAACATAGTTCTGCAGAATTTGATTAACTGATCTTCTTTTTTCAAATGTTAAAACAACGATTGTGATTTCTTTTCGATTCTTTTTCGGTTTTTTCCCCTTAGTCTTTTAACAGGTAATGATATCACAAGATTATTAACGTATATAGTTTTCTCTAGCCAGCTCATAGGCCAAAATTCTTTAAAAATATTTTACTTATCTGTTTCTGTAAATTTTCTTTTCACCGGCATCTATTTTCCATCACTCTAGGCTTCCTTGATATTTCGTAATTACATTTTTATTCTGTTTTTTCCATAATACCTTTTTCCATTTTCTTCTAACTTTCTGTTTCTTTCAGCAAACCAGTTTGACTTTTGAATTCGAACACGTTTTTTCGTTCTCTCTGAGTATTATTTGTAATCAGATTTCGAGTCAGAATTAATTTTATACGGTGCTAAGCCTTCTCGTATACTATCAGCGATATCACATATTCTATTTGATTCAATAGGTTTGACGAACAAGAATTAAAACTATTGATAACACATGATACATAGAATTTCTATGGCTGTTTTCAGTTTTTTGAAAAGTGTGCTGCTTGATGGTGTCTTCAGAAATAATATTTTTTGTGGGGTGGTGCTCAGAAATTTTTGTAAATTTAACAAATTGTATAAGTATGAGTTTGAAGGTAAAATGGAAATGACATTTCTGTTTTTAATTGAACTTAGTGTTCTAAATTGTGAGCAACAATGTCATTATTTATATTTAAGTTCATCTTGGTATCAACAAATTTCAAAATATTGTTAGGTGCGAGTATAGTAGAAATATAACCAAACATTACCTCGATTGACATAAACGGTAAGAGACGGTTGCAATCAATGGGGCTAGTGTGTCTTATATTTTGAGCATTAAACATGTTTAATACGAAGTCATCAGATAGTATTTAAGATAAATTTATGTATTCATTTACAACATTTTGAACAACAGATCATTCTTCAGGAATTGGTATCTTAGATGGTTCTGGTTTCTTTTGTTCACTCTGTTTTTTTTTACTTATATTACACAAGTCCAAGATTTTTTGGCTCTGCCCAACGTTTTTGAAGACATCTAAAAAAAATCATGTGTACAATTCACACGTGGTAGAAGTGAAAAATTTTAAATTTGTGAAAAATTTTAAATTTTAATCTTTAAATTTAATATCAATTTTTAATTTTGGTAAAAACTAAAATATTTAGAAAAGTTTTTAAAATCCCCTTCCCCTTCCCCTTTCCCTTCCCCTTCCCCTTCCCCTTCCCCTTCCCCTTCCCCTTCCCCTTCCCCTTCCCCTTCCCCTTCCCCTTCCCCTTCCCCTTCCCCTTCCCCTTCCCCTTCCCCTTCCCCTTCCCCTTCCCCTTCCCCTTCCCCTTCCCCTTCCCCTTCCCCTTCCCCTTCCCCTTCCCCTTCCCCTTCCCCTTCCCCTTCCCCTTCCCCTTCCCCTTCCCCTTCCCCTTCCCCTTCCCCTTCCCCTTCCCCTTCCCCTTCCCCTTCCCCTTCCCCTTCCCCTTCCCCTTCCCCTTCCCCTTCCCCTTCCCCTTCCCCTTCCCCTTCCCCTTCCCCTTCCCCTTCCCCTTCCCCTTCCCCTTCCCCTTCCCCTTCCCCTTCCCCTTCCCCTTCCCCTTCCCCTTCCCCTTCCCCTTCCCCTTCCCCTTCCCCTTCCCCTTCCCCTTCCCCTTCCCCTTCCCCTTCCCCTTCCCCTTCCCCTTCCCCTTCCCCTTCCCCTTCCCCTTCCCCTTCCCCTTCCCCTTCCCCTTCCCCTTCCCCTTCCCCTTCCCCTTCCCCTTCCCCTTCCCCTTCCCCTTCCCCTTCCCCTTCCCCTTCCCCTTCCCCTTCCCCGTCCCCTTCCCCCTCCCCCCTCCCCCTCCACCTTCCCCTTCCCCCGCCCACTCCCCGCCCACTCCCCCGCCCACTGCCCCGCCCACTCCCCCTCCCCCTCCCCCTCCCCTCCCCCACCCCTTCCCCCTTTGAGCCTATTGACACATAAAACAAAATATTAGTAACTTACTTGTACATACATGATGAATACAGCGAATGCAGAATTCTTGTTTTTATTTATTATTAATGTACTCAAAAATGTTATCACCTAATTGATAAGTAACTCATTATTGTTTACCATGTAGCCAAAATCAAGACAAGCTTCCTCTAATGATCTAATAAGCAATCGAAATTATTTTTAATTCTAAACTGTCACGTAGTATTTTAAATTTAACGAACAAAATTTTGTTGAATAAAACTTGTAATCAAGACAAGCTTCCTCTAATGATCTAATAAGCAATCGAAGTTATTTTTAATTGAAAACTGTCACGCAGTATTTTAAATTTAACGAACAAAATTTTATTGAATAAAACTTGGAAGTCAATGAAATTATCAATCAAGTAAGGAAGTCAATGAAATTATCACACTCAACATTTTTTCTGCTTAAAACCTCGTTAGTTTAGATTATAATAAAATAAATTAATAATAAATGAATGTATTAAATTGACACATTCAATTTATAATATATTAGTTTTTTTAAGCACATCTCATTGCCTCTGATTATTTTTCTTTTTAATTTGAAGTGAGTGTTGAATAACTTGAATAAACAATATTTAGAAAGATTTTAATCTTTGACTCGTATTTACAAGGACATTCAGGAAGAAACATATTTCAAATCTGTCTACGTATTATGGTATAAAGGAAATAATTTTTTTCGCCTCAAAAGTTAGCCATGTGGATTAAATCTCTCTCTCTCTCTTTATATTCTTCGCATAAATTCTATAGTTGAGAAAAATCATCTAGTAAAGATAGGCAGGCACGAAGCTTTACTTGAAGTAATTTATTAAACGGTTTCGAGAAACATATTTCTTCTTAATAACGTAATTTAATTTGACAGTAGGTGATCAAGTGTCACTAATAACATCAGTATTAGATCACTTATTACTTTCTCCATTTTCCCGTCTCTCAACGTCAGTTATATTCTCTCTGACTTTATTAATTTGTTAATTACGAGACATTGTCTGCATTTATTAGTTTGTATAACAAGCTTTACTACGTCTACTGAAAAATCATTTTTATTTAATAGATAAAACGTATTAATAAATTTGTTTTTTTTTGCTGTATTTTAAATCCAGCAAATAAACAAATTTAGCAATATCTTTGACGTACTAATTGTCAAAATTAATAAACTTTTAAAAATGATACATTTACAATATACTTCAAGAAATTAACCAGCAAAAATAAAATTTCTTGGTTACATTACAATTGCAAATATTTGTTATTTTAATAGCATTTTGTATTTAATTTTAGATAGCAATTTATTTAAATATGTAATGATAATATTAATTACATGAGTAAAGAAAAAACTGTCAGAACTGAACTGAAAAAAAAAATCAGAGAGAGAGATTGAAATCAAAAGAATTTATGAAACTTTCATCTAATTGGACTCTTTACAAAACGTTGTCCGTCGCTAACCTTGTTGACGTTTAATCTCAGCTGGTTTGAAAAGAAAATATTACTATCCTTTTATCATTTATTCATTTACTAAGTACGCTTTTGTACGATATTTTGTGACATTCGAAAAAAGTTTGTGCATGCGTACAATTAAAATACAAATAATTTTTTCAGAATATATTTTGTCACTTAATTAAATTTGTTTCTATGGGATTCGTCATCATATTCAATACTCGCCCGCATTAAAAAACGATATATTCACGAATTCCACTCACTTGTGAACGTTTTACAAACATTTAACAAAAATCACTGATCACATTCTACAAACAATAAATACGAATCCACATTTTAAAATCTATAACTATCTCTTCAAAAATATTTTAACACTGTAATTATTAAAAATGAAACAATATTATATTAACAGTTATTGAAATAAATGTATTTTTAAAATTGATGAAGGTTTTTTTTATAATATTAGATATCTGGGTAATAATGGATGTTAAAGATTTATTTACTTACGAATTGTAAATTGTTTACCTCAAAGACCTCAAAATAAAATATACCTTCAAATTGAACTATAACACAATCTTTATCCTTTTCTTTTTTCATCTTTTTTTTGTAAACAATGCAAACCTTTCATTTGCATAGTTAAAAATGTTGAACTCCTCATCGATACTAAGAAGGATGTTAATGAAATATTGCCACATTTGTTAGATTTAACGAAATAAAGGACCTATTTTGATGCATTTCCAAATTAATGATTTAAAATATTTATAAATTTAAAAAACGTAGTTAATTAAAAAATAGGTTAATTGCAATATATCCATGATGCACCATTGTGGATTGGCGTGGAACTTTTTAGTGATAATACATAGTGATAAAAGACTGTTGATATGAAAATAGTCATTATATTGTTGAAAATTTCATGAAAGTGTTAACGAAAGTATTAAGAAATGTTATGTAAGTATTTTGTTAGTTGTTTGGTATATATTTTAAATTTGAAATTCTTCGACATAGTTTAATATTCTATCTTTTAAAAATATCGTGTTAGCAATGTATCACAAATAATATGTTTATATCCTGCATAAAAAAGTTTAGAATCTACTCGTCTTTATACACAATTTATTTTATACGAATTATAAATAACACCCAAAAACTATTTTATTGATTAAAATACAACGAAGTTGTATTCATTGAAGGAAAACATCAAACACCCAAGAACTTTTCACTGAAATAAACCAAAAACTTTTTTTTTGAGACTCGTTTAAGTTAACCAAAACTGAAGAAATGAAAATTGAATCGAGCAATCGTTAATTTTCTCAGAGCTGTAAACTCTTATATTGGCTTCTAGCAAATCTACCTTCTTTCACTCTGTCTGTCGCTCTTATGCCCTTAAATAACGACCTGTCGTAGGATAGTTGAATATTAAAATCGAGACGAACTAAGTTTCACAGAACACTTGGTTCTCTTATTGGCGGCTTGATATATAATAATTTCTGTGTAAATTGTACCATAAACTTTAAGGGAACAAAATGGAAGACATTTCTTCAAAACGAGTTAGAACATTGTTTTCGCGCATTAGCTTGAAATGGAGTAAAATGAAAGGTCTGTTTCTTGACCGAAATTGTTGACCACTGTTTATAAAACAAAGGAATATAACTAAAACAATAAACTCAAATTATGAACATTTCTGTTTTTAATTTTACTTTGGAATGAAAAACCTAAAAGCGATCACGTAAAAAATTCCATTAAAAACAAACTACTTAAAAACAAACTACGAATAAAATTAATAATTTGCAATTTTTTTTTCTGACGATTAATATAAAATATATTTTTCTTTTTTATTTAATTTTCTAAAGTATTGCGTCCAAATACTTTAGAAAATTATATGCTTCGAGAAAAGGTGAATTTACCTGTGATTTACCATAATTAAGTATCTAATTACTTGGCGCTTTTTTCGCACTCCCCCGCCCCCCCTACGTGAATAAGAAGGAGGGTTAGTGATCAGCATCACCTTAAAATTTGTACGTAGGATTTTGCATGGATAGTTCTCAAACCTTTCAGAATTTATACACATGTTCATGCTTACATAGTATTGTAAAAAAAATATAAGTATACCTATGTGACATACTTATATTGGAAATTAAACATAAAAAGAGTATATTGTTTGTTTGCAATTTGAATTATTTCAAAAGAATCACTGTAATATATTAATTAATAGAGATAAAGTTTTTAAGAAATATCTATAGATTTTATTATTTGGAAAGAAATTAGGTAACGTTTATCAAAATATATAATACCAGTCGCCTTCAGTGCTTCTAAATTGAAATACATGTTGACAAGTGAAGAAAATGGCATGTCTTTATTTCTAGTTCAGGTTACTTCAGATCTTAGTGCAGTTATATAAATTTTAAGGTCTATATAAAAAAAACAGCAATGAAACGAAAATTATATTTTCAATACTTTTAACTAATCTTTGCTAATAGCCCTCCTGAAGATGTTGTAATGCAACGAAACTTAGGTGGTGGTAAAGAACTTAAAGAAATTAGAAATAATACTACATCATGTAGTTTCATGTAATTGTGAATACTTTAACATTATTTAAATTTTTTCAGTTATTTAATCATCATTATATCAATATTTTTGTTTACATCCTTCTCAAATGTTAGCATTAGTTAATAAATTTGTTACAGTTCAAATGTTTTCAAAAGTTAATAAATTTGTTACAGTTTAAGAGAATAGATTGAAAGAGATCATTTTTATATAACCTTTTCCCTATTTTTTATGAATAAAAGAGTAAATTGAAAAAAATTAAAATGGTATTTGAATATTCACGAGAAAACTTAAATAAAAATTGTGGTAATATGTATATGTGTTCTACACATTAGCAATTTCATTGATGTTTGAAAATTGTGGGTTCGGTATTTTCTCGTGTAATTATCCCGATTCTCTAAGTTAAAGAACGTTCAGGCACGTTAAATACAAAAAATATTAACAGACAGATAGATGCTAGAAAATTGTGAGAGTATAAAGGATACCAACATGAGAATTTAGAAGAAAGTAGATATAATTTGAACTCAACTTAAAAACAAGTAGATATAATAGAACTCAACGTAGATATAATTTGAACTAGAAATAGATATAATTTGAACTCAACTTCAAAACTTAAAAAATAAATATTTAGTAAATAGAAATTCATGAGGTATTGATATCAATATATAACCTTATACTTAATAGAATTTGTTCCTTTCAATTCGTATTCTCACCACTTCTAATAAATAGAAAAGCCAAAAAAGACTTGATAATGTACTTTTGTCGTCAGCTTTGCAAAGATCGGAATGGCTTTATCGATGGAAACATTTGCCAAACAACCTCATGCTACTGAATATTTATACGTATTTAGTATGCAGTAAAGAAATTATTAACATGATTCATTTTTTAATGTAATTTTCATTTTCTAATATGAAAAAGGAAAAAAGGATTTGTGTTCTAAGTCTAAGTTTCTTTTTTCATAACATTTTTACTGACTTTGTAATTGTCTAAATCGGTGCTAAATTTTTATTTTAAAATTACAAATAACATGATTATTTAATTTATCTCTTATCTTTATCAAATAATTGCTAAAGAATTTAAAGCATAGAATCTAACATTCTTGCATAAACATCGTGTTTGAAGCTTCTTTCTTTAAAGTTTTGGCAAACAATTAAATAATGAAACGCTAACTTATATACGAGTACATTAATATTTATTGTAATGATTTATTTGCGTTTGGTAATGATATTACAAAAATTAAAAATAAACACTCTTATTTATATTAATAAATCATATCTTGTAATGTCAATATTTTTAAAATATTATTTATGGACGAAGACGATATTTTACCGCAAAAGTTCCAATTAATTCTCTAATTTTGATTACTTCTTATTTTTCAATGCATTTCTAGTGCAGTAATTATTTTAATATAATTTTTTGTACAAAACATTTTATTTATTCAATAAAAAAGTTTTTGTGGGTACTAAACGATCACATCTTATTTTACTCGGAATATTATGAACTGCGCACTTAATGAACCAGAAATCATTGGGATATATCTGCATAATTTCACGAAAGCATATCTATATAAATATACACGTACACATATATCAGTATGTTATCCTCCTTTGGTCTTACCACAGTCGGATAAAAATATACTTTTACCATACTAAATATGTATTTCTATTCAGCGACAGATGGCACCTACTATTTTCCAAATGGAAACAAGGTTTATCAGTTGCTATATAACCAACAATCTAAAGCGAGATATTTTATTGAAACTCTCGACTTTTTCAAATTTAATTAGTACGAATTGACTTGTAACCGATGAATTGGTATTTAAGTAACGGAAAATATAAATATACAAGCGATTAGATGTACATAATTCCATATATTCCTTGTATTGTTTAATCGTGTAAAGTATTAGCCATAAAATAATATTATTCTTTTTCTTTTTTAAATAAGATACCTTGATTAACTTCCTTTTGTTTACTTTTTTAAGCAAGTTATATATATATATATATATATATATATATATATATATATATATATATATATACTTTCATGCTTCTCATGCCTATTTGGACGTATATTCTCACCACCTCCATTACCATACTATAGCCACCGCTCATAACTAAATAACTCCTCAGAAAAATCAAACAAGCCCAAATTTGATGAATTTACTCATCACTGCTGCGAAATTCCTGTCATTACTTTTCCGTTTTATTATCAGATCCTGGCTACTAATTGTGACCAAAAATTTTATCAAGATAATTCAAACGAAGCCCAATCCTCTAAAAATAACCTTTACCATGGCGATGTACTGTAACCACCTATCAGTTACAAACCAGACACAAAGGAATATTTGTGATAATAGGACTCATCAAAATAAACAGAACGTTCCAAACAGGATGAAACTACTCCTCATCATTGAGGAGTACTCTCACCACCATTCAATCTCATTATCAGACCCCGGCGTGTGACTCGTGACCAAAATATATATTAATAAATGAAAAACGAACGTAAACATGATGAATACACTCGTAGCTATTGAGGAGTTCCTGTTATCTTCTTCCTGCATAGTCAAACTCTTGTCACTATTTGTAATCAACTTACTCATCAAGAAAAGTCAAATTAATTTCTTCATACTTGACGAATTCTGTCATTATCTTTCAGATTCGTCAGATGCGTTGAATTGGCAATTCCTCTTTTTTCAAGACGGTTGAATAGATTTATCGGTACGAAACAAATAGCTAAACGGAGGACCATAGCGTATTTAAAATGCTGTTTATAAATGCCTCCCGAAAAGGTAAAATTACTAGAGTTTTTTGATTTTCTGTATTGTTTACATTTTTGAAAAAAATGTTATTAAAAAGTACAAAAGTGAAAAAAAATTACGTTTATATTATCCGAAAATTCACTTCCAAATTGACTTTGATTTAAAAAAAATTGTGAAATATGAACAAAATAAGCGCCATCTTATAATAGAAAACGGTCCATCTAAACAGCTTAATCTGCATTACATGTTTTATAGTTTATGTGGCATACCTTCCTACGTCATCTGGAAAAAAAAATTAAATAAATAATTAGTGGTATTTTCGGTGATGCATATACTTAAATATAAAAAGAAATATACTTTTTTCGAAGTAAATACTTATCAAAACTAAATGGCGTTGTGTGAGGCCATAATATCAAGAAAATTATTATAAAATTTAGGGTCTTTTATTTTTTAGTAGGGTTTTTGCCTATTTATGCTCGTGCATATATATTGAAATATTGAGCGCGTGAAGATGCGCATGCGTGTGGTGTGAGCGCGTGCGCTACTGTGTGTGTGTGTGAGTGTGTGAATTTAACCTTTCAGAATGACCTTATTTTTGTTGTCTGGGGACCACGACCGCCGGCGATTTAGAAAAATTTTCTTGAAATTCAAAAGTCGAGATATTCGCAGAAGCTTCATTTTTATAAAATTTAATATTGTACTTTGTAAAATTAACTAGTAGCATCATACCGTACAAGAGATAAGTAGAATGCGACTTTAATCAGCTATTGTAATCTCTAAGCCGTAAGGTTACAAATCTTTAAAAATTAAAACTATTACTTGGTGAGAATAATAAGTAAATATAAAAGCATTTTAAAATAGGTTTTAAGACACTGATACGCATGAAGACACACAATTACTAGTACTTATATATGTAGACAACATTAAGCACAATTTTATAGTGTTAACTTTGCGTATATGCTAGTTAGGTCACTTTCAAAGCTACGTATTTCAGTATAATAGAGTTATATCACTAATACCGTAAATGTTTATGCTGACATTAATATCGTTATAAGTTTTATTGTCATTTAAAGTTTACAAGGCACATCAGTTTTGTTCATTTCCCTTTTTAAGATAAACGGGTTTTAAACCCTAAAAACTAATGGATTCAATGTATTATGTTGAATTAAATAAATATGTAAAGCAACTTTTTTGGTTTATATGTAACTTTAAATTATCTTAAAATATTTTTCTTTAATTTAACACAAAATACATTACTACTTGTACAAGTTCGATTTGCGTGTTTGCATTAAATTGAAATTTAAACTGTTAGTCTGTTAACTTTTTTAAAATTTTCTAACCGGGTATAGTGATTGTAAAAATGTGGGTTATGTATGCATGATACTAAGAGCAATATTAACAACATTCACGAAACAAAATAGTAGCAGAAATAGAAAAAATCCAACTAAAAAGCAACATCGTCGTATGAATAAAGGACTAGAATAGTAAGTAAACACCATGGATACACTAGCCTAAAATCAACATTTTTTTATAAAATACGTAAATTTAAACGGAAAAAACATTGTAAAGATTTTAGACGTGAATTACTTGACACTAGAAGAAGTCATTGTATGGAATAAAAGTATCAGTGATACTAGATTAAGTATGTGCTCCGTGAATTATGAATAGAGAAATAGAAATATCAATGAAACTGTATCAAAACAAATGTATCAAAAATATCTTGAAAGCATTATTATTTTATTTTCCTTTCTTACCCTTAAATATTGCATATATAAAGAGACAGTTTTAAAATTATTCAGGCAAGAGACACCTACTTATATTAGGCGTTTTTTAAAATTTTTAAACAATTGTATGTATACGATATTTGATAAAACCTTTTTTTTCCAAATTTAAACTTAATACTTAACTTCAGTAAATTAAGGTTTACTTTACCTGTCGCTTTTATAGCTAATTGAAAGTCATGCTGATTTAATGGTTAAAATACAAAAGGCAATCCAAATTACGCAGTATGTTTTGATATATCCATTTTAATAACAACAAAATACATTTGTTTTCCTTCAATAACACTTTCCTGCAAGTGATTTGAGTTGGTATTTAGATTGAAGTTGGTATTCAGAATTATACCATGAAACAAGTCATATATTTAATATGTCTACAATGGCCGATTAGTTACATATCGAATTTATTTTTATAAAAATTGTAAATAACTGATCTTTTTGAAACGAAGCTTCTTAACGAAGATTTGAGACTGGGAGCTAAGTAAGAAAAGTGAAAACGCCGCGAACGCGACTATAAAAAGAAAGTTTGCGATTCTTAACGGAAAGAAAGTGAGGGGTGTTAAGAAGCATCCACTTTTCAACAGAACAGAGAGACAAGAAGGGAGAGAATAATTTACCACAGTGGTAAAGAAATTAAAGAAAGTAGAAATAATACTACATCACATAGTTTCATTTAATTGTGCTTAACACTTAACTTCAGCAAATGAACGTTTACTTTATCTGTCACTTTTATAGCTAATTAAAAGTCATGCTGATTAAATAGCTGAAATACAAAATGCAATACAAATTACGCAGTCTGCTTTGACATATTCATTTCAATAACAACAAAATTAATTTTTATGGTATTTAGAATTATACCATGAAACAAGTCATATATTTAATATGACTTTACAATGACCGATTAGTTACATATCGGATTTATTTTTTTGAAAATAGTAAATGACTGATCTTTTTGAAGCGAAGCTTCTTAACGAACCTTTGAGACTGGAAGTTAAGTGAGAAAAAGTGAAAAGGTCATGAACGCGACCATAAAAAGGAAGTGAAGCTTCTTTAGGAAGCTTGCGGTTCTTAACGGAGAGAAAGAGAGGGGCATTTAGAAGCTTCCAGTTTTTAACAGAAGAGAGAGACAAAGATAGGTAGAAAGAAAGAGCCAGAGACATAGAGAGAAAAAGCAAGGGATACAAATAGAGAGAGAGAGACCGAGAGAGAGGGTGGGTGAGGTACCATTACACATTTGTATTAAAAAGCATAAAAAGCTTCGCTACTATTGTGTTTTGTTGTTTTAATTTTACTTCTCAGCCAATATTTTTATAGTCACGTATGTGTTAAAAGAAATTGAATTACTTCCACTTAAAAATAAGTTTGGCTGCAATAATAGATATAAAAATAATATCCGCTACAATAATTTACTATATATTTCTCTTCGTGGTTTTAGTATTATGTTTTTCATTATACTATTAAGGCAAAACAGGGTCGTGGTTAAATGTTCACCCTATTTGCACTATGTTTATATTTGCATTTCCAAGACGCAAAATGCTGTATTTTCGTCTAGACAAATTACAAATATTTGCTTTTATTTTAAATCACTGGAATCTACATTATTATTAATATTATTATTATTATCATAAAAATATTTTCGTGCAGATGTATTTATAACAATGAATACCCCATATAGGGGCACAGGAAAACTTTCCTTTAAGTTCATATGAGTTTATTAAAATAATCATGGAAAAACTAACGGAATTTTTTCGGTAAGACGTCAGTATTAGTTATAATTTTGTTTTAAATTACATTTATTTTATTCCTCACTTGGATTCTATACCAACTTTTTAACTTTCATCTTTTCGTGACATAAAAGTAAACAAATGAGCTGCCTAAGATTGTTTAATATACCTTCTTGATTAAGACACAATACTCAGGAGTATTGTGTCGCAGATCTTGATCCGTTTTGGTGATTCTTTTTCTATAATTTTCTTGACAATTAAAAGATAAACCAATGAATCTGAATAATTATTTATAATTTTATAAACCAATTTCCCCAAAAACTGCCTTTTTTGTTGCTCGGCTAATATTTTCGGCCTCCTTGTACTGCAAATTTTCTTGCCCATTCTTTGAGCTCTATCCTATATTATTTTTAACTTTTATACATTAAATTTTTTTCCAACAAATAGCCAATTGCGCGTTAGCTACTATATTCTTCATTGATTTCGGCCCGATTATTAGTGATAATTAATTAATCTAAAGTTGTAGCATTGAGTAAATATATAATTACGAAAAAAATATTCAATATAAAGGTTATAATAACAAAAAATGTGTGCTGTACACTTTGCATTTAATTTGTAAATAATGACGTTTTTCTAATATATCCATATAACTAATAGACATATTCCTTAAAAATACATTCAATATTTTCAGTTCTAATAAATAGTTTCGGAGTTCTTATATCTTGACGTAATCAGTACTTCAGATGACATATGACGTTTGGAAATAAATTATATTTAATACTTTATTTTTCCGTTCTAAAGTTTGCATTGTTTTTAACTGTCAGTTAAGATATATGTGGTTTAATATATTGACACTTTTAATTGCATAATACACCAAGGGAAATTTCAAGTTCGTACATTGAACCGTTTTTAGAAAAACGACTTTGACAGACCGACGGATTGGCCAGTCAGTGATTTAATAAAGATTTGTTTTGTTAGATATGGAATACTAGAAATTAATATTAGCAGAATGTAATCTTAGAATAAGTTAAGAAAGAGATAAGCAGTATATTGTAATGTCACAAACAATAAAAATTTACCTTTCATAAACCAACTGATAAGTTACATATGTAGACGTAGAACAATTTCCCGGCACACGAAAAAAAATTTAAATAGGGTATGTAAGATTATACTAATGTATAATAAAACGTGATACTCATATAAATAAGTAAACAAAAGCAGCTTTGTCTGTACGCGGTGGCGGCAGCGCGGGTGGGGTCCGCAGTGCGGCGCATCAAGTGGGAGATGTAAATAGCAAAGCGGGCAAGTGAGACACCCGAACGTCGACCCACAAACAGAATTGAGATCTCACCAAAAATGTTGCCAAGGCTCTGAATCCTTTAACTTTTAAAAAAATATAAAATCTTATCCAAAGCTCTGCACTAAGTGAATATAAATCTTTTTTTAAGAAAGTTATAGGAGTTGGCCCTGTCGGGAAAATATAAAGATATATAACGTTATAACAGATGTTTAAAACATCAGTAGCATAACAATTTCCTTCTCATTTATAGAGTGAGTAACGATGAAATGAAATGCAAATGTCGTGCTAATTTTACATAGTTTAGAGCAAAGCGACGTCAATATTTTTTAACTATACTTATACGCAGAGATCAGTTTTTTCATGTCAGAAGGAACCTAAAATTATATAAAATTTATATTTACATATTTGTGTCTTACTTAAATATACGCTATTTTCACGTGACTAAAATTTAAATAAATCTCTGTGTAATTATGATAATATATCAGTTTTATTATATAAATTTATATTTGTAATAAATAAGTATATACAGACCAGGTTACAAAGTTACATTTAGATAATTTTTTTATTATATAAATGGAATCTCTGTCTTTAGTTCCAAATTCAGTAAATGATTTCGCGTTTGTATAAATGACATCCAGATTAGAAATTTTATTTCACATTGTATTTGTCAATTTATTTGCACTAATGCCCGCATTTGTTAAGTTTAATTTCGTTACGTTTCATATTGGGGCATACATGTAGTAAAGAAAATATTCACTCTAAGTGAAAATGGACTCCTTAGTTTCATTAAAAGCGAGCACTAATAAGGACTTAGACAATGATATTTAATGAAATTAACTATTCATGGTCCTTTGCATTTATCTAAATCTGCTTTCTCTTGACTTAAACTAAAAAACGTTTCCCATGTTCGTAAGTTACTGCGAACATCACACAAAATGTCAAATATTATTTTTATGTCAAATATTACCTTTTTTGTTCATTGCTTTCGGCTGGGATGACTTTCGGACAGCAGTGGTAATAGGAGAAAATATCATCTATTTCTCTACATACAAAATGTTCAAATAAATACACGACAAAAATTTAATACGAAAATGCCTAACTTTTTAGTTTTTCCACATGGCACTTTGCCAAGATTTTTGAGTTGATTCTTGAGCTTTTTGTTATTTACCAAATATGTTCTTTATAACGTTAATCTTAATATTCTAAGTTTATAATCAGATTTTATAAAAGAAAATAATTTAAAAATATTATTTAAAATAATCTCCCGTAGGGAAAAGTCTACTTTTAATTTTCCTAAAGTATTTGTTAAGATTTGATCTCATTAGATTTCGAAACGTTTCCATTACAGCTGGCCTTTATGACAAGAAATCTACAACTGATTATAATCAAGGAGTTATTTAACGGAACATCCGTTTAAAAACTATTTTTATTAATCTTCCATTTACTTCTTTTAGGATACCTGTATCCACTTATATCGAACGAATTGACTGACAATAACGCATCACATAAGAATCTCATTTTCATCGACTGTTCCTTAATCTGAAACACAAGAGTAATTTTGTTTTAACCGCAGATGGAAAAAAAATTATGACGAAACATCATGAAAGATAAACACTGTTCAATTTCCAACTTTCATGTGTCTTTTCCTTCAACAAATTAGAGTAAACCTTTTTTATTATTAAACCGCCTTGACGAAGCCGGATTCTCTCTTTCACTAATGCATTTTTTTCCTTTTGTATATAGCGTATAAACGGCAGTACGTGCCAGTGGGTATTCAGGGTATTTCGTCGTATCAGTTGTATTTGATTTCTGCAATCTAATGTAATCGTTGGTTTGAACCTTGGGAATTTACTATTTAGTATCCTGGTAAAAGATATCGGTAAAGAGGTTAGAAAGAGTCACGTCTTGCTATTTATTCCCGATTGAAATTTTGTGAGTGGTTTACACCTCAACTCAAACAAATATTCTATGCTGAGATAGGGTGGGGCTAAAATCTTCTCTACAGTATCAATCTACCATTGGCGATACGTTCATATACCAACGTAACGAAGTAATAGATTTAGGGATAAAATTAGATTCCTAATTCCTTATTTTTCTTATTGCGTAAAGCCAATGATTTCCAATGTATTTCAACAATTAGTTGATATATAATATTAATAGGAAGTATGTCAAAAGTTAACTCAATAATTTGAAGATCATATGGACGTAAATAA
Source organism: Druceiella hillmani (assembly GCA_039881145.1). Lineage (NCBI taxonomy): Eukaryota > Metazoa > Arthropoda > Insecta > Lepidoptera > Hepialidae > Druceiella > Druceiella hillmani. Next base: position 33,235,609 of record JAYKKI010000014.1, on the reverse strand, counting down.
AGCTTGTTGATCAAATGTTTCGAAACAATATTCATTTGATATTTGTACACGAACAGTATGGTGACTTCACTTTTCTATTTTCTGCTGATTTTCTCTTCAGTATGCTGGGTTACTATGCGTTGCAGCTTAGAAGTAAAGTATTATTGATAATATTGATTTTTAATTGTTGGGCGAAATATTGATTATTATATTTCGTTTGAAAAACGCTCTTTATTCGTACCTAAAAATTTCCGACACTAGTTTTCACCATCATTTAATATCAGCATCTGAAACGGAAACTTATGGCTGTTCTCAAATTTTCCACAGTATGAAATTGCTCAACTCTCTGATGATGACAACGCTAAGTATGAATTGTACATGATGAGGAAGAATAAACATTTTGGGATGGGTTATATTTTTAAATAGTGTTGCCATTCAATTTATTATGTGTATTGTTATCATTATTGAATTGTTATCCTCGTTGCCAATAAATTTATTATTTGTATTATTATCGTTTCTATAACTTTAAATAAATAAATCTCTATATATACTTTATTGATATGTCCCTCTCTAAAGTTTCAAAAACAGACAAAGCTTTTGCAATACATCCTACACTATATTAAAACTATTTGACGTATTAAGTTCTTACAATCAAGATCCAACAACTAAGCTTTACGAAATATTTATGATAGATTTTCCAGAACAATTTAACATTTTTCACAAAATTTTCATAACGTATACTTCACTTTGTTTTTACAATAATAAACATAAAAAACTACTTAGAAAATATATAAGACAATTAATATTAACAATTATCTTTTGTCAGATTTAGATCATTTACATCAATAAATTTCTTTGGCAGATTCCTTTGGATAAGGAGGAAAGAATTTATAAAATCACAGTGGTTTTACCACTATTTAAACAACAATTTAATTTTTTTAATGGAAATTTTAGGAAACTTGAAAAATTTTAAGGTTTTGCTTTTTAAATTATTTAAAATACTTCTTTCACATACATCACATGGCCAAAAACAGCCATGAATCAGTTTCATTTTTCTTTTTTTGGAAATTTCAAGACGTTTAAAAAAGCAACTTTAAGGTAATTAATAAATCATTTAAGAACTTCGACATACACCTTTTTTAAAAATTTTAGTATTATATTTATTATATCAAGATATTTTTTAAAAATAGTAATTGAGGACACCAGAAATTAAGTATGTCATTTTAAAAATCGAGAGTGGTAATAATTATCACTTGTGACAACTTAAGTCGTGCTTTTCTCATGACAACTTAAGTCACTATTTAAGTTTTAAAAACATCTCTAATTGAACGTATATAACACTGGATTGCAAGATTTATTTTTAAGAAAAATTAATTAATAAAGCAATACCATATTTATGGGTATTTTTCACATTTAAAGATTCCTCCGAGAGAAAATTGTATCACTACGTCAAAAGAATTACTTGCAAGAGTTTTCTTAAATAACTGAAAAAACACTATCTAAGATATATATCCACCAAATTTTCAACATGAATACTTTTCTTTTTAGTTGGGGACTAAATAGATCAAACTGTTTCAAGGAAAGCGGATTTTAGATCACTTTCGAAGAATTTTTTGTCGGAAATTGTGTGGGAATTCTTTATATATGAGATATCATAAATATGACATGTAAGTTAGTGTAATTTGCATAATAGTAAAGCACGGGATGATGAAACAGTTCTTGTTTTATCAGTAAATACTCAATGAACTAAATTACAATACTAAGTAAAACACTGAAAAAAATTACTCCACTGACATAATTTAATTATTAACGGACACACTAGACTTGATCATATACATATGTCAAATATGTGCAGACGAAACTTTCTAAATTGGAGATACGGAGAACTTGTGTTGCACAAGCCAGGACTGACGTAATATTTACACGTCTGGTTGGGGAAATATATTTTTATACAATCATACCATATATTTATGCAAAAATACGAAAGTTTAGAAAGTTATGCACTTTTCCGGATATGTTATCGGTTCACTTCAATTTTTACAATAATAGCGACTTAAATGAATGGAACCTATTTTATTGAAAAAGTCTGGCTTTAAAGCGGACCTCACACTCCTAATATGTTGATATTCGTAATACTGCAATAAAATATCTAAGAAATTTCTTTTCTTTTGTAAAGTTTTTGGTATTTTCAAGATCAATAGGTCCAGATACTTAGCAATTTAGAATTAAATTGTGCACTTCATTTAAGAAAACAGTTCATAAAATTGAATGGTTCTATTTCCACGTAGTAATGAAATTTTTACAATAAACATATTAAACAGTAATGTTGTACCACGGTTATGAAATTGGCTGTTATTATAGTACTTAAAGTTAATTTTTAGTTATTATTAATTAATATATCTATTCTTGAATTTTATTAAACTCTGTCACGCTAATACGATTTGATTATCTTTATCAAAATGGCGTGATTGATTATAAAAGGGCAATTAATTATAATAGAATTTCGTGACGAATTACAAAAAATGAAATGAAATTAATCGTAATTATTTTCACAAATTACATTACTTCCAAAAAATTTAGATTTACCGAGTTCCTTCTCAAATGATATATTTGTAAAATTTTAAGAAATTTGCGCGTAATAGATTGTGATAAAAAGTACTCAAAACTATTCCTTATATGTACACTACCTATTCCCAACACACTCATTCGAAATTTAGAAAAAATAGCAAAATGTTTTACTGAAGGGACCTAAATAAAAATAACCAATATTGTTCAACTGATACGCAAATAGGAGACACCTTGTCAAAATACCACATTTTCTGCCAATGATATCTTTCAAACTACTTTGTGTCATGAGACATGATAAACACACGTAATTAATATTAAATTGAAATTCGATTATTATGTAACTGTAAATTTATTAATTTTTTCTATTTAATTTAACAACAAAGTTTGAACAACCAGAGGATCACTATTCCTTTCTATTTATAGCACCATTTGTTACGATAAATATATGTTAAAAATTGTATCAACTAAATGTCTCAAAATCAAGTAAAATGTAAATTTTTTCTGTCTTCAACAACATGAATAATTTTTTATTGTAAATAATAATAGTTTGCAGCAAGCCTCCTTGTTTCTCAATAACAATATTTCCTTGCTTTTTCTGTTGAAACTAAAAAAATCTCCCACTGTAACAAATATTAAATATCGCGACACCTACTGGAAACCTTATAGGGTAGCGTATTATGAACGGAAAACACTGGGCGATAAACCACTGAATTTAATTAGTTTAGTAACTCACGACGGACGCGCTCGGGTGTACTAATTGCATTGTAATGGTTTGAATATAGGTATTTGTATAGTTATCTGTTCATCATAATTTTCTGCATGAGTTTCGATTGTGCTGAGTCTGTATTTATTACCAAAGGAAATTATATTAAAATATAAGTATCAAATTTTATCTTTTGACAAGCGTTTTAATAAAATTTATATTCCATTAAAAACATTCTCAATGCTTCTTTTGGCTTTTCAAATAATTTTAAAATTTATGTTTTAATCGAATATATAAAATATATTGCGTCGTATTTATGATCCTAGATGGAACTTAATAATGGTTGATTTATTGGACATATTTGATTTCTACGTAAGTCGGTAATTCACCTAAGTTATATTTCATAAATATTACTTATTCGTAAATGAATAAAATAAATTTAATACCAAAAAACTGTGACGAGATACGTTAAAAGCAATAGTTATAAAATAAATTTCATATATTAACCCACAAAAATAAATAATCCTCACATCTTTTGAAAAAACTTCCTTTTATCTCAATTAAGACATGGAATTAATTTGACTCTTATATGTAATGTTTATGTTATAAGTTTACTGAGTAAATTATTTTAAATGATATTCAAATAAAAAACACACAAATATTCTACACTAAAGTACATTTAATATTAGCAGAGGGATAATATATTTGCTGATTAGATTACAATTTTCTTATCCGGTTGAAACGTAAGATAGAAAATGTATTTATATAGTTACACGTGCCAATATCCATACTTACAGTAGTGGAAACAGTATGCTAGTCCTTGTCGGGTATTATAATATTAAGGAATGACAATTTGGAATATTACGAAAATGCAAGTGTGGATATTAAGTTATCCAACAATAAACAATTTTCTTAATATTAACTTTGAATTCCTCAGTAAGGTCTAAGCACGATTGTATTTTTCATACTTGTGTTTGGAATAAAAATCACAAACATTTTAATTGAAATTCTACTATATTTATTTAAATATTTTGAAATATTTCATGATAATTTTCCTGATGCAAATTTCTTAAAATGTTTTTGTAAATATTTTTTTTAGATACATCTCTTTCAGAAATCTTAACATATGCGGCAAATGACGTTGCATTCAATAGACACATTTTTTACCCATGTATAACTATCAACAAATATGGACCAAATTAGTGCTACATGCGAAGATGCAACTTATATGAAAAAAAAACCCGCGAAATGACATATCTAAAAGTGATAGTAATATTGAACTTTAGACAAATTCCTTAAATTTTTAGAGACCACATTCAGAGTATCAGGTATATATCTTTATAATAAAATGTCTCGTACCACCCAGTAGTTTGTATAATTTTTCTTAATATAATGTTTTAATAGCTTATTTCCGCATTAGGCCAAGCCCGCTATAAAATAGCAATATAGCGTTCCAAATTAATTGTCATCGTTTAGTCACATCAATTGAAAGAATTAGAATTTGAGTACGTAAACTATAAGTATGATGCATAATTGAATCGATATACCCACTGTAGGGAATGATTTCAATACGTTTCAAATAAACTAGTTCACAATCAAAATTCACCTAAATTTTTTTACTCACAATCAAAGGGATAGAAGCAAAAAATTAGTTAAAATAATTTTGGCATCCATGTCACGTTTACGTACGTGCCTGTTACTTACAGCTTAATCTGTTTAAGAAACAATTTCCTCTTTAGTAATTTAATTAAATAACGGCACTTTCAATATATAAGTAATAAAAAACAATTTTCAGATGAACTGATTCGAAATATTCATAAGGGAATTCATTATTTTGGTTCTCCATTTATGTTTATCTGTTTATCTGTTGAAATATTTCGATCACTACGTCTTTACTTTTGAAGTGTTTTCATATAGTCATTTTAAAATTCGAGTCTTTGCCTGACTAATTATTACCTGAATGGGAAAAATTTTAAGGCTAAGATTTACTAGAAACTTAGTACTAATTTCAACATAATACAATATAAACTGGTATATCTTAGATTTTGCGATGTGATCTAACTACATTCGACTTTACCTACGAAAAGAATTGGTATGTAACATTACTAGACCCCGTTAACGCTGCGATTATCCTGGAATAATCAGATCAAAATTTAACTGTATTTTTGGACCGAATACGACGTACTAATTGCTATTATGTTATAGATGGACAAACAGACGGAGGGATGACGAAATCATTAGGTTTCCCCGATTCACTACCGAGACGTAAAATTACCCAAAGTTAGATTCTCACCGATAAGATCTTAATATTGAATTATTTTACACACTCCTTATATACATAGGCGCGCACACACACACACACACACAGTATATATATATATATATATATATATATATATATATATATATATATATATATATATATATATAGGTATCGAATGTAATCCAAATAAGAATATTCATCAGTGTTATTATTTTTTTAACTTCTTGTATTTTCCCCTTATTAAAATTATTTATTCCTTTTTAAATGTCAAAAATCCTTTTCTATTTATTACAACTTGTACCATATTTGTATAGATTAAATGGCTTCTAAGAATTTACTAACGGCAAAGATATCAGGAGTAATTTTCCCTCATCAATGATTCCATTTCATTACTACTACGTCGAATGGTTTGGAAGTTATCCTCCTCAAAGCTTCGATTACCTGTAACTTATATTTTATTTTAATAACTGTAAAATATTAAGCTTTCATTTATTTTAACTGCACAGTATGCAGAAGAAATTTTGTATAAAGGGAGAATTTATTGAAATAAAAAGTCGCATTTGACAATTCGCGTTGTGAATGTTGTCCCTGCAATTATTTTTTTGCCTTAAAGTTATTTTTTACTCATTAAATTATTTTAATACCTTTATTTGAAAGAATAGTCTTTTTGTGATACCACCTATTTCCCAGTGTCAGTCTAACAGATACCGCCATAATATCATAAAAAAGAAATCTACAAATATATAAAATTAATGGTAAATATAGTCGGTTTTGCAATTGGCATTATTTTTTATTTAACTTATTCGTATTAATAAAACGTAATTGGTTTTATTTATTCCATTTACCCATTCGTTTTCTATAAATCAGCTATGTACTAATCTCTGGAAAAGAACTTACACCAATTTGAGTTAACTGATCACAGACGTGTGAGTTGTTTGATATTGTCATAGCCCTTGTTAGGTAATGAAATTAACAAACTCTTTTGTGCTAATAATTTAAGGTTTTAAAGAATATGCTGTATCTTATCTTAACGGAAAAATGAAAATAATTCTGTACACAAAAATATTTTTGTTTATTTCAATGTATTGTCTAATTAAACAGAAATATAAACCAAGTTTCATTATGGTATAACTACTTCTTATAATGATACAAAGTTCCATAGCAGCGTGAGGTTTCATTTCGCTTATAAATGTAACTAAAGTGACATTGATTTATTCACTAAGTAATTTTCTATGACGTTTGTCGTCATATCGTCAGCCAATTTTTGTAACTAATATTTAGTATACATATGTAAGTGTACAAGGCAAAAGAAATTATTTTACATTACAAGAAATTTGAACTCTACTCACTTTTTAACCTTTTTTATGACTTGTTTCTAAGAAACAATTTTTAACCGACGACTTTTATCCAATTTTTTATTTTGTCGTAAATTATTTTCGTTTATCCTTGGAAAACAAGAAAGAGATGATTTTGCTTAAACGTACCTATGTATCCTATCGCTTACATTTTTAAAGGTTAAATTATTACTAATGTAATTAATGTATTTAGTACATTGCGGCAAAATTAACTTAGCGAACAATAAATAAGTTCTACTTTATGTATAATTTCTATACTTAAAATAAGTTTAGGTAATTACGTGATTTAATGTTGGATCTAAAAGTGAAAATCGAGTGAACATAATGTAAAAAAATATGAAAATTAATGGAATTAATTGAATCCCTCGTGCTATTGAACATTTAATGAAATTGGCGTAATATTTTTTATTGAGATAAAGAAGCGAACAACAATCAAGTAAAATAAATCTCACTGAATATAAAATGAATGATAAAAATTTCATATAATAAGACTTAAATTCGTATTCTTTCACTAATGATATATAAGATATGTAGTATACATATTTTGCATTTTTACATGCTCGCCAAGGCACAGTTTCTCATTTTACTGAAGGGACCTAAATAAAAATAACCAATATTGTTCAACTGATACGCAAATAGGAGACACCTTGTCAAAATACCACATTTTCTGCCAATGATATCTTTCAAACTACTTTGTGTCATGAGACATGACAAACACACGTAATTAATATTAAATTGAAATTCGATTATTATGTAACTGTAAATTTATTAATTTTTTCTATTTAATTTAACAACAAAGTTTGAACAACCAGAGGATCACTATTCCTTTCTATTTATAGCACCATTTGTTACGATAAATATATGTTAAAAATTGTATCAACTAAATGTCTCAAAATCAAGTAAAATGTAAATTTTTTCTGTCTTCAACAACATGAATAATTTTTTATTGTAAATAATAATAGTTTGCAGCAAGCCTCCTTGTTTCTCAATAACAATATTTCCTTGCTTTTTCTGTTGAAACTAAAAAAATCTCCCACTGTAACAAATATTAAATATCGCGACACCTACTGGAAACCTTATAGGGTAGCGTATTATGAACGGAAAACACTGGGCGATAAACCACTGAATTTAATTAGTTTAGTAACTCACGACGGACGCGCTCGGGTGTACTAATTGCATTGTAATGGTTTGAATATAGGTATTTGTATAGTTATCTGTTCATCATAATTTTCTGCATGAGTTTCGATTGTGCTGAGTCTGTATTTATTACCAAAGGAAATTATATTAAAATATAAGTATCAAATTTTATCTTTTGACAAGCGTTTTAATAAAATTTATATTCCATTAAAAACATTCTCAATGCTTCTTTTGGCTTTTCAAATAATTTTAAAATTTATGTTTTAATCGAATATATAAAATATATTGCGTCGTATTTATGATCCTAGATGGAACTTAATAATGGTTGATTTATTGGACATATTTGATTTCTACGTAAGTCGGTAATTCACCTAAGTTATATTTCATAAATATTACTTATTCGTAAATGAATAAAATAAATTTAATACCAAAAAACTGTGACGAGATACGTTAAAAGCAATAGTTATAAAATAAATTTCATATATTAACCCACAAAAATAAATAATCCTCACATCTTTTGAAAAAACTTCCTTTTATCTCAATTAAGACATGGAATTAATTTGACTCTTATATGTAATGTTTATGTTATAAGTTTACTGAGTAAATTATTTTAAATGATATTCAAATAAAAAACACACAAATATTCTACACTAAAGTACATTTAATATTAGCAGAGGGATAATATATTTGCTGATTAGATTACAATTTTCTTATCCGGTTGAAACGTAAGATAGAAAATGTATTTATATAGTTACACTTGCCAATATCCATACTTACAGTAGTGGAAACAGTATGCTAGTCCTTGTCGGGTATTATAATATTAAGGAATGACAATTTGGAATATTACGAAAATGCAAGTGTGGATATTAAGTTATCCAACAATAAACAATTTTCTTAATATTAACTTTGAATTCCTCAGTAAGGTCTAAGCACGATTGTATTTTTCATACTTGTGTTTGGAATAAAAATCACAAACATTTTAATTGAAATTCTACTATATTTATTTAAATATTTTGAAATATTTCATGATAATTTTCCTGATGCAAATTTCTTAAAATGTTTTTGTAAATATTTTTTTTAGATACATCTCTTTCAGAAATCTTAACATATGCGGCAAATGACGTTGCATTCAATAGACACATTTTTTACCCATGTATAACTATCAACAAATATGGACCAAATTAGTGCTACATGCGAAGATGCAACTTATATGAAAAAAAAACCCGCGAAATGACATATCTAAAAGTGATAGTAATATTGAACTTTAGACAAATTCCTTAAATTTTTAGAGACCACATTCAGAGTATCAGGTATATATCTTTATAATAAAATGTCTCGTACCACCCAGTAGTTTGTATAATTTTTCTTAATATAATGTTTAATAGCTTATTTCCGCATTAGGCCAAGCCCGCTATAAAATAGCAATATAGCGTTCCAAATTAATTGTCATCGTTTAGTCACATCAATTGAAAGAATTAGAATTTGAGTACGTAAACTATAAGTATGATGCATAATTGAATCGATATACCCACTGTAGGGAATGATTTCAATACGTTTCAAATAAACTAGTTCACAATCAAAATTCACCTAAATTTTTTTACTCACAATCAAAGGGATAGAAGCAAAAAATTAGTTAAAATAATTTTGGCATCCATGTCACGTTTACGTACGTGCCTGTTACTTACAGCTTAATCTGTTTAAGAAACAATTTCCTCTTTAGTAATTTAATTAAATAACGGCACTTTCAATATATAAGTAATAAAAAACAATTTTCAGATGAACTGATTCGAAATATTCATAAGGGAATTCATTATTTTGGTTCTCCATTTATGTTTATCTGTTTATCTGTTGAAATATTTCGATCACTACGTCTTTACTTTTGAAGTGTTTTCATATAGTCATTTTAAAATTCGAGTCTTTGCCTGACTAATTATTACCTGAATGGGAAAAATTTTAAGGCTAAGATTTACTAGAAACTTAGTACTAATTTCAACATAATACAATATAAACTGGTATATCTTAGATTTTGCGATGTGATCTAACTACATTCGACTTTACCTACGAAAAGAATTGGTATGTAACATTACTAGACCCCGTTAACGCTGCGATTATCCTGGAATAATCAGATCAAAATTTAACTGTATTTTTGGACCGAATACGACGTACTAATTGCTATTATGTTATAGATGGACAAACAGACGGAGGGATGACGAAATCATTAGGTTTCCCCGATTCACTACCGAGACGTAAAATTACCCAAAGTTAGATTCTCACCGATAAGATCTTAATATTGAATTATTTTACACACTCCTTATATACATAGGCGCGCACACACACACACACACACAGTATATATATATATATATATATATATATATATATATATATATATATATATATATATATATATATAGGTATCGAATGTAATCCAAATAAGAATATTCATCAGTGTTATTATTTTTTTAACTTCTTGTATTTTCCCCTTATTAAAATTATTTATTCCTTTTTAAATGTCAAAAATCCTTTTCTATTTATTACAACTTGTACCATATTTGTATAGATTAAATGGCTTCTAAGAATTTACTAACGGCAAAGATATCAGGA